>QVRM01003691.1:0-507518 GCA_003439945.1 Dermanyssus gallinae | reverse complement strand
CCTAGCTATCTCAACATGTACGCGTATGCTTCGCTTTAAACGTCCCTCTTACACGCCACGCCCTTCCAAAGTGGTGATATGTGTATCTAGATATACATGTCAAGCGGATTATGAAATCCTTTTTCGATATGGATGGTTGTACAAAGAATATGTATATATATATATATAGCCATACACTTTTCGAGTATCATCTTCAGAACGTCAGAATGGTCTAAGAGAAAACAGGTTTATGTTTTGAAAATATCAATAACTACCTTAATCACTCTTTATAACTAAAAGAACAGACTTTATAGAAAAAAAGTATATATATATATATATATATATATATATATATATATATATTTATATATATACATTTTTTCTATAAAGTCTGTTCAATTTCATTTTAATTAAAAATATCAATTTCTTTAGAATTTCTCGCCTGTTCTTTTAGTTATAAAGAGTGATTAAGGACGTTCTTGATATTTTCAAAACATAAACCTGTTTTCTCTTAGACCATTCTGACGTTCTGAAAATGATACTCGAAAAGTGTATGGCTAGGACTATGTGGTGGATAACGTAGGTAAAAGATACCATACAAACACATACAGCAACTTGCCGGACGTCCTACAGATATCTACGGGCAGGCTTTGCCATGATGGAATACGACGCCTCTACGATTGCACGGTTCGGAACGAAGGCTTTTCGAAGAAGGCTTACTTCAGACTTACGTTGGGCAGCGCTGGCAGTACATTTCGCTATTAATCTTTTTGTTACTCAGTAGAAGCTCGTAGCACACACCACGCGTTTTCAATCCCACCAGACACATGGTATGATATTTTTGTCATTTTAGCCTGTGCGGCACCCATCAGTCGGGCCAGGGCTTTACGTAGCCACGGCTCGTTAGGTGCGAATGAACTGATCCATGCTAAACAATTTCCACGTGTGCAATCTCGTCGAGTATCAAATGTGTATTACAACTATCTACGAGCGCAGGTATTTTATCCATCTCCACCGTGGAAGGCCAACACGGCAGTCTGTCGGTGGTTGATCTGTTGTCACATCCAAATCTCCACTACGCCACAGCAAATCACCGCATCGTGGTGATTTGATCGAACAGTTAGAGAGCCGCAGACAGTACAGCCACCTTCGCCACAGTGGCGTTCAGTTTTTCGAGATATAGTGACAATGTATAGCTGCAATATGCGAATAGCTGCCATTGTTTTTTCATTCGGTAAAACAACACAGCGTTATCGCATCGAGATACGTTCAGTAGGAGGTCGGTAGGAGGAAGCTGATTCGCCATTCTTCAGACGACGACAACAACGATAGCAGTTTACCCTTGTTAGAAACTCGCGTCCGCTTTCATTGGTGTCCGCAATCTAGGGAGAGTAGAACTCACTGACCCACAGAACTTTCGGACTGACCAATATATCATTGCGTTGCTGGAGGTGAGACAGAACGTGGTACCCCTCAGGGTAATCCGTTAAGTCACGTGTTCTTTCTTTTATCATTATGATTGACTATAAGTTAACTGTTTTTGCAAGTTTTTGTTAAACGGTATTTGCTGCGCCATCAAGGAAGCGGTTTGATGTGCGCTACGGAGAGGTAGAGGATGTGTGTCGACTTTCTGGGCTGCGGCGATCTGGCTCTTCATCATTAACGCTCTTACAAGGCTGGTGTATGGTCTCGGCAGTACCTACGAAAGCGACTTGCAATGCAATCCTACTCCACAAAAACGTATATATTTTTGTGAAAACAGAAGTATATATCTCTGTATATACAATCGTGTACATATACGTGTATATACAGGGTTTTTTATAACAATATGTACATATTTTAAGGTTTAGTAGAATTCTCCAAGAAAATCATTGTTCGATGGAAAGAGGGGGCGGAAACGTCTTTTTTAGAAGTGAGGATGAAATTTATAAAAGTGGTTTTTTCGTCTCTTTTTCCTACATGGTTGTGCAAAATCTACTTTTGCGAGAGAACCGATGGCGTGTTCGGCGGAAAATTCTGCATAATCTGAATGACACGCAACGCAAGACAAATAGCCAGATTAAGGAGAGTCAGAAAAAAATCGATATGTTTTTATGTCTTACGTTGAAGCTTTTACGTGCACAACAGTAAAATGTTGCCATTACGACCAAAAAACGTACGCTTAAAGCGCTATCATCAATAGTAAACTTATTGCCCATCAGTTACGTACCAACGTGATGGTGCTGCGTGACGTAGTTACCGAGTACCTAAGCTTTTTGGGCAGCCATAGTTGTTATGTTTTACGTTGAAGCTTTCACGTTCAGGAACGTAAAATTTTGCCAAGATGTTTCCGCCCCCTCCTTCCACTGGGAAAAACATTGTCTTCCCAAGTTCTGCTAACCCACAAAATATGTACCTTACTTTCTCAAACACCCAATACAAGTGTGCATTCTTTGCTTTCGATATGGCTGTCGAAAAAGCTTAGTTACTCAGCAACCACGCAACGCAGCACCATCATTTGGTACGAAAATGATGGACATTAAATCTGATGATAGTTTTTTGGGCGTACATTTTTCATCGTAATGGCAAAACTTTACGGCGCTGCACGTGAAAGCTTCAACGTAAGACATAACAACATGTCGACCTTTTTTTTATGACTTCCCTTAATCTGTCCATTCGCCTTTCGCTAGCTTGCATCGCGTGTCATTCGGATTATGCAGAATTTTCGTCGAACACACCGGTTCCTTCATGCGCCGAACACATCGGTTCCTTCATGCGTCGACTATTTCTCCCGCAAACGTAGATTTTGCACAACTATGTAGGAGAAAAGAGACAGAATAACGATTTGAATAAATTCCATCCTCACTCCTAAACAAGACGTTTCCGCCTCCTCCTTCAATTGGGAGAAATTATTTTCTTGCCGAGTTCAACCAAACCTTAAAATATGTACATATTATCATGAAAAACCTTGTATATATATATATGTTAAATGAACGCGGGCATTCTATTACTCGCCTTTCGGCAATCGGCATCTCATCATGGTGGCGTGTTGTCGGACGATCAGGGAGGGAGGTGAGGAGGGGGCAAACAGACAGGCAAGGGAGGCAGGACTAATCTGACGATAAGTTGTCTGGTTGTCTACTATTTGAAGAGGTATTCTAAGCGGCGGCGATGGCGGCATAGGCCGCCAATAGCAGTCGATGTTGAATGCAGCAGTCGATGACAAATGAGACAATACGGCAGCAACTTCGGGTTTCGGGGCAATTTCGGGGGCCGGGGAGGAGGGGGGGAGGCAAAGAAAAATATAGCAAAGATCTACTGACGGAGTGCAAAAGTCATCTCCTCTTTTCTGACGGGGATCATCTTCACATGAGCGCCTTTCTTCAGCGCCCGGCCGTCATCTGACCTTGTTGCCGCGCCTAGTTGATGATATAGATGGCCATCATCTTAATGACCACCATCATCATCGCAATCAACGTCAAATTTATCATCATCGTCATCATCGCCATCAACATCACCTTCATCATCGCCATCAACATCACCTTCATCATCATCATCATTACCACTACCATCATCATCATGTCGATGAGGACGCTGCTGGCTCGATGAGGATGTCGTGAAGCCGCTGATTAGCGAAGTAGTAGAAGTGACGAGTCGCAGAAGTAGCTAGTAGCAATGACAGTGGTGATGGTTTTTCGTTGTCGTCGTCATCGTCGTCATCGTGGTCTAATCTATTCACTATTGTCGTTTCTTCAGTGGCGATACGCGATGTCGTACTGTCGATGTCAGCCGGTCAGCAGTAGCATCACCGATCGTTTTGTTGGTCGCCGATCCAGAGAAGGAGAGAGAAATGAAAGGCGAGAGAGGGAGAGAGAGAGAGTGAGAATAAAACGGAGGAAGAGGCACGGGATAAAGACCGAGACATTATCCGGCATTTAAGAGCGACTCGACTTTTCAATTTTGCGCAACAAGCGTAACCAAAGGAAAGAGACGAAATAAGAAAAAAAGAGAGACGATAGACGAAATAGAAAAAGTAGGCAATGAAGAAGACGACAACGAATAAGCCGACGAAAAGAAAACGTTCGATGACTTCGACGACGACGAGGACGACGCAGAGAGAGAGCAAGATCGAGAGAGAATCAGTATTAGCTAGCGAAGCTAATGCCAAAGCCCAGAAGAAAAGCCGGGCTGGGCCGAAATAACGCGCCGTAACGAAGACGGTGTGTTTGCCGCCGCCGCTGCCCACCTACGGCCTACGGTCGCCCATCCCCAGGACAGCAGATAATGATTGATTTCGATTTCGAGCGCTGCGGGCTAAACAGGCAAGCCGGCCGCCAGACAGGTAAGCAAGCGGTGCGGAAGGTGCGGAAGAAAGAGCGCGAATGCGGGGTTCATACAGTGAGAGAGAGAGAAAGAGAGAGAGAAAAATGCCCATGTATGTATATATAAACATATATATATATATATATATATATATATATATATATATATATATATACAGTAAGAAAGAACGAGAGATATTCGAAAAAAGAAAGAGTGTGAGTGAGAGAGAGACAGAGATAGAGAGCGAGACGTAGAGAGGTAAGGGAGTTTCTCTCAACGTCTCTCTCTCCCTCTCTCTCATAATCTCTTGTGCACTTTCCTTCTATTTCTCGCCCGCCCTTTATCTCTGCTCTCACTTAAGCTGCTCTACCGTATCATTATCATCGGAACCCGTCATCTCGGACTCGTCTTAGACCTTTAAAAGCCCTCACGCGCGATAGAAATAGTAAAAATTGCAGTAGCAGTAGTTGTAGTCGTCGTAGTAGTAGTAATAGTAATTTGTTGTTGATTGAAGTCATAGCAGAGTTAGCCGCCACAATGAGCACCCCACCTTCACGTTAACCTTTAGTTGCTCTCACACATCATTGCTAACCGTCAACAGCATCAACTGTGGCGGACTTCGATGACGACAAAGGCAGCGGCACGTAAGCTGAGTGTGAAATTACTATTAGACGTAAATAACGGGTAGTTACAGGAGGCGTTGTTACTCGCTACCGTCGTCGATTATTGTTGTGATTGCCTCTGTTGTTATTGCCTTTGTTGTTGATGTTGTTGATGTTGCTGCTAGCACTTCTGCCTATCAATTCGATCTAAGTAAGTTCAGTTTGCCCATAAAACCTGAAAGCTGACAAGCGCTAACTAACGCGTTCGTCACTTACTTTATCGTCAATAGCTGTTGAAACGAACAGATACAGCAGCATCAGCAACAACAATAAGGGCAGCAGTGGGGAAATAAAAACAGCACACGTTTGCTGTGTGAGCAAAGCGTGCAGATATTGCAGGGTCAACGGGTTTAAACGGTGGAGACTAATAGGCACATGAAATGCCACTTCTATTTTTTGTACGCTTGACTCTGAACTTCTGTCTACATATGTACTAGCTTTACACCAGTGCTTTTGAGTATCCCGCTCCATAGGTTAGGCAACGTTTAAAAATGAAGAAAAACGTGAGAAAGGATACCGTCTTGGTAGACACCCTGTGGTAAACTTGAGGACGAAAGAAGGCACAGTACCATTTATAGTTGTCAATGACCCCGAATTCAGTAACCCTACTTTTTATAGGCCTAAAACACGCCGGCAGTGGTCGTCAATAAGACTGTGACAAACTAATAATCCTATTTACATATACATATGTATATTAAAAGCACCGTATATATATATATATATATATATGCAGCTTCCTGAAGATGTATGGCAGAACGATACATCCACATATATATTAAGCCCGCCGTAGATAGGGTATGCACTGAACTAATGTCACTTATGCAGGGTGCAGACATGCATATTACTCCTACTAATGGAGACACCATTAAGGGACCACAGCCGTCGGCCACCATTAAGAAGCAGTCCATACGGGTTGTCGTCAGTCGTACGTGAATAGAGAGAGAGAGAGAGACAGAGACCGGACAGACATGAGGGAAAAGAAATAGACACAAAACGGCATCATACGTATGCGATCTAACTAACATAGCTTAGACGACGTTCTGTCA
Organism: Dermanyssus gallinae; assembly: GCA_003439945.1. Lineage (NCBI taxonomy): Eukaryota > Metazoa > Arthropoda > Arachnida > Mesostigmata > Dermanyssidae > Dermanyssus > Dermanyssus gallinae. The sequence goes on along the minus strand of QVRM01003691.1, from coordinate 501,529 downwards.
AAAATACGGTATAATGCGGAAGACATCAATTATATCCTACGAGGTGCTAAAGCTGCCGTAGTCTGCGTGCGTAAGTCGTCATCGCCGTCGTCATCTCTTAGAAATATGCTTCTCGTAACCTCCGTAACTAACTACAGCACACTACAGCCGCCTCTAACCATACGTCCATTGTTAGCGCTGTGTAGCAGCGCCGCCGTCGCCCAACAGAACCGCGTATTACAAAGAGATCTCACGGTTTCTCAGTCAGCTTCTCTCGCTGCGCTTCCATCCTAAGCCTGCCCGAATTGGTATGAAAGCCAGCCCGAGATACACCACCGTCCGTCCGCCAACCAACCTCCAACACAGTCGAATTGCGCTGTTCAGCTTCGCCGTCTACAACAGACACTGTTCACTTTCGACTCTGAGAGAAACAATCTGAAACGAACAAGCTTTACTTATAGAAAGCAACAACAGCGGCGTGCCCGTTCGCTCGCTCCCTAACAAGATGAAACAGATCGCTTTTCTTCGTCGAACGCTCAGAAGCGTTATAGCCGAAATACGACTTTCGTCTTTCGGGAAGGACCCTGTCCACTATTACTAGACAGTATCGAAGTAAAAAGATATAAGCGATTTCACAACAAACAATTGATTGGCATGCATTGCTACCGTATTAGCTGTGTCTACTTACTGTGACTAGTATTTTATTTAATAGAAACAAGTTTTATTTCGTATTTATTGCCTGATCTCTACTATTTTTGCTTACATATTCGTCCTCCAGACGTTTAACACATAGGCCGCTGCTTCTTGACAGCATTGTGTTCAACCACCAGGTAGAAATACGCTTGGTGACCGCCTGTCGAGCCCGGTGGCATGGTATGTCAATTCGCATGCGCCTCGCAACCGGAGGAGACACATAGGTGCAGCACGGGTTCGACCTCCACCATTGCACATTTGTGGTTATGAAGTCCGTCTTACGAGACAATGCGAAAGCAAACCCGTGGACGTTAAATGTCGGCTGAGGGTCATGCCGAAAAAAGTTTTTAGGTGACCTTCTACTGAGTGACGTAGCGTACGTTAGTAAGCTGCGCGTTAAAGGGAATGCAAATTATAATATCAGAAGAAAGGAAATAACCACGTTCAGATGGAGTTACAGTCTACACAAAAATCGACTGGCCGCGTAACTACCACCTGTTCTAAATCAATATTTAATTTGAGCACTAGCTCGTTAACCGCTGCTGTAATTGACGTGTTTAAATGGCGGGACTCGCAATTATTTGGTGGATCTACCAATATTGGTGAATAAACTAGACATATTTGTGTTACTTAAGGACGGCGTTATACAAGGCTATGCGAAGTTGGCAAACCATTTTTATTATATTCTTTAAGAAGTGATCGTTCCGAAACGATCCTTTCTGGCAATCCACTCGCGTTTGGAGTGCAACTATGCAATATTACCGCTTATTGGTTAATAAAGAGCTATTGACCAACTTGATTCGTCGTATATTATTAAATACTTTGTATCTACAACAACGTTTTTTTTATAATTCAGACAAATTGTAATAATACTTGCACCTACTGAAAAATGCGTTCGTAGCATTTTATCCCTCGAGGTATACAAATTAAGAAAGAAAAAAATATATATATATATAAAGAAGTTCTCCCTCGAGAAGTTATGTGCGAGCACATATCTTGCCTTACAATAAATGAAAGTGAAAAATAATTCTACGGGCCATTTTGCCTCTTGTGTCATCATTCTAAAGCAAATGCAATTATTGAGCAAATTATCGCGTTTAAGCAGAAAGCTGAGACAATACGTCACGGCAAAATATGCTCCCAACAACACTGTTATGGGTGAATTGGGTGTAAATTTTAACATCTGTTCTCGAGTGCCGTTTTGACATAGATACTTACTCAAGGCTGCTACGCCTTACCTTACATCTCATGCAACACATCGAAGGAATCTGGACTAAGCTTTTGCTATTGCATAACTATGTTTCCTTAAAGATGACTGCCAATCTTCACAACTGTAAATCATATTGCATGCCAAATTTGCAGCTAGTTTGCGGGAGGTGAACGTTAAGACCTAAGCCCCGCTCTGGTGTTACCGTTACCCCAAGATCGCAAATGCTGTTTACTCTGGGTATCTCTTCTCTATCAAGTACGTAAACGTGGTTCTCCTTTAGGTGCACAACGGCACGTTTAGGGACCAATAGTTCCATATCATTTTTGGCCTTAACGGTTTTAGGTATGACGTTTTTAAGATCTTAAATTAATACACAGAAATATAATGGGCATACATATGGTACACACCCCATATCGACTAAAACTGTTGTTGATCCGCACACAGAACGTCCAATTCTTTACATAAATTGATATCCATGAAACAGTCTGCGTGTCTATAATCAGTTATTCAATAATATCTATAATCAATGTTTAATTAATTATATTTTGTAAATGTTTAAAATGGTTTACCCTGTCACAGGCTTGCGAAATTCAAAGTAAATGCAACCAAATGCTTTGTTTTTGTTAATATAAAAGGCTCAAGCTTGAATCATTTTAACTAGTTGCGTGGCTATGGATTTGCCTTTAGTAAAGCCATGTTGCTGCTTGTCAAGCACTTTCCCAGAGTGCATAAAGCTAAACATATGAGCCGCAAGTCATTTTTAAAATACTATGCACGATATTGTGCCACGGGTCTGTAATTATCAACATTTGACTTAGAACCCTTCTTACATACAAGCGTAATTTCCAACAGTGTGGGAAAAAAATCAGCATTATAATTCCATTTTTATAAAATCTATACATTAATGAAAGTGGCTCGGTTATAATACACACCACTTTTTTTTCAAATAAAGGAGAGATAAGGTGTGTGGTAAGGCTGCACTTAGATTGGAGTCGATTTTTGTTTCGATACAACTGTTACGGACATCTTGATGATGCTGGCGGGGAGATGGTAAGTGCTTGCGTTGGACCTGTTTGGTCCAACGCAATTAACATAAATATATTCCTGCTAATTAAAGACAACAAATACCAACCTTTTTTTGTCACAATATAAGTCACAGTTTAATTAGGCTATTAAATGAATGCCACGTTAATGCTTAATGCCCAGAAGGGAGTGCATGTTCACAAACTCCATGGCACAAGGGATCCTAAAGGTATCAGGTATGCTGCATACAATGACTGTACTATTTTATTACATGATTATTCTAGTGTGTTCAGCGTCTCTATTCCAGTTTTCCAGTGTAGGTTTGCAAACATACGACCGTTTGTGTGCAGCAAGCTCAGGGTATTTATTAGAGTTAGTTGTCAGCAACGAATATGAGGTGGCTGAGTTTTGACTGCGCCTTGCACGAAAAAGGCGCAAAAGAGCGGAGACGCAATGTGCTGCGGCTAAGCGGGCTGGGTGCCTTTGCAGACGAGCGAGCTTGCTTGCGTGCAACAAGTCTGGGAGGGTTAAGTTTGACTCAATTTGTTATGCGGAAGTTTGCCTAATTTGCATTTGGGCCCGTGGAAGCGTGAGCCGTCGCCGCCGCTTGGTTGCAACTGGTTGCCAGCAGTTGCAATGAGCGGTGTTGGTGGTGTTGTGGCTGCGCCATGCGATGGGGCGAACCGGGGGCGAGCCAGCGGAAAACGAACTTGGGATGTGAACTCTAAGCGAATGTCTAAGTTCAGATTTAAGCAACAGTAGTGGCTGGCGCGACCCTTCATGTCGCACTCTCCGGACAGGCAGCCACCACGCCGACATACGCATACAAACATACACATCATATTTATTCACACCGTAATTGTTGGTAGTAGGGTAGTATACACATAGAAACATAGTTCCGAATATAAAAATGAATGACTTAGCAGAACTATGACATGAAAGCACTCGAAAGATAGCTCAGCTACAACCTGCCTACCAGCCCGATGGCTGGTACCGGGACAGACGATCGTAACACCAGCAAGAGCAAGCATTACCTCAACCAAAATCTGATCTGCTGATCCCTAGAGCTTGACAGTCAGACTTAGAATTTGCTTTTACAGGCACTGCGCGCAGCTGAGAAGTAGAAGTGAGAAGCTGAGAGTTTTTCTCGTCAAACACGACTTTTGAAACACCTCTCTATACGAATCACGTCGGTGATATAATCGCAACGGGGATCAGGTACGGCAAAAGGTCACATATCGATGCAGAACGTGTTTGGCTGTGAAGGCAACATCATTGAAATTATATAGAAAACAGCGACAACAACAACAGCAACAACAATAACAACAGCAACGACGACAACAACAACAAAAACAGCAACAACACTGGCGGTCAACAATCTTTAACGAAACCAAGTCTCTTGTTTACTCATACTGGCAACACGTTACGGTACATAACTATGTAATGCCAGCGACTGCAACAGCTGCAGACGGAAACGGTCAAGAACCTAGGGAGCATCTGCTGACTGCTTGCCGCATCAACATTACACGCTGTGGAAAACGCTGTGCCGTTTGCAAGGATCGGTGGCTGGCCCGGTTGACAGTGATCAAATTCGACATTCGAGTTGGTTTTTGGTCTGGTATCAGACGCTGTGCCCGCTGAGCGCCGCCAGGCAGGCAGGCACGTCGCTGTGGCAAAGCTGATCAGAAGATATAATGGTCGTGGAGACGATGTCGCGTCAGATTAACAATGGGCAACTCTAACCCATTCGTTACTTACGCGGCACCTATGGCAGCGCCAGAAGCCAGCGGGGGCGAAGAGAAGATGTCAGCAACAGCATCCATCGGTGTACAGCAAATCAAAAGTAGTATTAACAACACCAACAACAACTAGAACAATCCCAACAGCAACACCAACAACAACAACTAGAAAAGCCCCAACTGCAACATCAACAACAACTAGAACAACCCCAACCAACAACAACAACAACTAGAACAGCCCCAACAACAGCAACTAGAACAGCCCAACAACAGCAACTAGAACAACCCCAACAGCAACAACAACAACAACTAGAACAACCCCAATAGCAACAATAGCAACATCATTAACAACAACAACGCAGGGGGGGGGGGGCGGTAGGTTGCTCGTAGGTACATAGGTATCGGGTACATTGGCCTGATGAACAGCGGCAGAAGCAGCTGGAGCAGCAGCAGCACCCATATGATAATGCTCGCGTATTATTCGTTTCGGTGCTTCGTTCCTGTGGCGCGTGTGGCGTGCGCCCCGGGTGGCCAATCGGTGGTCGTTGTTTCCGCGGGATCGCTCACGGCCGCCGTCGTTGTTGCTGCTGCTGTTGTTTGTTGTTGTCGTTTGTTGTTGTTGTTGTTGCTGTCGTCGTCGTCGTCGTCATTAGTCGTTGACGCTGCCGTTCCTAATGCCAATCCCGTGGCCGTTATCGCGCTCCACACCACGAATCGATACCATGAGGGCAAATCGTCATCATCATCATCATCGTTATTCTCATCAACAAGCACCCCCCCACCAGCACCCCCATCTCTCGCCCGTCGCCTGCCTGCTTGCACGGCTTCGCTTGTCGATGGATGATGGTGATGATGATGAGGATGATAGTGATGATGATGATGATGAGGATGATGGTGATGATGGTGATGATGGTGGTGGTGGTGATGATGATGATGATGATGATGATGATGGTGATGATAATGATGAGGCTTTGTGGTGGCCACTTCGAGGTGGCGGCCGGCTACATCAACGGCGGCCGCCTGACACAACGACAAGATGACGATAAAGTCCGATTTTTCATACATTCTGCTCCATGCCAGCGACTTTGTATGTAGATCCACGGCGGTCCACGCGGCATTGATGACCCGGGAGGAGTGCGCGACGGCGAAGCAAAACAGAAGTCTCGACAACATCGACATCGACAACAACAACAACAACAATAACACCAACAACAACAACAACAACATCGACAACAACGACAACAACAACATCGACAACAACGACAACAACAACAAAGAACCGCAGCGACAGGATGGCGCCACTGCTACTGACTGCCAAGCTACTACGATCGACTTCGAATGGTACGGCACAGCATACGGCACAGCACAGAAAATCGGGTTTGCTCTCGCTTCTGCTTCTGCAGCAACTGATAAGAAGAAGAAGAAGAAACGTGTGGATCGCAAGAGGTAGGGAGAGAGAGAGAGAGAAAGAAAAGGAGATATATAGATTTAAAAAATACAAGGGAGAAATACATAGGGGGAGAAAAATTGGGTTCATCCAGTCAGTCACCGTGATTATTACTCTCAGGAAAGGATGTTGCTGCTGCTGCAGTGTTGGTTGAAACTTTAACAACCGGTTCAAATCCTTGGCATTGCAATGATGTTGTTCGCTCGTTGTAGCCACTGTTTGTGCTACTGAAGCTGTCGTTGTCGTCGTCGTTCGTTGTTGTTGTTGTTGTTGTTGTTGCTGCTGCTTGTGTTTTGAACGATTCGAACGTTTGTTTTTCTTGGAGAGCAAACGACCGTACCTATGTGAGGAAAATCGTGGTGGCGATGATGATGATGAAGCAGTTGAAGCGGTTTAGCAGCTACAACAAAAACTGCAACTGCAACAACAACAACACCACCATTATTGCCATCACCAAGCAGCAGCAGCACCGACAACAACAATAGCAGCAGTAACAACAACAACAGCAACAACAATTTGTTGTTGTTGCTACTGAAACAACAACAATAACAACAACAACAACAACAACAACAACAACAACAGATGTCATACCAACAACGACGCCCATGGTGACGTCACCGACAACAAAAACGACTCACTGGCAACACCGGTGACAACAAATAAAACAACTACTGCCACATCAGTATCAGTCGGTGGTGCGATATCGCCGAAACCGACGTCAACAACAACAACAACAATGACGACAAGAACAGCGATAACAACGACAATAAGCACAAGCATGATAATATGGAACACTTCATCAACGACGACAGCGTCGACAACAACAACAACGACAGCAATGAAAGGAAAGATGAAAAAGAAACCGAACGACAACTACAACAGCAACAAAAACAACAACAAGAACAACAACAACAACAGCAGCAATAGATCTGCTCGATGCGATCGACGTTGCGCTATCAATGTCCGGGGTCATACTCGCATGCTGGGTGACACAATAAGCGCACAAAACATCGACGACGACTACTGGGCGGACGACAACTTACCGTTCGAGGGCAGCAGCAGCAGAAGTAACCGCAGGAATAGCAGCAACAACAACAACAACCCAGCAGCAGAAGCAGCTCGGACTCCCGTGGTGAGGGTGCTGTTGCTATTCTCCTGCTGTCTTTGCCGCTGCTGCTGTTGTTGTTGTTATTGCTGATGACGAGGACATCGACACAACCTGCGACGTCAACAATAGCGATTCCTGTAGCGACGACGACGTCGGCAAGCAACAACAACAAGACAGCAACAACAACAACAACAACAATGACAGCAACAACAACAACAAAAATCACAGGAATGACAACATACATAACGACAACAAGAATAACACGATGGTTCGATCGATTTAAAGCGGTCGTGAGCACTGTGGTGCTGCTGCTAGTTTCTTTACCTGGTTGTGGTGGCGGTGAGATCTCGCTAACCGACGACGCGAGCTTGCGACGGATCTCGAGCGAATTCGTCTCTAGCTTTCTTTCTCTCTCGGTCCGTTCGATTTGTCTTGAACGCCAGTGGCCAGTGACGAACGACCGGGCGGGCGGCTGGCGCGTCTTTGTTTTGACCGACGCACCGAAACACGACGCCAATCGGGTCGAGCCTGCGATGCGACAAATTGCTGCTACGAAGGATCCGCAATCTTGTCGCCTCTTGTATGCCTCGCTCGTCGGCGAGGTTATACGACGATTGATTGCGATCGAATTAAAGCGATGAAGCTTTCGGGGTAGGTACCAGTGAGTACTGACTGAGTTTACTGATAATAAAAAAAAAGTTTTTTTTTGTTTTTGGAAGCTGAGGGCGAATTGCAGTTGTTTTGTCAACTTTTGTGTTTGTCTCTTACGTATGAAACAGTAAGGGAATACTTGTTTTTCAGATAGTAGACAATACTGGATAGACTTCCCGAAAGCTTACATATAAATGCAAGCCACAGTGCCTTAGTGCCAGGTAAGTATATATAAAGATATTTATATATATACAGGATACATCAGAATTCGCACCACAAACCTTGAGGTCTTGTACAACTCGGCAGGAAAATTTTTCCAATTGAACAAAGTGTTGAAAACGTCTTCTTAGTTGGTTATTAAGCGTGAAAGCCAAAATATAAGACTTGAGAATTGCAGATGATGATAAGTAGCTCAATAAAGGAATGCTTCCAGCGCCCTGGAAGAAGGCCAGTGTGGTTTTGCTACCAAATCCAAAAATGTACCCCAAAAATCTTTATTCTTTCCTTATCCGTATCTACTGAGCATTCAGTGTTGAAAACGTTATTCTTTAATTGTTAAACGTTATGTAATTTAAGTGAACGATTAAAAAGGACTCTGTAGCATTATAATAGTGACGCATAACAAGATTAGTAATCTTAAATTAGTACGAGGTGCCAATATTCCGACAGCACTCGACAGCAAAACTGAAAATTGCAGTTTGAGCCAGCGGAAAACAAATGTCTAACACAAATACTGCGCATCGTTCTGCATAGACATATAGTGTAAATGTTACAAAAAAGTTTATCGAGGCGAAAGAGATCGCGGCAGAGGAAATACCGATAGTGGTGTGAACACTTCAATAGCAAAAAAAACTAGACATATCTATGCTATGGACAGAAGCTTGAATTCGGGAGTGCATCCATATTTAGGAAATCCGCTTAGGCTGGAAGAAATTCAATTGCAATTATTGGAAAGAGCATACCGAAAACCCTCAGGTTACGTTACGCGGATCTGTGGGGGAAGCAATCCACCTGCTTAGCGACAAGCAGGCAACGAGTTAGCTTACCGGTGGTATACATAACTGCGACACGCCACGCCTGGCTCCAATGACAAAGTGCCCGTTCACATTACAGCAGAATACTATGAACCTGCCGTTTGAGGTAGAACAAAATGTAGGTCAGATCCTGCGCTCCCTTTTAAAAGGGAAAGAATGTATGTTCTTTGAGTATGTATTATGCCTCCAATGTCTACGAGCAGCAAGTGCAATCTTAGCCGCTGTTCGCAAACTATCTTTGTAGTTTCTTGAACGAGATCATGATAAAGGAAATCATGCGAGGAGTCTGGCACAGTGCCAGGTACTCGCTGATATTCAAGTGTACGCATGGCGCTGACAACCGAATTCTAAACGTGTAGCGTCGGTGTAGCGTCTAAAAGAACGCCGAAGAAGACCCCCTGCAAGTGAAACGGATCGAGTACGTGGCCGACAAATATCTATCCGCCGTAGAAGTCAGAAAACGTGCGTGACGCAGTCCATTACCTGGGAACTACTTTTACGCAGTCTTTATAGAATGCGTCAAGGCCTTCAACAAAACGCTTCGAGATCTCCTGCGTCTATTCCTGCAGCTATTCTAACACGCTGGGTTGGTGGCTATCCTATGAGCGTACCTTCGAGAATCTCGACGAAGACACTTTACTGGTACCATGTGGTAAGCGGATGTGTTGCAGGTAGGGCAATATGTAAACATTCCACAAAGGGACTCACTAAGCCACGTCTCCTTCTCTGTTCTGTTTGCCGGCTTTGTCGACTTTATTCAACAGGAATACCAAAACCCATATTTGTGATGTACGCAGATGACACAGTGGTTGCTCATCAAGACGTTCCATCAAGGGTATCACTTTTTTGGACAAGATGTCCCTTATCCTAAAAGCACGAGAAATAAACGCCGTGAAGGCCAAGGCTGTGAAATTTAGAATTGCAGTTGTTTTGTCAACTTTTATGTTTGTCTCTTATGTATGAAACAATAAAGAATACTTGTTTTTCAGATTGTAGACAATACTGGATAGACTTCCCGAAAGCGTACATATAGGTGCAAGCCACAGTCGACAATGGCTAACTGAGTAGATGCCTCAGTTCTAGTTAAATATATCTATATCTATCCTGTATATATATACAGGGTCGGCCAGAATTTGTACAACAAACTTTGGGGTCTTGCACAACTCGGCAAACGAATATTTTTTTCCAATGGAACAAGACGAGAATTACAAACAAATCATCACTTGGGAATGATCTTCAATACAACATTTGTTCTGCTTTGAATTAGCGTAGAGTGCAAATCAACGAATGCAAACTTTTCCTTCAACCACGAAAGCATGATCGATTTGACCATATGATGACTAGAGCTCTCGCAATCGCCGATTTAGTGAGGATATGTCAGGATAAAAAGCTTGCTATAACCACTCTTGGTAAGTTAACTCTCAGTCTAAAGTAAGACATTTCCGCTCTCTTGTTCCTGTGAAAATTGATCGTTTTCGCCGAATTGTACTAGACCTCAAAGTTCGTTTGACGAATGTTCGGAGACCCTGTATATATATATATATGACTTTAGCTCTAAGAGAGTACAATCCACGAGCAATCAAACAAACTGGCCATGGTCTTCCTCGCATGTGGTTTATGCCAACAAATAGCTCACTGGACTGTGGCATAACTTGCCCCCTATTCAATCTACACATACCGACGTTGGACAGATATGTCGTTCATTGCCTAACATTTTGCAGTAGCTATCTATCCGTAACCTACCTGTGCATGCATTATACTTCCTCATTCACACAGTGGAAATCACTTGAAGTCTCTATTCGTGTAGGGGACTCCATAAAACTGTCGGCATGAGAAAACCCATGCCCGCCTAGCATCCTTGCTGTGTCCAGTGGTTCTATAAATAGGCAAATTCAACGCAGTAGTTGTTTCTGTTACGGCATTTGTTCTGCCTGCTGCTGTCGCTGTTTTTGTTGATTGTTTGCGCCTTATGCCGCTTTTATTTCATTTGGGGTTCTCTGTTCAGTTTATGCAGTTCGTGCGTTGTCCTGTCGTACTACTCCTTTTTTACACAAATTCGTCATTCATTTTCATCGAGTAACGACAACACATCGCCCGGATCGCTCGCATCGGACGGATCATGGACCGCGCGCGGATATTCTCCGACAGGGGTGTTGGCCGCTCCGGCGGAGTCCTTTCCGTTTGTTCCTTGCTCCCTCTCCGCCCCCCCCCCCTGTCTGGAACGATGGAATTTTCTCAGTTAAGGAATATTGACACTTATTGGATAGAGGAGGCATGAATGAATGAAGAAAACGTCGCAGCTAACGACCGGCGGTGGTTGTACAGCCTCTTTCTCTGGGTTTTCTCGTTGTCAGGCTGCTGGTATGCTGAGGTCTATGCGGGGCGTAGAGTCCGGAGGTTGGGGGGGAGGGGGCGTCGTACGATGCGATGGACTGAGGTGTTGCCGCGGTTGGTTGAGAAATTCGGCCCGTTCGTCGTTTGAGAGAGAGAGAGAAAGAGAGCCTTTGACGGCGGCCGGCCCTTGCCCCAAAACACCCTTTCAGTATCGAAAATAGCTACAGCAACGACAACAACAGCAACAACAGTAATATCAACGATAACAATCGTACCAATAGCAACAGCAACAACAACTATACCAATAGTAACAACGACAACAACAGTGCCAATAGCAACAACGACAACAACAACAACAGTGCCAACAGCAACAACGACAACCACAATAACAAAAGCCCCGCTAAGTAATGCTGACAACACTGCCAACCGGTCAGTCACCACCGACACAATGAGACAGTGACGTTGATCGGTCAGGGGCTCTGGTACCAACACTTAACAACCGCCGCGCAACACTAGACATCCGCATCGTCTGAAGCCAATAACAAGCGCGAGAGATTGATTGCTTAGAGATGGGCGATTGCGAATTGACATTGACAGCAGGGAATAGTTCCTATTTATTAGTTGCTTAACAACAAACTTAGCGGACCTGACAAGAGAGAGAGAGCAAGAGGTAGAAAGACGAATGGGAAGTAGATAGAAAGAGAAATAAAGAACTATTGGCTTGTTGGAACTATTATTGCATTTGGGTGTCGTGTTGTTGGTTGTCGTATCGGGAACCGAACGGTAGCCCTCTAGTTGACGTTTTAGTAGCTGTGCGTTCGTTGAGGTGGCACGAGTCGAAATAAGCGTATGATCGGTTACTCCGTCGTTTCACTCTGTACTTCATTTGCCCAATTATTTACTTTCTCTACCGCTTGTGTACACTTCAATACACTACTAATGGGCTACATTACGCGCCCACATACGACTTAGTTCGCCTAACGATTAAACTAACATATTAGCATCCTTCAGCACACTTAACACATAAAGACCGCCGTTACTCAATGTGTTGTACTTTGTTTTAAATAGGGCTTCTAGGCGAAATTATTTCGAGGTTGAATTTACATAGGAGACAACGAGATAGAAAAAAAACTTTATATATATTTATTTATTTATATATATATATATATATATATATATATATATATATATATATATATATATATATAAAGCACGCCACAAGCGCAAATCCCCCCCTCCCACTTGGTGTAATCAATGCTGCAACGTGCGCGAAACAAGCCGCTAAATCTTTAAACCAAACAATAAGCCATTGCTCGAGGGCAGCAACGGTGAGGGAGTGAGAGCAAAAAAAGGGTCGACTATTGGTCACAACCATTCTAAAAGCCAGGTAGAGAAACTGACAGACATCGAGACAGACACAGCCTCACCCAGTGATCAGTGTTTACCTTTCAACCACCGAATCAGACTGCGGCTCGCCTGTAGCACAGTCACGCTTCGTTGCTGACTTAATTGAATAAAATGCAAGCCTTTTACGTATTTATCTCACTGTGGGAATTTTTGTTACTTACATTTATTTGTTAGGACTCTGTAGCAGTGGATATATACATATAACAGTTGTTGTCTTAGGTAACCGCGCTTGCAGCACCTATCCACTACAGCCTAGACGAAATCTCTCTCAAAAGCTTGCCCGTCATGGGGCCTATGCTACAACAAGCGTCTCAAATGCTAGCGGGACGAGCTTGTCATCACTCATTTGTGAATGGCCTAAAGGTGTGACTCTGGCTTCTGTTGACGTTGAAGTACATTGCGTTTCTAAGTGGCTGCAACGCAGAATGGCAGAAATAGACCCCCTAAATCTCATTGGCTGTCGAGCTCGTTGGCGTGGTGCATTCGCGTGCGTCTCGTGACCGGAGAGAGACACATGACATAGATGTGCACGGGTTCGAGCCCGTTGCACGATTGTATTTAAAAGGTCTTACGAAGCATTTCAAAAGCAGTTTCGTGGACGTTAAATGTTGGCTGAGGGTCCGCCTGAAAAGCTTAAGATCTTCTTGCCAGCAGCAATAAGTTCAGACGCATAGAGGACGCGGATGGAGTGAGTCTGTATGTGGTAGCGCGCTAATTCAGTGCGCGGCTTTCATCAAGCGATTTGCTTCCGTACGATGCGCTTTTATTCATTCAACGAATTGTGTAAAGCAAATATTGTGACAAATTATGTTTACAGTACAACGCTAGTCATTGTACAAGTGGTTGGTCACTAACGGTTGGCCACCGCAACCTTCTGCGCAAAACATATGTAATAATTGATTTACTGTTCTTTTCTTCCCGGTCTTAGTCCATTCATCACGCACGCGTTAACCTACTGGGGCCTGGAAATAAACTAACACAGATTTAAAGCCCCTAGCGGGGGTATTTTCAAGATCTAAATTTTAATTTTTATTTCGTATTCGCATAACTGCAAATTTATCTTGTCGTAGCAGATAGATAAAGTTAATTACTTTACAATGTCAGCGCCAAATGACGGTAGGTGATTTACTGAAGTAAAAACTATATATATATATATATATATATATATATATAGTAACATCGTGAAATGCAATGTTAGTGCGAAATGAACAATATGTAAAAACTATATATATATATATATATATATATATATATATATATATATAGTAACATCGTGAAATGCAATGTTAGTGCGAAATGAACAATATGCAAAAACTATAATATATATATACATATACATATATAAGTCACAATGGAATACTCTGCAGTTCTTCTAGGAAAAGACGCTTGCTTAATCTCGTTTTACCACGAGCGCTGAATTTGTCTTGTTTAGGCGACGCAGCGTCAATTTGCCATATGGAAAGGTCACTAGCGTTAATGTTATCTGGCCGCTAAACCTCGCGTGCTTACGCGCACAGCATAGCGGCAAGATGCCCGCATTATTGGTACTACGTACATCGCCGCTGTCAATTGCTGGTGCTTCTGGTACTGGTGCTGCTGCTGCTGATGCTGCCTCTGCTGCTGTTGTTGTTTCTGGCGGTCACCTTCTTTGGCTCCTGATCGAATCGAAGCGAGCTGCATTGGAGGTCGTGTCGATCGGAAGCAGCAAGAGTGCATTGTTTGACTTCTGTGAATCGGCTGTCGATTTCGATTTAGCGGTTTACTCCCGACCGAGCGCGTCACTAAACAACAACAACAACAACAACAAAAGCACGTCCTCCTCCGAAGCAGTCGCGGTGACGCGGTGGAATTTTTGCACCAGCCAAAACGCGACTAAGTTGAAGTCGAAGACAAGAAGCAACTCGTCGCGTCGTGGCAACAAGACCAGCAACAGTGACGACTATCTGCCTCTGTGTGTGTCTGTGGCAACAGCAACATCGACGGCGCAGCCATGACGGAATACCTAGACGAACTCGACGAAAAATTCAACAAAAAAATTACGACTCATTCGTGACGGCTGTAAAATCGGCTATATCGGCTGAACGATCGATCCTTCCTTCATTCGATGGATTGATCGATCCAACCATCCAGCATCGGCCATCCGCCCAGATGCAGCCAAATCTGAACCTATTAAAAATTGACGGCCCGTTCCTGCGGCTGCTGCTGCCGCTGTTGTTTCTGGTAGCTGGCTGCTCCTTAAGCTTTTCAAATGTGACGCGTCGTCGTCTTCACGCGACGACTTCACGGTCGAACGCCAATAAATCGAAAATGATTTGCTCATTGGCTAAGCATCTACAGCATCGCGGCGACGAAGTCGTCGACAACGACGCACCTCGGTCATGTCACCACCATTCCACCACATACTCGCCTCGCCACAACGGGACAGGTCACACCGGCGCGGGACCGTAAAGCTGTGGTCAACATATAGTAGTATATGTACGGGTCGGGTGGCCACGTCTAGCAAATAGCTCACGTGATCGGCTTTAATATATATATATATATATATATATAATTGGTAACTTGGATCCGATGAGGCGCTTATGGAGCGAAAACTCTCCTTTGGCGTTCTGTCGGTCGACACTAAACCCGCCAGAACGAAATGAACCGACTTCGACTCACTCCCGCCTAAAAGCAGGACAAGTGGCCAACTTTCGCCGCATCGTGTCACCTTGTGGTACTTTCTCAATGGTCATCAAATGCTGTGTTGTTGGGCGCAACTAGGTCGTTCCGACGGTATGCTACGGCCTAGCGCTCGCACGCTTCACACGGCGAAATTGTGCCAAGTCAATAGGGGTGCCGCAAGCTCGATAAGAACAATATTCCTTTCGTCCTATAGTGGCACAACAGCGGTGCTATGCTCCGACCTCATGTGACGATGTCAGCATATGACTTTAGCTTCAACCATCTAGTCGACTTCAGGAGTTCAACAACTGCTCCCGAATGTCAACACGTGATCTATGACACATGATTTGCCAGATGATGTCTTGACCGCAGTATCGCCATCTGCATGCATTAACCAAACGTGAGGTTTTTGGCTGATGCGTGTGTAATGCAGTCAAATCTACACACAAATGCTCACTGTCATAGCTCAACGGGTAGCATCCCCGATACTTGGAGTATAGACACGTGTCCTCGTCTAGGCCTCGTAAAAAAGAGGAGGATAGAATACCCTCAGAAAGAAAAACTCTCAGATGATTTTCTGCATTTTATTTGTGGATGCAAATGGTTTCACTCTGCTAGTGTCTTATTACCTCAGTGTTATTCGGATCCCTTATTACCAAAGCGTTATTCGGATCGCCTTCGTTATTCAGATCGCCATATTATATGCGCCCAAATCTAAAACCGGAAATCCTACTTCTGATTCTTGCTTTGCATTAAGGCCTTGGCACAGAAGTGATCACTACGTAGTAAGCTTTGAAGTTCATATCAAATAAGTCTTTCCAACAAAGCAGCCACGTCTATGCTTATATGTTATCACACACCGGTAGTATAATCTCTTAACTCTAGAGTTAAGAGATTATTGTTTCTTCTTATCATATTATACACTAACTCTAATTAGTGTATAGCATGATGGTATCTACTTTTCAACTTGCGTCCGTTAGAGGTCGTCAAATGTGGCAGGAGACGAATTATGTTGCTTTTTCCCCCTGCGCGAATGGCATGTATGAGTGAAAAATTGCAGTCTCAAGAGCAGAATCGTGAGAGCAACTATTGCAAATATGATTATGAACATCTCACTCGTTTCTTTCTGGCAGGATAATATTATGGAAGCCAATTCCTAATCCCTCCGCTCTATAACCAAAAGAACTCGATCACAATTCAATTTTCCTTTGCGCAATGTAGTAAACTCTCTCTAGCATTACCCATCTATTGAACTGGTCTGGCAATCTAATTTAACTAAGCATGCATTTTGGTAGCTCGAATAATGGATGCATGGTTCGCCCCAACGAATCCACGTATGTTTGGTAGTTACATTAATAATAATATTAATAAAATGCGTGTTTATTACAATATCATTGTCAAATTTGTCTTTTTATAGATGACATCAATAGCAATTCCAACGAGTCGATGGAATGATATCGATCATCCACTTATTTCCATAAGAATAAATATTAGTATCATTAATTACACAGGGATGTGATGATCATGGGTTGATGACAATAACGACGACAACAGCAACAAAAGCGGAAAGAGCAATACACAGTGCTGTTACCCGTAGCTAGTCACCATTGGCCGATCCGTGCTAGTGGTAGACATGCATAAACGCACTTCTCTTAGCGCTTCCCGCTAGACAGAACTGTCTGCGACGGAGGAATTTTAAAGGAATCTCTCTCATAGCTCCGTCCTTTGAGCTTGGTTAGCACCTAATTAATCAAGTGACGACGACGATGACAACGAGACCGCCGCGGCCACCGTCTAACTGAAGCGCTCGGCAGCTCGGCCTGTGGCAACAGGCTTGTCACTCAGCACTTTCGAATTGTAGCAGTTAAAGCATGCGTCGCCTGCGAGAGGAGAAAGCTCTACACCAGTCCGAGGTCTAGATCGTGTGAGTGAGGAACTACACAACGATTTGGCCTCGTTGAACTACCGCCAGTCGTTACACACAGTATATATATATATATATACAGAGAGAGAAAGGGGGAAGAAACCGAGAAGGAAATGAAGAGAGAGGATCTACAGGAAGAACGAAAGATCAGAACTGGAGTTCCACGTTGTATTCACGGCGTTGTCTACGCTGCTAATACTGGACAATTGTATTAATAGGAGCAGTAGTCGTTGAAGTAGTATTGCAGAGGCGAAAATTCTATCACCACTACTAATTTGGTGAGTAAACATAGCTCGATGTCTCGGTATGCTGCCGAGATAGTCTGCCGCGCCCCCGCTCCATCGCCATAGCGGGCGCGCGTGCACCCATGATGGTGGGCGCTTGCATCCTGATGGGTGCATAGTGGCGGCTGATTGATGCTCGAACGATAGAGACGACGAAGACGATGATGATGACGACGATGACGAGGTGCTGGCAGTGGTGATCGGGGCTAAGCTTGAGCTCAACTTGACCCGCGTGGGAACACCCGATGTGGGCTGGCAAGGCATACAGATGGCCCGGTTCCAAACTGCCCCCGGGCGATGACGACAACAACTTCGACAACGCTAACAACAGCACCAGTAACAACAACAGAGGCAACCACAGCTACAACGACGACGCCAACAACAACAACAGCAGCCTTGGCGGTCACAATGATTACAACAATGAACTAGGGCATACAACACTTTGAGAGGGAATAGCGGATGCCCTACCAGGAGGCACGTATGCACTTGCCGAACGAGCGTTTTGGTACCGGGTGTACCTACATGGAAAACGAGAAAGAGAGAGAGAATGGACGTAAGGAAAAGGAGAGAGAGAGAGAATGAAAGTAAGGAAAAGGAGAGAGAGAGAAGGGAAGAAAGAAAGGGAGGGGAGACTGAAGGGGAGAAACACTATCAGTGTCTCGGGGGAAAGCATCATTTGTTCGCGTGTGTGTGTCTGTGCGTATATATATATATGCAGGCCAAGGGAGCACGGGAGCTTCACGTACTACTTGAAAGTAGTATCCGATTCCGCCGATCCTCGCTCGGCGCTTGCTTCTTCGCCAGGCACCCGGCAGTGCGTGCCGGTTAGATAGTCTTGTCAGATGGGTCAACGCGGAAAACAACGCAGGCAATGAGGGGTAAGCAGGCTTGCATCGAACAGCGTATATATACGACGTAATGCACAACCCTGAGGTAGTAGTAGCAGCTGAGTGCCTGACAAATATATATATATATACATACATATATATACAATAGAATACAAAATCTCCTTTATTGAACAAGGGTTGTTGAAATCACATTGTAGTCTTTACACTCATGGGCACGTCGCGAAACGATATGAGAGACCGACGTCTCCAAACGGCAAATGTATTTAAATTTAGAAGTTTCTCATTGAGCTTATAATTTCCATAATTACACATTTTCATCATGTGTGAAACAATTAAGCGCATTTTGCAAAAAAGGCTATCGCCCGTGTCTGCTATTTATATATGTTTTTAGGGCAGTCTTCTCCGGACGGCAAATTTATTTAAATTCAGTAGTTTCTCAGTGAGCTTAAAGTTTATATAATCACACATTTTCAACAATTGTAACAATTAAGGGCATTTTGCAAAAAAGGCTATTGCCCGCTTCTGCTATATATTTTTTTTAATGGAACCGTCTTCCCCTGACGGCAAATTAATTTAAATTCAGTGGCATCTTATTAAGCTTAAAATTTCTATAATTACACATTTTCAACAATTGTAACAACTAAGAGCATATACATATATATATATATATATATATATATATATATATATATATATATATATATATATATATATATGAAACAAGATTTAATTGGACAACTGGATATAGATATCGCAATCTATCTGATACGTGTTCGTTTGCGGAAATAACATGTACGGATAGCAGAGTGAAGATGTGCTTCTAATTTAAATGCACATACTAGCATTTCTTGCGGCGTTGCTAAAGTTCTAATTAAAATAGAAATTTACTCGCGATGATCTTTGTCCGTACAGAAGTAAGATCTTTTTGGTATGTAGATCAACGGATTTGACTAGTTCTGTTCTGTGATCAATGTAATTTCTCTCCTCTCTAACTCTCTCTCTCTATATATACTTGTACTCGAACACTCTCTCTCTCTCTCTCTAAGTATATATATATATATATACTTGTAATGCGTCTCGTTTATGATTTGCATATTCGTCGCCGGTATTAGTAACACTTCCAAGCTAGAGAAGCAGCAAGCAGCAGCTTAATAACAGAGGAACCATCTTTATTTTTTGTCTCTTGCCTGTTGTCTACATATGGCTCTAATTGTGACTGACGCAATCGGGCGAGATCGATGTGACACTACGCGATTTTCTGACGGGCGTCTTTTGATTGTGGCTTTGCTGGCATTGCCCGCGTCATATTGGTTACATTACGTTATGCCGGTTGCGAGTCGTCGCTAAGCAGTAAAAAAAGAACAACAACAACAACCACAACAATAGTCGATCAATCAATTCGTCAGTTCACAGTCACCAAGCGATTCTGCTTAGTATGACTGACGAGTCCCTCGTATGTAACCGTCTAACTAGCTATTTTGACAACTCTGTATTCGGCCACCCTATCCGTTGTACAAGTCGTAGATATATATATATATATATATATATATATATATATATAGTCGCTCTCACCAGTTAGCGTATCACTGCTCACATATTAATGGTAAAAACCAACGAAATACTAGAGAAAGAGAGATTTTTGGCGCTACTACAAGAATGACGCCAACCTTACGTTGCGACGACGCGCTTACTCAGCAACGATAGCGCTGGCTGGCAGCAACGACGACGACAAAAAACGTCCTGACTAAACGCGAACGGCGGGGGCGCGAGTGGCAGCGGCTTATTCGCTCAGCGCTCAATCAGTAGTCGCTATCCGTTGACGTTTGTAGTCACCGGATTTCCTGTGAATTGGACGTCTCGGACGGGTTACTTCTGAAACCCGATATATACATATATATATATATACATATATATATATATATATATATATATATATATATATATATATATTATATTATATATATATATACATTTATATATATATATATATATATATATATATATATTCGAATTGTCAATGTATGCATACTGCTTAGACATAATCATAAACCTGATTTTGTGAGCCATTATGGGCAATCGCATAGGAAGAGTATGTTTATATAAACGTGTGTGTTTGCGTGTTTTGCTTGGTGTGCACTCATAGCTATCGATCGAGCTATCGAGCAGCATCACACCCCATTCCAGCTACTATAAAATGTCCACTATGCGACGGGCGATACACGCGGCGTGGCCTAACAAGGCATATATCAGTCAAGCATCCCACCGCCACTGAGGTTTCCTTCTCTACAACGTCCACCTCTGTGCCCTCGCGTTTGCAACCGGAGCAAATTTTAGAGGACATTCAAGCAGTTATGGGGCGAATCAGACTAATCCGAATTGTACCAAAGTCAATTAGGAGGCAAGTGGCCGAGGCCCTTACCCGTGTACTTTCAGCAGTCTCATCTGATAACGACGTTGAAGCATGGTACGGTCTTTTCTCTTTTGCCCCCGTAGTGCTTCGCCTCCCCCGCGTACGCAACGATGCGTTATCTCTTTCAGTCATCATCCGCAACAACCTCCGCGACTTCTCTCAGAATATGCGCCTGTCAGACGTGATTGCCACTTCGCACCCTCGCACATCTACTTCTAAACCATTCAAAAATGACACCGTGCGCCAGTCCATTATTAAACTCTCCGAAGGTGATGTTTCTGGTGCCGCCAGACTTATTGTATCCACAGATACTTTAACGCCGGGCATCGACCGTATAGAGGCCTTGCGAGAGCAACACCCATTAGCTCCCGAGGATCTAGAATGGCCGACACTGACCAGATCTCCTCTGCCCTTCGTCACATCAAAGGAAGATATCCAGGCGGCGATTAAGAGCTTCTCCAAGAGCTCTGCCGCAGGGTTAGACTTTATGAGACCCCGGTTGTTAATGGACCTTCTTTCCCCGTCCCTCGAAGGCGTCGCCGCCAGCCTACTCTCCGCGTTGACAAAGGTTGTAGACATCCTTCTTTGGGGCAGCCCTCCTCCTTGCCTCCGGCCCTTGATATTTGGCGCAAGACTATTTGCCCTTCAGAAAAAGGACGGTTCGGTACGTCCTATTGCGTGTTCGTCTGCGCTACGCAGGCTCGCCGCGAAGATCGGATGCAACCACAACAAAGACGCCATTTCTCACGCAACCGGTGCACACCAATTGGGATTCGCGACGCCGGCCGGAACCGAAGTAGCCATTCACGCAGCCCGCGCCTTTCTCGACTCACGCGAACTTCCAGGGGTCTTTGTAAAGCTCGATTTTAAAAACGCTTTTAACTGTATACGACGCGATCACTTGATGAAGGCCGTCGCATTCCACGCCCCTCATCTATTAAACTACGTCGAACTGGCATATCGGCACCCTTCCCATCTTGTCTTGCCTGAACATGTGATTTCGTCCGCCACTGGACTGCAGCAGGGGGACCCCTTAGCACCACCTCTGTTTTGTCTGGGCATCAAGGATCTGGTGGATTCCTTCAGGAGCCCGCTGAACCTCTGGTATCTTGACGATGGTTTATTAGGAGGAAACGTTTGCACAGTAGCCGAAGATATTCAACGGGTCCTGGATTTCAGTGTTACATCCGGGCTGGAGTTAAATCCGGCCAAATGCGAGATATGCCTCTTTGGCCCTACCCTTGAGGCCCCCGAAGTACAGTCACTCCGAAACCTCCTGCCTGGCTGCAAGCTAACCGTCAAGGACGATCTGGAGCTACTGGGTGTGCCAATTTGCCCCGAGGGGCTCCCAGCAGCAATCGAGCGTTGGAGATTGAAACTGGAAAACGCCGCCGCTCGCCTTCCTCTTCTGGGAGCTCATCGGGGACTTTTCTTACTCAGGTCCTCCTTTTCGTCCTCAAGACTAATCCACCTCCTTCGAGGGGCCGATTTATCAAATCGATCCGACGAGTTGCAAAGGCTCAACGACTTGACACTGTCCACCCTGGAATCCTTGCTGAATACATCTGTACCGCCTAGCGCGCGAGAACAGGCATTGCTACCCATTTCAAAAGGGGGCCTCGGGGTACCAAATTTACTGACCCTGGCCGGGCCGGCTATAGTCTCGTCAATGCTAAGCGCGCAAAACAGGGCAACCCCTCTTTTAGATTCAGCGGGAGTCGACCAGTTTAGAAACCGCTTAGCCCATCTTCAAGAGAACCTTGAGGCGCGCTGTGGGGGTAGGCCTGAAAACGTACTGTCCCAGCGTGACTGGAGTTCCCCTCTGCACGACGAGGTACAACGACGCCTCTTTAACGAAGCTGCCGACGACACAGCCAGAGCTCGCTTAAACGCCGTATCCGCCAAGGATTCAGGGGCCTGGTTACACGCGCTTCCCAGTGCCCCCATAGGTACCCTTCTTGATGACGAGTCGATTCGCATAGCAGTAGGCTTACGACTAGGGGCAGATATAGTTAGCCCTCATCGGTGCCAATGTGGTCACCCCGTCGATAAACTGGGACATCACGGACTATCGTGCATTATTAGTGCAGGACGACGCTCGAGACATGCCGCTATTAATGAGACCTTTAGCAGAGCCCTTAGGTCGTGCGGTCGTCCGTGCATTCTTGAACCCCCAGGTCTCTGCGCGGAGGACGGCAAACGTCCAGATGGTATGACACTCACACCATTCGAGCGAGGCAAAATGCTAGTTTGGGATGCAACCGTTACCGACTCCTTAGCTCCTTCTATGGTCGGTGGCGGCGCATCCGAAGCTGGTTATGCAGCCCACCTTGCGGAGACTAACAAGTTGAGAAAATACTCATCAATCGGCTATCCCCATGAATTTTGCCCTCTCGCGTTTGAAACCCTAGGTGCCCCTGGCGTTCGGACCAAGCAGCTGATCCGCAAAGTTGGGACCTTGTTAAACCTGTCATCCGGTGATAACAGGTCATCGTCCTTTTTTAAACAACGCCTGGATCTTGACATACAACGTGGAAACGCTGCCTCCGTTCGGGGTACACTCCTGAAGTGGTCTCGCCCTGGTCTCATCGAAACGGACACGTGACAGTCACAATGCGCATTGGCTTAGCTAGTTGATGTGTGTAACATATACCTAATGTATTATATCGATATCATATCTAAAATACTTTTCGGGCTGAACCTCAGCAAAGATTTAACGTCCACGGGACTGCTTTCCGCATTGTTTTATAGACGGACCCCCATAAATACAAATGTGCAACGGTGGTGCTTGAACCCGCTCACCTATGTATCTTCTTCGGTCGCGAGGCGCAGGCGAATGAACCGGGCTCGACATCGATATCATATTTTTTTTTTGAGGGGGTTTAGGGTATCGATATCATATCTACCTGCTAAACATCTGACCACGAACTGAACCTCGACTAATGAGCCTTTTGTTGCTACACGGACATTCTCATCTCCTTTCAAGTAGAAATCAGAGCCGTCGGAGCCGGCGTAGCAGCCGCTTAGGCTAAAGGTTTCAAACACCGCTAAAATTTCGAGCTTGGAGAAGACGACAACGTCGTGCCGGTACTATTTGAGACGACCCAAGGACCTGATCCAGAGGCATACAAGTTACTTGAGAAGCTCGCAAACCTCATTAAAACGAACATATCGCTAAAATGAATCACCAGCTGTTCGCGCGGGCAACAGTATAAAACAAATCTGTCGCATAACGTTTGCGAGCCTCGTCAAAATCCAAATCATACCGGTGTCATTGCGGAGTTTCCATAACGGCGATGTGACTGAAGACGATCGTGACGACGAAGGTCTTCCAACACACAGTGTGTGCAACGCATCATCTCCTTAGCACTTTGATTACTGCAATCAACATCCAACTACGACACACCTCCACCCACATCACAACGGCAACTGACAATGCTATTTCATGGATTCAAACGACTAGAAGTGAATCGTAATCGATTCAACGACATCTGTGATTCAACGCTGAACCGAGAGGTCATTGTCGTTTCTCACAAATTGACGTGCTACATATTTTATTCACAAGCCTCACCATGAATATTGATACTCTTGCCAAGTAATAACAAGTGCAGCAGCAACAACAACGACAACGACGACGACGACGACAACAACAACAACAACGACAACAATAACAACAACAACAATGACTTGATAAGTTAGCTTTCGAAGTCGTCAACGACATCCGCCGGTTGTTTCGGGCTTACTTGTTGTTCGATTTCTTCCACCTCTTATCCGCAGTCCGTCGTTGAACTGTTGATCGAGGTGACGCAGTGCATGGCAGTCAGAGCAGCAGTTTCTCTAAGCCAGTCCCTCAAGGGCTCATACATGTTTCTTATAGTTTTAAGGTGCGCTTTGCCTGTACAGGCGTTCAGCTGAGGGAAGGTAATAGCTAGGTATGCACGCTTTGCAAAGCTGTTGGCGAATTTCATGACACAGGCTGACCGTCCATAATCGGCTCGGGCTTATCAAGAACTTACAGATGGCAAAGAGTTATCGCACTGTCTTAGCTTGGCTGTTTAGGTGTGTGAGCGTTCGTACGTCACGGTGTGGTGGAAGCCCGCGAAGAGCATCGTGCTAATGCACCACCAGCAACACTCGCAACAACGACAGCTCCACCGAGAGAACTAATAGAAATAATTGAGTTTTTTAAATTTGTATTTATTACATATATAATCTGCAGACTCTTACATCAGAGATCAACTACACAGAGTTGATTTTACGCTTAAGCGTCACGTTTTTGACATCCGATATGCCCATAAATTGTACATGTTTCGCTGATGATTACATCAATTGGCTCATGCTTACTTACATCACTAGACCAAAGAAAGACCAAATCCAAACAAATTAACACATTTTACCAGACTGGCTATCAGCCATTCGGGTTATTAATACGTTTCCAATGTCCCCAATCTTACCTGACGACCTAATAATTGGCTATTTAGGCGTACTAATAAGAATTGTGGACCAACCCTATAATAATTCGGGATATTCTTGAGCTGCCAAAAGCTGTCCACTATCGCTATCCAAGAGGACTAAGAATCTTCCGATTTCCCTTAGACCATTCGGCAGTGATGTCAATCTTATTATTATTATCGACACTCTGCGACGACACCTTAGACCCGTTGCAAGTGGTCATTCATGCAGAGTGTAGTAAGCTAAAAACTGATGAACTGCATCTCCGACGAGCGAAGATCTTTCTAGTTAAGGCGAGCCGCAAACATCATCCCGGCCATTCTCTGCTTCTAGTCCCAAGTTCTGTTCAAATCCCAGTGTGTAAACCCTTAAATAGTTAGACTTTTCATTCACGCTGACACGTTTAATACATACGCCAAGTTTTGGGCCGTACCTAATATACAAACAGCAACAGGAGTATTTAATAACAGCTTAAGCATTCAAATGTAATATTTTGAAAGAGGTTTGAATGAGGTTACGGCAAATAAAACTGCATACGCTTTAATGCGATATTCATGTAGATTCGTGAGAGTAAAGAATCTTTTGCCACATATGATACAAACTTCGAGGACGAACACCAACAACGCTATCAAGGATACCCGCAAACCACAGCCGGCAACGGCAAAGAACGTCACCAAGACACTGCCGAACCACCAGATTCGTGGCGAACGAAGTTTTCAGGCGCAACGATGGCTAGTATGTGTAGTATAAGAGTAGACCAAATAACGCGGTCGGGTGTTAATGGAGAACGAGGGCATAATCCAGGTACTTTGTTGGGGTTTCGCCTAATAGTGGCCAACTCCTACCTCTCACTTAGTCAATTCGCTGCTCCATTCGAGAATTTCTTAATGGGCATAGAGCATGACTAATAACCATTTTAAGTAAGCGTCCTCCTATGCAAGGCAAATAGTGGAAATAAATATAATACATATAGACATAAATACATAGATATAAATATAATAAATATTGAGGGCACCAAAATAGGGTTGGATCTTCTCCCACATGCCGAATTATCCGCGTTCGACATTGGCTTTTAACAGAGATGTGGTCTATAACGAGCACTAACGTGAATGTATTTATTTTTTTTACTGCTAGGTGCTTTATTTGTACGTTACATATCGCGTTAGCTCGATTCGATTTACCCTGTAGCAAAGTTAAAGCATTAATTTGTAGTCTCATTCTTGCCCCTCCCCCAACAAGGCTTGTAGCATAGCACAATAACGCATAATCAACTATGGGTTTTTTTCGAAATTAAAACGTTAGCAAATTTCAAAATATTTAAGCGTGGAAACAATTTAGAGGTCACATAGAGATATCAAACAAAACTCCATCCAATGTGCAGTACGTTTATTTAAACGTCAACATATGCAAGCAAACATTGAATATATTGAACGCTCTCTGCGGGCGTCCGCCGTCCCACGTTCGACCAGTGCCCACGCTCGAACCCACGTCTCGTCCCAGGCATCCAGCTACTATGTAATGGCGACAAGTCTCTTCTCAGTTTTCTTTGTCTTGTTCGCCTTTTCGTAGCGCTCACTGAGAGTGTTATGAGCACGTGTGACACTGTCGAGCGACAGGCGTCAGCCGATCCGAACTGGCGTTGCCCCTTCGAAGACCTCCGACCAACGGCTGCAGATGTTAATCAACTCATCCAGAGGCGTCCTCCGCGGCTTCTTCTAACGTATCTGGACAAAGTTGTTGTTGTTGTTGTTGTTGTTGTCGTCGTCGCCGCTTTCGTAACAATGCACGAAAAACGAACACATTCGACCGTTGTAAAGATGAAAACAACCTGGTTCCAGCGCCACTCTAAGATTGATGGCTCTCCACCGACGCCTAAGGAACTAATGAGCATACTCAAGGGGGATGGTACACACAAATATATATATATATATATATATATATATATATATATATATATATATTTATATATATACATCTGCGAAGAAGAGCAAAACACAGTAGGATTGACGAGAGATGTGGGAGTCGGGCCTGGAAACGCCGAAACACAGTCGAGCGGGAGCAACGACAAGAGAAACAGGACTAAGAAGAACAATACGACTAAGAAAACAATCGGATGGCTCCAAGAAGACAACACGTGTTTCAAGTTACAATGTTAAACCCGTTACGGACTTTTCTTCTTGTCAACGCTGTCACATTCATCGTTCGCTGTTCTGTCGTTAAGTTGCCGTCGTCGTCAGCAATATTGTTGTCGTTGTTGTTGTTGTTGTTGTTGTTTTGTTCTGTTGTTAAGTTGTTGCTGAACATCAATATTCTCCTTCTTTTCCCTTGGTAGACCTTTTCGGCGGTTACCCCTCCCTTTTCCTCCGCCTCGTTCCACTTGCTGCTGTCAAGAGTGTGTGTGTGTGTGTGGAGGAGAACCTGCTTATGTCGTTTGGGGCTGCTAAAGGCGACGAGCAGGTTGCCATGGCAACACAAACGTAAAAACGCCTACAGCGTCCGGGGCTGGTCCGGGGCCTCCGATCATTCTCTGTGTTGCTGTGTTCAGTGTTCACCTAGCGACGCCCTTCTATGTCACTAGACACGGTGAACGCCAACCAGTACGAGCCAGCGATCGAGCAAGATAAAGAGAGCGTACGAACGCGAGAAAGAGAGAGAGAGAGAGAAAGGAAAAGAGAAAACAGAGGGAACAGAAAAAACTACGGCCTAGAGCACGGCAAAGGTCACCAATCGAAAGGTGGTGATCACGACGGCCGGCCGGCCGTCACGAAGCGAATCGAACAAGGTGGAAAGAAACGGCCAACAAACACACCGTACACCACATATGCTTTGCCGCCTTAATGCCACGCCAATCGTTGTTGTTATTGTTGGGTGTATGTTATTGTCGTTGTTGTTGTCCACGTCTTTGTTGTTGTTGTTGTTGTTGTTGTTGGGTGTATGCTATTGTTGTTGTCGTCGTCGTCCTCGTTGTTAACGCCCTTGTTGTTGTTTGCTGTTGTTGTTCTGTGGTCGATATTGTTGCTGTTGTTGTTTCGTCGATAATGTTGTTGATGTTGTTGTTGTCACAGCCACAGCCGCCGTCGCGGTTTTGTAGTTGCTACCGCAGTTGTTGTTGAGATCGTTGTTGCTTTTCTGCCTTACTTATACTGACGTTATGTTTCTTGTGGCTGTTCATACTATCGGCTGCATTGCTAATACTGCTGCTGCTGCCTGAGATGCCAATGCGGTTCTTTTGCCACTGCTGTTGGAACGTCTACGTTAGTTGTTCTCAATGCAAAGGCTCAGAAAGCCAACAAAAAATCGCCTAGCTAGCATACTACTAATAGCTCAGTCTATGGACAAAAATGCAGAAGAAAAGCAGGGAAGAAAAACAGAGAAACAGAAGAAAAACAGGTCGAAGAGGTAAAAAAGAAAACACCAGAGAGAACCACCCTACAGGTAATAAAAAAAAGAATGAAAATAAGAGACTTTCTCAAGGTTCCTACGCCACAAACTACGAGCAGAAGGGGACAGACCGCGACGCTGATTTCCGCTTGACCGTTGTTGTTGCTGTTGTTGTCGTCGTTGTTGTTTGCTGTTGTTGTCGTCGTTGTTATTTGCTGTTGCTGTTGTTGTTGCCGTTGTTGTTGTTGTTATTGATGTCGTTGTTATTTTGTTACGATAGTTAACGGGTGGAAGGGTGGCTGCGTACAAGCACGATGTACAACTTCAGGATTGACTTCGTACGGCGTCACGCGCGCGCGCTTGGTTGCGCTTCAGCCGGCGGAGCAGCAGAAGTAGGGTGTGTTCAGCAAGCGCAGCGACGCAGTTTCTCGATCGAACCAAGTGCTGAGGATCTCGAGGCATCGGCAGGGCAGGCAAAACAAATGAAAGAGCGGTCGCCAACAAAAAATCCGAAGCCGGCCGCATTGTGGGGTCACGACTTGTGCTGCCAGATGGACAAAGCCCACTGGGCCGTGGCAACAGTGGCTTATGAGCAACAAGCGGGTTGTTCGGCCCGTCACCCTCACCACCTTTTCGTCCTGTTTCCTCCTCTACTCATCTGTACATCTGCCGCCGTTAGCGTACCGCCCATTGTGTTTTGTTCTCAAGATAAATCCTAAAACGAATGCAACCTACGTGATCAGCAATGATAATAAAGAAGAAGATAAAAGTGGACGGAGAAGCAAACGCAGAATCAACGTCTCCCGCCCTCGTCATTCGAGTAGTTGTTGTTGTTGTAGTAGTAGTAGTGGCAACAACATACCAGATTAAAGCATCTACAAAACGAAAATGAATAAAAGCAAATGTTTATGGAAGTAAACGAAGTAAATCAATATCTCACACGTGCGTTCAGTGCCTTAGGGCTGCTCTCTAGGCCGATATAACACTAGTACTATAATGAACTGGCGATGTGTACATGCAGCAGTGAGCTCAATAAGCAGCGCCGCAATCGTACGTCGACCATCAAGTCTTACAGAGAAAGAACACTTTGTAATAGATTTTGGAGGTAGTAAAGTATTTAGCACCATAATTGATATACAAATTGATATGTTCGTAAGTTTAAATACATACAAAACGACTCCATCTATGTTTTTCTTTCACTTTCTCTCTCTCTCTCTCTCTCTCTATATATATATATATATATATATATATATATACATATATTTCTAAAAAAAAAATATATATATATATACACGGACGTCCATTTCTAAATGAAATGTTCTGGCTAAACAGAGCAAATGCCACCTGTAGTGCAGCCGCCCGACTAAAGAATTGCGTAAATGGTGATCCCGTCAGTCGGACAGAATGTGTCTCTGTATATTTATGCGTTTAGTTGTGGGCAGGCTTAGTAAGAAAGAAAATAAAGGGTTGTTTAGTAGACTGTTTACGCTGCCAGCATATCTGAGTATTCTGTCGGTCTTTGCATATCGATACCGCCCTCGTTTTACCCGCTGGCGAAATTATGCTGCCTCTGTTACTGTCATAGCAACTGTTGTTGCCCACAAGGCGACAGAATTACAAAGTCAAATGCTAACTAAGGGCTGTGACGCTCTTCGCGTGAAATCCGTATTTATTCCGTAACACTTACCTATTGGTCCCTGGGGATGGAAAGGTACGGGCAGATACGAGGTAGCTAGCAGCTACTCCAATATCCAGAGAAGCCACACGTTGGATTCTCATTCAGACAATTCAGAAGAAGCCATTTCTTGCCTTTTAAAAGCGACTCTTCTTAAGGTTTGCAAAGTTTCTCTGTTGAAGTCGATATGAACGAAAAACGGAAATAGCAATTACCTATTCTCGATCTGCCAAGCGGAAAGCCCCAAATACGTGCAAGAAAAAAGATGCTCTTTCGTTCGGATTGCTTTGTCCGTACTGCCAATTAGCTAATCGAAGTAGCTAACTAGGATGATTGGCCCTACATAGCCACAGCGTGTGGCAAAATCGAGTCAGTCTCACTAGTTGCAGTTAGCAGCGTAACATGTGACTCCTGCAGCAATCGCGGGTGTGCTTTTGGTTGGTATAAATCTACGGTGGCTTTCCTCAGCGATATATTTTGGGCTGGCAGTAGAAGGTGTCAAACCACAATTACCCGTTAAACTGCTGACTACCGACTGTAAGATGTTCCGCCATAATATGCTGCATAATACAGAGTTTTTCGCGTAACACGCTTTGTTGGCTCTTGCTGCGGAATCGTGTTCGGCATCGCCTCAACCAAGTCGTAGACACTCGGCTCCAAAGCTAAACTTTAGTTTCTATTACATCATATATATATATATATATAATTACCATATTTAATATTATCATGGACATGACATGTATTACGACGCATGGACATGATCCCCCAGTGACGAGTGTACTCCAAAGTTCGGCCAAAATAATACAGTCAGCTGCAGCTACATCTGCTCTGCGTTCAGACTCTCGACCGAGCGATCCAGGACGTTGTTGTCCAGCGAGCGTGCCGGAAAGGTCATTACTATCACACGTGCCAGTTCTACTAAGTACCGCCGCGGTTGCCACCTATCGACCACGGCCATTGCCTGCAGCGGCAATCTGCAACCGGAATGGGTTTCCTCTCGAGGAGGGGTCGATGAAGAACTACTTTCCGGGCCAGTCAGAGCATTAGCTGCCGCCGCTGCCACCGCCGCCGCCGCCGCCGCAGAGCTGTGGAGTCAGAGATTTCCGGAGGCCGGTCAAAGCGGTACCACGGACAACAGGCGCCGATAACGATTAGGTTGAGATCAGCGGCGGGCGAACGCCGTTGAGAGGAAACTGTAGTGAACAACACCTACCTTGAACGCTGGAAGACTACCATCTCACGCTCGCCTAATAATGTCGGTGGTTGACGGCCGGTGGCTATTGTCGGTGAAATCCCGATCCCGGTGCTGGCCCTGCGCTCTGTACGCCGTAACGCTGCGTCTACCGGAGCGCTACGTCGCTACGCCGGCCCAGAAAAGCAAGCTGTAAAATAGTAAAGGCAAGAGCTGTGAGAAAGAACACACGGCAGCAATCAACGACAGCATTACTTCCTCTTAGATTTCCACGAAACGAAAAGAAACGAGCACCACAGGAACGAGAGCAGCTGAACGGTTAGAACGGCGCCATTACTTCTGTAGCTGTGGAGTGAATGACTCACTGTGTCGGCTCCACAATCCGGAAGTTTACACACTTACGTACAATCTTATGGTTGATATATGTATATATATATATATACAGTCCCTGAAAAAAATATAGGGCCACCCATGTTTGCCACATTTCACGCATTTATTATAACCGATTGTGTAAAGATCATAATGATACATGCTCACAGAGTAAGAGCGGATACTTTTATCGACATTTGGAGTATCGGGTTACCTTAAAACACAAGATTTCGACATTTGGCACAGCTACGCTGCGAAAAAATTATAAAGTCCCCACCAAGATGCATGTCTTAGCGAGTGAATTGAGTGGAATAACAACGTTTGGGCTCATTTAACGGCTCGACAGAAACAAAGGCAGACCTCCTACCAGAAGCTTTTTCTTTGTTGAAACGATAGGCTTAGGCTGGCGCCTCATGGGTAAAGAAAAGGTCCATATCAAGGCTTATAAGAACATCGGCCTCTCTAATCGCAAAATTTCCCGTCAATTAAGGCGATGTGTCTAAGAAGTAAACAACTTTGTTAATTTAGGTAAAAATACGCCGTAAAAAAAAAGAGTTCAGGCGTACAAATTCTATTTTGGAACGAAACAACCTGCAATTCTGAAGAAAGCGTCGAACTCTGCAACCTCGGGGAGGGCGATTGCGGCGGCGGCCGACGTGCAAACGAACGTGCGAAATGTGCAAAGTTTCCTCAGGAAGACACATTGGCAAAATACACAAGAAAAACAACGATTGACCGCTGACCGATGAAAGCTCGTCTTGACTTCACCCACGATAAAATGTCATGGCTGTCAAGCTGGTTCGACCAACGTCACATTGAAGTCCTTCGCTGGCCTGCACTCTCACCTGATCTTAATATGATCCAGAATGTGTGGAGCTAGCTCGAACAATAAGTTTACACCGATAAAAAACAATTTTCGAGGCTTGGGACGAGCTCTTGCAAATGTTATCCAAATTTTTTTTAACACTATACCAAACCGCACTTTTGAGGTTATCAGACTTAATGGAAAGTTCACTGAGTATTAAGTATAGTTGCTAAATGCCGTGAAATTAGCCCAAATGCCGTTAATCCGCTTAATTAATTTGTTAAAACAGGTATCTTGCTAGTGGCCTTATAATTTATTCGCGGTGTAGCTGTGCCATATGTGAAAATCTCGTGGTTCAAAGTAATCCGAGACTCCAAATGTCGATAGAAGTTTCCGCTGTTACTCTGTGAGCATGTATCACTGTGATCTTTACACGATTGGTTATAATAAATGCGTGAAATGTAACAAAAATGGGTGGCCCTATATTTTTTTCGGGGACTGTATATATATAGACTCAGATTTTTGAAGTAACGTGAAAACAATACTTTTTTTCATTCTTATACCGATATAACGCCTTTTCTAATAAAATACAGTCGGTGAGATTGTGACATGTTTTGGTTTTTACTAAACGCGGAACATTCAATTATTGACGCCTTTTAACTATTTTCTACTCTACGAAAAAAAAAACACAAAAACTCTATAATGAAAGGGTTTTTAAGGAGGTTGTTTTTAATTGTACACCATCATTGGCCCTACAGGCTTAAAATCGCTGTGTGGTTCCCCCCTTCCCCAACAATCCTTGTGGCAGCATGGCCGCTGACTCGCAGCGGTCGATGGTTTATTATTTATTCTAAATGAGCATGGCTTAAAAGAAATTTGATCAACGTTGGGGACTAGCGCACTTGTCTTCTAGACTACGTCGCCACACGGGAAAAAACGCAAGATTTGAAAGGCCAGTACATGCTATGCGAGACTACCCGTCCGGAACACTTTATACAAATATATACTTTATACAAAACCTCATTTGTCTGTGTGACTTATGGCACCATCCTGGTTAAACCGTTAACATAGTTTACGATCGCATCGATTCCGTCCAAATTCGGCCAAAGACAATTTAGTATCATAGTGATTCAGTTTAGCTTCTGACAATCACAGTAAAAAGTAGGCGCATTTTTAGTAAGTTAAGATTGGA
The DNA here is from genome assembly GCA_003439945.1 of Dermanyssus gallinae. Lineage (NCBI taxonomy): Eukaryota > Metazoa > Arthropoda > Arachnida > Mesostigmata > Dermanyssidae > Dermanyssus > Dermanyssus gallinae. Next base: position 467,711 of record QVRM01003691.1, on the reverse strand, counting down.
AGGTTTGAAATATCTATTCGCTGCATTAAAACTTGAACCTTAAAATACTAGTAGTTGTTAATATTTTCACAAGGACAATTTTTTTTGGGAGTTTAAGAGTTTGAACTCCACATGTGTGATCGATTAAGGAAAACGAAATTACCTTATCGATCGAATAAGGAACAAAATTACCCTTACTAACGTCTGTGTGGCGCTAGCCGGGTACATGAAAGCAGCCCAGTATGGTAAAGTGTCCAACGAAAATTTAGTACACGTAATCATTCCAACTCGCCTGACATATCTAGGACATTTTCCAGGTAACTGCCAACCTTTACTATGCCTTTGTCTTTTGGTGTTAGTATGCATGCCATGTCAACAATAAAGCAGGTCATTTAAATTAAAATATACAATTGGTACATAATATAATTGTATGCATACCTTTGCCACATTTAAATCTCCTTAAACCAATTGCTTATTTAAAGAGAGGAATTGACTGAAGACTATCTCATTTATGTTCCTACTTTTTTGCACTATCATTATATATATATATATTTCCCGGGGGATAAAACACGTTTCCTAGGCGTGCCAGGCTAAAGTTCCAACGGCAAGACCTAGCCGTGATGCCAAAATTAACTTCTGCTTGTTAACTGCCTGTTAGACAGTTATCCCATGTGTGCTCCACAAACTTAAAAAGTCAATGGTATATTACGCCAAGAGCAGTAATCGCCTCTGATCACATAAACGTCTTTGCATGGCTGCACAATGCTGAGTTGTTTAAATATTGTACCATACACTCCTTTACGTAATAAAAGGGTGACCTAATATTATGTTATATATAAACAATGCAATGTGTTATGATGGTTTAATAACTATTTCAGTTACGCAACAGTGCACATTCCCGCATTTTCGTTATGCTGAAAACGTTTTGTCAAAAAGCTCCCAGCACTTTTGTATCTCCTCTGTCCCGGTTCGCTTCCGATGTTATTGTTGTCAATCAATCATCAAAAGAAATCACGTTATTGTGCCTCTGGTGGTTGTTATTGTTCCTGTTGTACCTCTTAGCATTGACAACAGGGGCCTGCTTACGATGTCTTCTCGATTAACTTTGCCAGCAAATAGAGCATTAGTCAATCCGGGCCCACTTGCTGGCCGGTCAAATCGTTGGCAACGCCGGCCATCATAGAAACGCCGCTGCGAATAGCAGCGTCAGCAATAACATCAGAAGTGTTAGTTAAGAGGCAAATTTGACCATCTGAGCGAGGCTTTTAGTCCATCACGAGCTGATTTTGACAGCAACGCTTCACCAGCCATTCATGGGGTTGAAGCGTGGTGATGCTGGTTGACGTGTGCCATCGGACTGCCAGAAGCACCAACAGCGAAAGTAAAAGTGAAGTCTTCAGCGCTATACAAGACAGGCGACACTCGAAGGGTGGAGATGCCGGCCGCAGCAATAGAGCGCTGCGCGGCGGCGACTAACCAGGGTCGTTAGGAACTTGGCATTGCCTTTGACAGGTGCAGTCTACATTAACATGCAGACAACACGAGTGTAAAAAGGCTGTACATTAAACAACCGTAAATACATTACGCTAACAACAATCTTAGTACCAAACTACGGATGAAAAGCATTCGATGTTTGGGTAATGTACTATTACGTGCATCTCATGCGTTTTATAAAATAATGCACAACAAGTACAATACTAACAATAATATGCATTGTTATGTTCAGCATGATTGCCGTTTCCACGGTCGAAAAGTTACGGTGTGACCTCTCCTATGGTGAAGTTAATTCTACATCCACGCGTTTTTTGAACAACCGACTATCATTTATTATGGACGGCAAAGTTAGTGTTGACATGTATCTCATTATACATACCCAAAGTACATGATAAATAGTCAGAAACGGAAAAGGAGAAAAGGCAACTACGCCCGCGTCTGGGCATTCGCTCATAGAACAATCACTTGTCTAGTGAAATTTTACATTTGGGGATGATTTAGTTTATTGTCTCTAAGTACGGTGATCTTGTATTAGAACTGTCAGCGTTCGTGGGTTACAATTCACCAATGTCCACCTTGGAGGCACTGTAAGGCACTGACATTTATGCATCCAGAAACAGGCATTGCCTAAAGAAGACGCCTGTAGCCGTTTTTTCGTGATGTCCACACGACGACCGCAAACAGCCTTCAAAAATATACGGAAGCCTAGACCCACTAGCGTTTAGAAGGCTAAATGTTATGTAGAGAATCAGAAGTCACTTCGGAGACCGAAACACCTCCTGATTTGCTTTGCGGGGGTAACCGCGTCCCAGCCGGTTGGCATCGCAGTGGACAATATCGGACAATACAATTGTGTTACGCTATCCCCGATGACGTAACACATGACGCCCCCCCCCCCTTTGATGCGGGCTGAGTGCGAGCCGATCAGGGCGCTGGCTGTCGTTCTGAGAGGACCCTGGGGATTTCCTGGTACAGGGGATTTGCGCCAGGCGAATTAGGGCGCCTCCCCAAAGGTCTTGTTCGCTAGGATGTGTCCCACGTTTCTGCGGCAGAAGAGTCCGTTTGTACCCTAGAGATCCTTAGTTTTGATATTGAAACTTAAAGACTAGAAGTGTTGATGGGATTTCTATACACATTGATGTTTACGAAAACAACTACATTTTGGCCAAAATTAGATATCCAACAGAGAGTGCCTTCGCCAATGAAAAAAACGGCTTTGATGTTTTGCTGATCACTTTCCTTCAAACAGCTACACTTCTGTATGTATTTCTCTGTGGTTTTCTGTATCAGCTTTGTACAAGCTAAACGCATACCACTGATCCTTATTTCTTGCCTAACGATTCATCTGTAGATCACACTGTGTTAGTTTTACCTGGCATTTGACTTTGCTGCGATTGATCACCCCGAATACATGGTATGGCACGAATTGAATGTAACCGTGCGTAAACTCTGCTTTCGTGTGTAGAATTATGGGTTATAGACCTTCGTCTCTCGCCACTAATTAGCAGGTTCGGCGCTAATTAAATATTAATAGTCATTGAGCGGGTCCCTCGCCGCTTCCGCCTGCCTGTATCTATATGTGATAATTGAATATATTTTTATGCAAGGAGCGACGTAGATTGCATTGAACAAGTTCGATTTTTATGCAGTGGTCTCTTTTCGAAGCCGGCAGGAGACGCTCGTTTAGTCATCGACGCCAGACGCGTGCAAGATATAATCATTTCCGGGTGATCCCACCCGAACCGATAAAACCCTGAAGAAACGCGTGAGGAAACACTTCTAGTTGATATTAGTGTGTCCTTCATGAGCCTCCATGAAGGGTAAATCGGTCTTATCTGCCCGGCCGAATCATATACACACGCCGTCATAATGTTGACTTGATATCGGCTTCTGTTGGCATGTACTTAAAGAAAAAAAGCGTAGCTCTAATACGGCGTAGCCTACTGGCAATGCTGTCGTTCCTCGGTTGTTAAGCAGTGGGCGCCGGCTAGTTTATCAAACTTAGGCTATAAGTAATATGTATCTAGGTTACCTTTAACTAATGTCGCCTGCCAGCAGAAGGTAAAATCCAAAGGAGCAAACCTCCACTTTGGGTAATGACACTTGACGTAGATCAAAGCAGGAACACCCCAGCGACTATTTAGCAGAAATACTTACAGAGTGGAACATATCACAACTCGGGCAAACCCTTGGGAAAGCGATTCCGTAGCTGATACAAGCGCGAGTCGTTATGAAGTTAAAGTTAAATGTGCTAGTGAGGTAAGCAGAGTTTGCTGGCCAGAGTTTCCCATTTAGGGAAATGACAAATAAATCCCATGTGTGTTGTATTTGTGCATTTAAAATACTATTGAATATGTTAATTGTGTAATTTTGAACTTTCTGAATTAAATGTAATATATATCACATGGAACATAATGAGATTGTATCTTACGGTAAAAAAGGCGCTGAAAAAACTTGTAAATAACCATACCGAGAAGCTTAATAACAAATTATTGAATTCATTCCAGCGCTTAGCGACCATTTCGTGTTATTTCCCTTTTTTTTGTTTTTCAAATTTCGCAAATGCAATCGACAGCTCTAATCCATTAAATGCTCGTTTTATATATATATATATATATATATGAAGAAGTCATAATTCATATAAATATATATATATATATATATATATATATATATATATATATATATATATATATATACGAAGAAATCATAATTCGTATATATATATATATATATACATGAAGCGAGCACAAATCGGCAAGTCGGATAATCGAGATAAAATGCCGATTCAATATTCAGAAACAATATTTATCTTTCTTCTGCCATGTCTCGGTGCTGCTGCAACAACAAATGAGCACATAATTTTATACTCCGTATCATCACGATAGATATGATGATCGGGTTGATAGGATGCTCAACGGTCACGTAAGATCCGCAATGTATTCGCGCTGTCCTACGGCGCGCGTTGCAGACTCCAGGCGGCCGGCCGAACTTTGCCGATATGCCGGCAGGCCGTCGTTCCGAAATAGATGAATGTAGTAGGACATTGGTTCTACGAGTAGAAAGCTAGTTTTTTGTAGATATCTACGAGTAGATAGATCGTTTCTTAGATCTTCTCTAAATGGTATGCGCTAACAAGACGACAATGACAACAATACGCCTTGCCGCGTAACATCTTGCCATCTCGTGTAGTTGTCGTCATAACCCGGTTACTAGTATTACCACCACTAGGACTACTGCTGTATTGCTACCACTGCAACTATCACAACCACATTTGATCGTGGAATCGTGGAAGATGGAAACGCAACAACAATTACACTACGTACGAGCCATCACGCGCCGTGCTACATAAAATGCGGTAGAAGAACTTAACTGCTTACGATAGATAGTGGAAACACACCGCCGACAACAGGGCATACGCTATCAACAGATGAACTGCGCGCAGTTCATTGACGACGACGACCACGACATGATGGCGGTGGCCATTCAGCCATGAGAGTCAAGAAAAAAGACCACGACAGCTATGTATATAGAGAGAGAAAGAGCTGTGTGTAGAGCGTTGAATGCACGCGGCCAGACAGCCGCCGTGATCGCGTAGACATCACGCAGACATCTGCATGCAGTCGTGCACGTACCACACATGCAGAGTGCACGTCGAGCCCGGTGGTGGCGTGGTGCAGTATTCGTCTGCGCCTCGCGGCCGGAGGAGACACATAGGTTCGGGCGGGTTCGAGCCCCACCGTTGCACCGATTTGTATTTATGGGGACTATCCGTCTATGAAGCGATCCCACCAAAAGCAGTCCCATGTACGTTAAGCCTTGGCTGAGAGTCAGCCCAGAAAGTATAGAGTACACGGATCAGCGTCCGTAGCTACGGCATCGATCATTGGCGTCCGTGGATACAGCGCTGACAAGACTAACTACCAGCCGCCCGGATAAAGCTGCTACTTTCTGTTCTGGCTAGGCGAACATTCACATAGTAGATTCACATAACATATGCGAATATAGCAGCGGGTAGATGTACTAGTAGTAGAAATGATCCTAGTGACTGATAGTAATAGCTGTACTAGTAGTAGAAGTAGTGATAAGATGAAAAGAAAAGTAATAGTAGAAAGTAATAGTAGATTGATATTAGTGATTGACGGTAATAATTGTAGTAGATGTAGAAGTAGTAGTAGTAATAGTAGTAGTAGTAGTAGTCTATGCAATACCAGAAAGTAGAACCACTTGAGGAGAAACGGTAGCGACGTCGAAAATAACAACAACAACGACGACGACACTGACACCGGCAGCAACAACAACAACAACAACGACAGTAACAACAGCAACATAAACAACAACAACAACAATATGTTCTTCGGCGATGAAATCATTTGTGCGCTGCCGCTAGTTCGAGCCGGTTTGGCTTGACCTGTGTTTGGTGGCGGCGTTCTCGAACGCCGACAAGGGCGGCGGCGGCACAACAACAACGAAACAGCAAACGATCTGTTCGACTGTTAAGCGCAAATCAAATGGAATTCCACGCTCCAAATCGGCTTACAAATGCAAATTCAGTGCTGATCGGCTGTAACGGTCGACAGATATATCGGCCCCGGCCATCGTCTTCTTCGTCGACCCGCCGCTGGACGCTGCCACCGTGCACAACGTGTGTTTCGAGCGAGTCACCTAAGAAGAATGCGTGTAATATATATATATATATATATATATATATATATATATATATATATATATATATATATCGGAGATCTTACCCAAATTGACATTAAGACTGGAATGAACCTTTTTAAGATAAAAATAGCTCCGATTATAACTTACTGCCTTCGGGCCATTGCACCAAACTTAACCTTAGACAACATTAAGGAGATAGACAAAATAAAAGCAAATTTTGTGAAATATATGCTCGGACTGCCGCGTAACGCATCGACAACCTTGGCGATGGAACTATGCCAAGAACGAAGCTTTGTGGAAGATCTCATCTTGGACAAATACGTTTTTAGCCCACTCGTCGTAGAGCAATATCGCGCATACAGAGAAAAGCGTAATTTGAGCTTTGCCATAGAGAATTTCACTGACGGTCCTGCATTCACGACAGACCGTTGGAAGCAGGGAATGCAAGTGAACAGACGGGTACTCTGCAGACTTACCTGGCATGGCTACCACCAATATATATGCCTAAAAGGGTATTGCTTTGAAATTGAAGATTGTGTATGTAAACATTGTGGCACATGTAATATTGACCGATACCACATACTGCAATGCAAGGAAATAGAAGCTGGTTCAATGCATGCAGTAGTGAAAGATGTTATTAGCCGATATGAATTTTAGGTAGCATCTACCAATTTCTGGTGAAATAAACCTGTATATATATATATATATATATATATATATATATATATATATATATATATATATATATATATATATATATATGTTTTAATACTTACATATTTATATTAAATTCACCTGTATTCATACATGCGTTTGTGTCAACGCTGCTCATGTCAAGCTCCGTTTAGAAAAACGTCTCAGCGAGCGTTTCTCAACGAACGAGCCCATCCAAGGAGCGACAACAGCATCAGCACCAGCAGTTTTTGCTTCATCGTTTCATCGACTTGCATTCTCTAACGTTGCCGTTGGATGTGACGATAGTTTGCCGGGCGGATAGAGACAAAGCAGCCAACTACTGGAGAGAAGGAGGAGGATTTCTTCGAATGACGCGGTGTGACGCCAATGATGTCCATGGCAATGTGGCAGAATCGCATTGCTAAACGGTGTCTACGGTGTGCTGTTGATCGCATCCGTTTAGCAGCGCGTCCGGCACCACCATGGCAACTCGACTACGAGAGATACGACGACAAGGAGCGAAACGCACACTGCCCGTCCCATCTTTTCAGCGCGTTTTTACTTTTTAAACAAAAAGTTCGATGAGTCAAATGCTCTACTGACGAATTACTAGACGATTCCGACTCATTCTGACGGTCGCATGAATAAATAAATATATATATATATATATATATATATATATATATATACGAATGTTATGCGTCACATATTTCGCATAAAACATTTGAAATAAAGACAACGAAAAACAAGAGTACAACAAAGTACACTATGTAATATTATTTATTGAATTATTTGAATAATAGGGACTTTATTTTATAATAACCTTAAAAAGCAAATGACACATACATGCACACACATAAATTTATTGGGTTGTAAGGAGCGACTGCAATTATGCAATAGCTTCTATTTAGACGCATACTAAAAACGTAATACACATTATTGTGATAAGACTACGAAAGCTAACCGCGTTTACTAAAGTAGCTAAGCGTATTGCCCGATTCAGTGTTTCAGGCAGACAGCCAGAGCCTAAAAATTGCTCAGCTTTTTCATCTGAGCTTGTAGTAAAATGCCTTCACTCCTCGAAAAAAAGCAACTCATTTCGGGGACTTCTTACTGCAAAAGCAGGTGGAGTGAAAATATTCAAGTCATCAACGCTTCATGAACCTAGACGACACTAAACGTAAGTACTGTACCTCATGTCATTAAGGACTTCTCTTAGCACTTTAGCAAATTATCGTAATTAATCCACTTTACATTTAGAGCACAACGTTCTTAGAATAAAACCGGCATACTGCGTAACCACATGTGTAAAATAATTGTTGTACTGACTATGGCCTATCTTGCGTGACTCTTGCTTCGTTCCAAGTAGCAGTAATGAAATACAGCCCGAACGTGACGTCTATTCGAACAGAGTTGAATTTCTAACTCAAAGCAAACTACGATTCATTTTATGTATGCAGATCAGTAGTATCGGTTACGTAATCTGGAATTTTAAATGCGTGATTTTGTAACGTATCATTTTTAGCTTTTCGATGCCCCAACTTTCGATAGACAATTGAGTTTTTCTCGATTTCGAGATGGCGATTTCACACACTTTTCCCACGGCCCCCTACCCTAGGTCGAGTAGACACCTGCTGTTTCGTATGTGCAGTTCTGCACCTGCCTGCTAAACAAATTTCGTTGGATAGGTTTCGAGGTGTAGGTTTACGTGACTCACACCGACGAAGCTTAGTTTTTTTTGAAGACCTTTACCGTGACAGGTCGGCCATCGTCTTGCGTCATCGTGAAAGGAAGCACTCGTATTGTGAATGCAGAAAAATCGGCGTCGCCCGTCGTCGAATATCGAATGAATGGTTCGTGTCGGCGAGTCCGGCGTAGGAAGCTACGGGGCAGCACGCTCCGTCCTCTAACCGGATTTCCAGCTGTTCAGCCGCCGGACGTCGTCCGGCGGTGGAGCCGTTGAATATCTATCTATCTATCTATCTGTTTCGCGCGTCGAAGGGTTAAAGCATCCTGGCTGCGCTAAAGCTGTCGAAACGTGATGGATAATTCATCCATTGCTCCATCATGAACGTACGTGATTTTGACGTCGGAATCGTTCAAGAGCGCAGCCAAAAAAGCTCCGGCCAATTCCACGTACAATCGTAGCTACAGTTGGATGATATGACGAAATTCAAAAAGGCGCTCTCTGTTCGAGTAAAAATTACGTAATATATATATATATATATTTGTTTCGGGAAAACTTGAGAAAGAAATCTGTGTTTAGAGGGTAACTGGCCCAGCAAATATCAAAGGTAGGATGAAACATGCAACCTAGGCGCGTACTTTAGATGTGGAAGAAGTTTTGGACCTCCTGTCTAAGACAATTCAAAATTTGTCTTTAGACAGATTGTGGTTTAGACAGATTGTCTAAACCAGCACTCACTTGATGTATACATATATATATATATACAGAGCAGGCGTACGAGACGACAATGCTTCTCGCATCGATCAATCCGTAAAGCGGGCGTTTATCGAGTTTAAATGAGATGGGTTCTACTTGCGACTCGTCACCCTAAGAGGTCTACGTCTGCAAACGACTACAAGAGATCACCTCTGCTATTCGACCGATTACTTAGAATTTATTCGTTTCTATTTCTAGACACGCGTATTTGTAGTGTTGGCGCTGTGCTCGAACGCAAATGCCTGAATCTCGAAGATCTACAATTTTCTGTCGTCTACGAGCACGCAGCTAAAACTACCAAAACAAATGTATTTGACCTAGTGGAGCTCTCTGTGCATCGTACTGGATCAACAGACGTTTCAAGCTGAAATTTGCAAACATAGAGCGCAAAACCAACATTAAAAACAATATTCTTAATAGTCATAATACAAAACATAATACCTGTAGCAACTACATACAGATGTAGTAACAATAGTAGCAGAGACACAAAAACAGCAAAATAATATTAATAATCATAACAACAACAACAAACGGTAGTTAAAATTAACATAATATTAGCAGTAGTAAAAGCACAAACTACAAGTAAAAACAACGGCAAAAACAATGCCAACAAACTTATTAAATAACATTGATGATAACAATAATGGCAATAACCAGAACAATGCCAAACATGCAATACACCGTTTATGGCAACTAAACGACATAAGTAATGACGACAGTATCTAAAGCGACAACGTTTATTAAACGAAAATTTATCGGGAGTTACTGGGGTACATAAAGAAAACCGCATGCATTCATTCGACCTCTCGAGTCTGCACCAAAGCCACAACTGACCCCTGTCAGAATCGCACGTCGTCCTGCCGAAACGTGTGTCTAATTGAATCTGGCTCGACGACAACGTCTAGTCGAAACATATGCATATTGTATTTTTTTAAACTTATTCATTATTTGGTGTACTTTACAACTACAAATGCATTCTGATGGCGTTTTAAATCTAGCCCTTCAGCAGCAGCAGCAGGTATCGACGTTCGTAAACAAGAAGAAATTATTTTTGGACTCTTGTTTTCTTCGCTAGCGCGCTTACTCGTTCTTTTTTTCCATTTTCCAAAGCTTGACCGGTTGTTATGGTGCTAACTGTCTGTATGTCAGTGTTTGGGCGTGTGTTGAGGATGCGGCAGCCACAATGAACGTTACGCATTGCGCCGTACGCATAGCTCAAGGCGTCACGATACCGTCGACCCTGTGTTGCCAGATTGCAGCAGTGCTTCCATAATGGGGGCAACGAGAACAAAATGTTTTGATTTAACTTATTTTTGAACGATCTCCTAATATGTATCGTTTTCTGACACCCTGTCTGTATGTTTAGATGTGCACAGAAATCACGAGCGTGTTCGTTTTGACATGAGAACCATGTCGACCAGAAGCATTCGGATGCTGGAATTCTCCACTTTCTACCTGCAACGTACACACGCACCCACGACATCATCATACGGACAATACTGACGTTAGTGATACCTTTATTATAACCTTAATGATCGAAGAGGCCTACCTTAATTAACTTTGCACACCTATTCTCTAGACGCCAAGTCGTGAAGGTCGGATCCGTACGGCAATCGGTGTCGGTCTTAGCCTTTTCCTCGTAGAAATCTTTATTCAATTTGTCGATAACAAAACCTAATTTTATTTAAATCTCCTCTGGTGATTTTATTTGAATTTCCTGCACTTACAAACGTGAACCGTTAGCCCTCGGCTGACAAGGTAAGGATTGCCGCCTTTTGTCGTCGCCGGTTCCGTCTCCGCTTTTTAGACGACATTTGAATTTTGAATTCTATTCGAGCCACAAAGGGTCTGCGGCTGACATCTGGCTCTACTCTGTAGCAATCCTGCTTTAAGTGCGTTTATGTAGATAATTAGTAAGACTAAGCGGGCATTGCTGGCGGAGGCCCACCATCGTCTGTTCATAATCTGAGGTGTGCTTACTGAACCAAAATTATTCCGTTATCGGTGTACATTCTTAGTAATTCAATATTTTCTGTTAAGCCCTTGATCCTCAAGGATCTCACACGGTTTTGCTCTGCATTGCAATGCCCATGCGACGCTGGCCACAGAACCCAGCCTAGAGACTTGGCCTTACCTCGGCGGAGTACTTTATTTTAGACTATATTGAGCTAACTAATAAGACCTATTATGCTTCTGAACGCTTCAGAAAAGAACGAAACAATGCTAAATACCATGCACAACAATATAACTTTGAGTGCACGCTGCAAGTGGAGAAACACACTTAATTGAACGGATCGTTTATGCTTGAAACCCAACTGCAGTTAACCAATGATTTCACTTTTTTACACTTATTCATATCACCCTCTTGCATACCTGGTTTGATACACATTGATAAACTTATCAAATGTGTGTAGATAATCTGTTCGATCGACGGACGTGAAGGAGATGATCCCCGTTTAGGAAGACGTTGACGAAGATGAAAACGTTGAAAAACTGTGTGATATCGTACTCAACAATCGCTGAATTACTATCAGGAAAATTGCTGAGGAATTAAAGATATCTTATGGATCAGTCGTGGCAGTCTTTACCGATATTTTATGCGTCAGGTGACTGGCAGCAAAGTTTGTTTTAAAAATGGTGAATTTCTAGCCAATTAACACCTGTCGGAAAATGTCTGAATTAAAACCTTCAAGCAATAGCAAAAAATATATATTGCTTGAGAGAGCGAATAGAGGACACGAGTTAAGGGAACATGGTTACGACATTGAGACCAAAACCCAATGCTTCCAAAGGTGCTTCCAAGTTAGACCTGGCTTCGCGGTATTTTTTCAGTTTTGGCGAACATTGAATAAACAACGTAGATAAGACAATAGAGGAAATAACGAGATGTTTGCGAGAGCAACTCAAATCGATTCCGAAATACGCGTTTAATAAATGCTTCAAGTTGTGGGAAAGAAGGTGGCACAAGTGTATCGCAGCGAGCAAAAGCTATTTTTAAGGGAACAAACTTTTCTGTATGTTTAGATGTTCATAGAAATCACGAGCATGTTCGTTTTGACACGAGAACAACCGACCAGAAGCATTCGGCCACTGGAATTCTCCACTTTCCAAAAAAAATATTTTGCAAGTTTAAATAGATATTTTTTGTAAATGTGTGTCGGAGCTTTTTGATTCATAAAAAGCAGCCCTATAAATCACTCTGAATGAAGTGACTACAGTTTTTAAAAAATATATGCCTAAAAGGTAATAGGGCACTATTCCTATAATATTATCCTCCTTGTTGGTGCGTTTTTTTCATAGACGATTAAAGCTTGCTTGCATTCATATTGTGTAAATTAAAAACCAAATAGAAATGGCCGATCTTGGCCGGACCTACGACTTTCCAAATTCAAGCCATTTATTTTTCAAGACCATCACCAAGCCCACTTGCTCGATATGAATACTTAAACATATATATATACAGGGTCATTCATATTGTTGTGCACGCATTTCGAGGTTTGATAGAACTCGGCAAGAAAATAAGTTTCCCTATGGAGGGAAGACGTGGAAACGTCTTATTTAGGAGAGAGAGTGAAGTTTATAAAAGTAGTTTTTCTGCCTTTTTTTTCCTACATAGTTGTGCGAAATCTCTGTTTGCGGGCGAACCAGTCAACGCATGAAGGAACCGATTACACCCGCGTGTTCGGAAAATTCTGCACAACGGAAGACACTTCACTAGCTTGCGTAGCAAAAAGCTAATACCCAGATTAAGGAAAGTAATGAAAAGTCGATATTTTACGTTAACGCCTTTTCATGAAAAATCGTAAAATTTTTCCATTGCGACCAAAAATGTACGTCCGAAAGACCACTCTCACGCAATAGCAAATTTAATGCCCATCATTTTCGTATCAAGGTGATGGTGCTGCGTTACGTATAATAGTTGTCAAGTCACTAAGCTTTTTCGATAGCCATATCGAAAGCGAAGGCATGCATATTTCCATAGGGCGTATGAGAAAATTAGGTATATATTTTGAGGTTTGGTAGAACTCAACAAGAGAATAAATTTTCCTAGTGGAAGGAGGGGGCGGAAACGTCTTGGCAAATCTTTACGGTTCTGAACGTGGAAACTTGCACGTAAAACATAACAACTATGACTGTCGAAAAAGCTTAGTGACTTGACAACTACGTAACGCAGCACCATCACCTTGATACGAAAATGATGGGCATTAAATTTGCTATTGCGTGAAAGTGGTCTTTCGGACGTACATTTTTGGCCGCAACGAAAAAAATTTACGATTTTTCATGAAAAGGCGTTAAGGTAAAATATCGACTTTTCATGACTTTCCTTAATCTGGGTATTAGCTTTTTGCTACGCAAGCTAGTGAAGTGTCTTCCGTTGAGCAGAATTTTCCGTTGAACACGCCGGTGTAATCGGTTCCTTCATGCGTTGACTGGTTCTCCCGCAAACAGAGACTTCGCACAACTATGTAGGAAAAAAGGCAGAAAAACTACTTTTATAAACTTCACTCTCTCTCCTAAACAAGACGTTTCCACGTCTTCCCTCCATAGGGAAAACTTATTTTCTTGCCGAGTTCTATCAAACCTCGAAATGCGTGCACAACAATATGAATGACCCTGTATATATATATATATACATATATATATATATATATATATATATATATATATATATATATATATACAGGGTGTTGCAGGAATATTTGAAGCGCGATATACAGAATTGTAGAGCTCGTTAAAGCAAATATTTTTTTCCAATGGAACATGGTCTCTGAGAAGTCTTGTTTCGGAGTGAGAGCGAAATTACTACAATTTGTGACACTAGTGTTTTTGCCCGACATAGGAGCACAAAATGTGCTGTTGCGAGCCAACCAGTTCCTTCCTAGACAGAAACTAAGCTTACCATCGTGTTCGTGATAAAATTCTGCTCCATCTGAAGAATATGCAAGGCCGGTCAGAAAACGCGACATGGTCGCTTAAAAGTGAATTCGCCTAAAATAAAGTTCTTTATTAGCGTTCACGCCAAATACTTTAGAATCATAACCCTACAACCACTCACAGCGCTCAACGGACATATTCAGCCAATGCGCATGGCGATCATTTTGGTACCAAACTTATGGCAATGCGAGCTGTGGTTGCGGAGTAATTACGATTTTTCGGAGGGCATGTCCAGATTAAGTGCATGTAAAATGACTGTGTGGCGACGTTCACTACCGCCGATGTGTCGCGCGACAGCCGCAGCGCGTCATTTTTCATGCACTTAAAATGGACATGCCCTCCGAAAAATCGTAATTACTCCGCAACCACAGCTCGCATTGCCATAAGTTTGGTACCAAAATGATCGCCATGGATTGCGCATTGGCTGAATATGTCCGTTTTGAGCGCTGTGAGTGGTTGTAGGGTTATGATTCTAAAGTATTTGGCGTCAACGCTAATAAAGAACTTTATTTTTGGCGAATTCACTTTTAAGCGACCATGTCGCCTTTTCTGACCGGCCTTGCATATTCTTCAGATGGAGCAGAACTTCTTTTATCACGAACACGATGGTGTGCTTAGTTTCTGTCTAGGAAGACTGGTTGTCTCGCAACAGCACATTTTGTGCTCCTATGTCGAGCAAAAACACCAGTGTCACAAATTGTAGTAATTTCACTCTCACTCCGAAACAAGACTTCTCAGAGGCCATGTTCCATTGGAAAAAAATATTTGCTTTAACGAGCTCTACAATTCTGTATATCGGGCTTCAAATATTCCTGCAACACCCTGTATATATATATGTATATATAAATTTATATATACGTCGTTTTCGCCGTTTATTTTGTTTTCTAGACAAAGCTGTGATATATAAAAGTGTGTACTAGTATAAATATTATAACACAATTGTGAGGTAATTTGTATGTTGTACATTGGAGTTAAATGAGGGTATAGTGTTATAACAATACGATTATTGTGCCTATAGGCCCTTCTCCAATACAGCCTAACACATATGCATATTGTTTATTTCCCAATAACGTTGCATTTAAAAATGGTACATAATTACAATACAGTCGTCATTTTGTACAATTTGAACACTTCAGCGAAAAAGTGCAAAGACCGCCGATGTGTCTGGCAGCTCGCTAATACAGCCTAATCGTCTTTTCCAAGCCTATTAACAGGTAACCGTGGATAAAACCTGGGCCAAATCGGAATTCCTGTGTGAAAAGCGTAGACATTTTACCTAAAAATAATAAAAACAACATCAACAAAAACACAACGGTGCCTACATACAACGGCAATTTCCGTTAGATTCGGTCGTCAACAAACTAGGGTGGAGTTTCCTAGACCATGGTGAAAACTAAAAAAAAGAAAAGAGAGGGAAGAAATGCCCACCAGACGGAACTCGAAGCGGTATGACTGGCATACTCGGTGTGACGTTGTTGTTCTTATCGACGTATATCGGTGACGTTGTTGTTTTTATCGACGTATATCGGTGACGTTGTTGTTTTCATCGACGTACGTCGGAGGCTAAGAGAAACAACACCAGATACAAACAGAAGGAAATTTGCAGATCAATCGAAAAATAAAGACGTTAATCGTAGCAGAAAGACGACGAGGACAACAACAACAATGCGACAGCAGAAACAACAACAACAGCAAAAATAAGAGCAACAACAACAATGCGACAGCAGAAACGACAACAACAACAACAACAACAACAACAACAAAAACAAGAGCAACAACAACAATGTGACAGCAGAAACAACAACAACAACAACAAAGACAAGAGCAACAACAACAATGCGACAGCAGGAAACAACAACAACAGCAAAAACAAGAGCAACAACAACAATGCGACAGCAGAAATAACAACAACAAGAACAACAGCAGCAGCAAAAACAAGAGCAACAACAACAATGCGACAGCAGAAACAACAACAACAACAACAACAACAGCAAAAACAAGAGCAACAACAACAATGCGACAGCAGAAACGACAACAACTACAACAAGAGCAACAATAACAATGCGACAGCAGAAACAACAACAACTGCAACACCAATGCACTACGAAATACGAATGAATATTATTGACGTTGTAGTTATTTTGTCTGCTCCCGTTGTTCTAGATGTCATTCATTGCCCGTGGAACGAATAAAACAATCTGCCAATCCTGTTGTCTGGATCACGTCTCGAGTGCTGAGTGAGGCGCAACGCAAACGCCACGTATGTTGCACTCTGATCGAGTGCAACATACGTGGCGTGCAACATACACCTCCTTCAACGTCATAGGGCGACGGGGCCGGAGGATTCGCCGAGATCGCCTGCTCTCGTCGCTCCCGCCAACACTATGGATGGGTGGACGGATGGCCGATTGATACAGCCCGCTGCTTGTCGACATTGTCGAGAGTTCGGTCGCCGGCACGGCGAGATCGGCTACGGCGATCTCAGCGCCGATATCGCCAAACAGAGGCGACAACCGACGCCGGACTCGCCGGAAATGCCACCGCTGGCGTGCCATGACAACTTAACGGCGTTTGTCGTAGCAAGCCGACTTAACGACGAATCGCTGTTGTGACGGGCACATAGTCTGTAAAGCTAGAAACAGAGACGCCTAGCCTTCTTTCAAAGAAGTCAACAACAAAAAATAAGACAGCAACAGAGGGCCGCCCGAGTGGGGTGAGAAAGAGAGTCTTTGCCGTGGCAGGGCTGGCTGCAGACATCGATCGATTTGGGCCTGTTTGTCAGCGTCGACAGCGATCGGCTCAACCGTTGGCGTACTTTTCCACACAGCGCGCACACCAGCGTCTAATCCGATTGGGCAGGAGGCGGCGATTCGTTTGACGTAGATCCGGCTAAGATAGACGTAAACGTAGAAAGGTCGGTCGGTAGTTGACAAATACGTCATGCAGCACACAAATAAAAATGATGATATTGATTTAAAAATATTGTGAAAAAAAATCAGGCTAAAGGGCGACGAGCATCCTGACATATTCGTTTTCTCTTCACCATGTCTGCTGTATCGTTGCTCTATTCGATGCCAGTCGTGCGTATCTCCGTGCGTTTTTGGCCTGCACACGATTTGACTTATCACGTGGATTTCTTAGCGGATAATTACAATACGCTCACACAGATAAGCTCGACAATGGATTTGCGCTAGCAAATGAGGACACTTTGTCATATGCTTCCCGTCTCTGTATAAAGGTAGTGCATGTGCAAACGTTGTGGCAGGAATATCAGCTCGAGTTCTCGAAGGCAGGCATTTAACAGGATTGAGAACGCAGACAAAAATTAAATTGAAACTTTGGTGAAGGAAAACACAAGACAAATTTGGAGACAACGTAGGAGCTTAAGAACTTGGCAAATAGTTTTTGGTCTAATTAAAACACGTTGATAGACTGAAGGAAACGCTGATTTAACGTTTTTAGCATTTATTTTGAAGCAACGGTATGACATTTTAAAATAATGCAATGTAATTTTACTTATTTGAAAATTTAATATATATAATTACATTTTCAGTAAATTAACATATCGTAATCACGATCAGATTGAGAAAATGCTAAAAAAGCTAATACATTTTATAAGACTGCCTATCATCATCGTACAGTGAAAACATGGAAACCCTAGTTTTTCGCATTTCCTCGCGCCATCTTTGTTGATATTTGAGTACAAAATACGAATTAATTCTCTCACAGACACCGGCGTGAGAAATTTGGCATTTCAATCTGTACCATTTATCCCGTAATATACTTGTAAAGACAGCCACCGATGATAAAACGTGACCCGTAGCACATATGCGTCGTTAAAGGAGACTTTGAGCTGAAGTGCCGTGTCCTTTCATACAATCTATTACGACGGTATTATTTCTCAAACTCACAAAAACATTTTGAAGAGCATTTCAAATAAAATTCAACAACGGCCGGTCCTCTCGATTTTTTTCTCGAAACTCCTCATAGGGTATGAGACTTAGGCACATGTGAATGACCTCTTTTCTAACAATTTTGAGTCAAGTGGCAAAGTGATGATCGCTATCTTCTTCTCTAGGAATAAAAATATGGCGATGGTCGCAAAATGGCAATAAGTGGTACATTGAGAAGCGATTAGTATGTTACAGAATGCCTACCGAAAGATGTTACTTCTTAGCAGAAAGAACTCTCAAGCGTCGCTAGCCCATGGGGCTAACAATTCTGAGGCTTGTTCGCGGCATTGGGAGTCAAGTCTGTACAGCACATAGCTTAGTCACCTGACTTGGCACCGCGCGGTTTTGACCTCCCTTCGAAACTTTAAAAACAATTGCGATGAAGGTGATCGGATTTATGCAAATCGGTGCTTGGAGTCGTCAAAATGGAGCAAAAACAAATCGACCGAAAGACCGATTTTTAGAACGTGGCTTGATATCGCAGCTGCACGTTGAAGTGCTTGAATTCTCACTAAAATCATGATGATATCTTATAGTGATATAAAATTTGTGATTTAATAAACTTGCTATACTCGTTTCATCAATGCATATGCAAGTATATATAAAACAGCTGTGTGTCGCGTTTAATTGAGGCGACAGTGAGTGCGAGGACATTATGGCGTTTTGATTGCAAAATTCGATGTTTTTGGAGCAGCGAGGTGTTATCAAATTTCTAACTGCGGAAGATGTTTAACTGGTCAATATTCACTACCGGATGGTGGCTAAATACGGCGAAGACTGTGTGTCCAACAAGTCAGTGAGCAATTGGTATGCCAGTTTTCTTGAAGGACGGAAGTGTTTAAGTGATGACCTGAGACCAGACCACGGTAGTTACTGCCCAATATTGTCGACAAGGAAAACGATCTGATCATCATGTCACTCAGCAACAATTGGCAGTGGGCCCAGTGTTGGAACGATGCGGAGAATTGTGCACGATAAGTTGGGTTACCGGTAGGTAAGCGCATTGGGCGTTGCGAAGAAGTTCAACGTAGCGCAACAGGACTTGCGTATAGTGCTGGCACTGCAGCATCTGTCAGGGTTATAAAAACCCAATTTTTTGTAGCAGACTCTCGTCACCGGTGACGAAAGTAAGTGCTATCACTTCGAGCCAGAGACAAAGCGGGATAGCATGTAATGGAAGCATGCGTCGTCACCTCGCCTAAAATAGTAAAAAAAACTGTGCCCTCAGCAGGCAAAATGAGGCTCACAGGAGGGAGTGATTCTGCTCCACGGTAAACCGGGTCCACACGTCTCCAGGGTAACACAAACTGTACTGGCTAGGTCCAAGTGGAAGCGGGCTGAGCATCCGCCCTTCAACCCGAATATGTCGGGGTGCAACTTCAATCAGTTTGATCCCTAACTAAACGCACACCTCAAAGGGAGGCGTTTCGACTCGGACAAAGAATTAAAGGGCACAGTGGAGGATTGGCACTTGTCACAGCTGCAGGAATTCTGAGAACAGAAATTTCTTGGGCTCGTGAAATAGCGGCAGAGTTGTACTCAGGCCTCTGGTAATTACATTTTAATAGAGACTAAGTACTATACACATGCATAGTATTTAGTTTTTAATTAAATGTAAATGCATTTTACGCATTGTATTGTGTTCTCTCTGCTATGCACGTTGCAACGCGGCGTCTATGTGTACATAATTATATATACGAGTACATGTAGACATATCGCAAGTTCTACAGACAGAACTGATCATCACCATTATAGTTTTTTTTGGGATCGGATCTCAACTCCGATACGTCGGATGACCGTCATGCCGCCAAACACAGCAATACACGTTGAAGCTGCAAAGCTAGATGAAGCTAGACGACGCAATCGCGTCTTCAGTTATTCGGATCACCGAGTCTGACTCTAGTTGACTCGGAGTCGAACAACATTAACAAGAAGGGCACACAATCATCACAACAACAGCAACCGTACTTGTTGTTGTTGTTGTTGTTGTTGTTGTTGCTGTTCTGTTGCTGTTGATGTTGTTTTTGTTGTTGTCGTTGCTGTTGTTGTTGCTGTTCTGTTGCTGTTGATGTTGTTGTTGTTGTGTTTTGTGTGATAATAAGCCAACCAAGTCCATTGTCTATCACGTAAGCCATCTCTGCTCTGCTCGTCGCGTACGCTTGACGAGGTTTGCAGAAGGTGAATCTGTTTCATTAGTCTGCCTGATTGCTGTCTGGCTGGACAGGTTCATGCCCGTACAGGCAGAAAGAATCATAAGATGTAATCTCTGTCGATCTTGTTGGCGGGATGTCAGTGCAGACGCTGACAGGCAAGGATTCACTCACACCGCGCAGCCGCTTACGTATCTATGCATACAGACAACTCACACACACACATGAAAAAACATTCGCATATACGTTACATGCTACACAATACGTACACTCATCAGATAGATAACCAGATAGGACAAGCTGGTACACTTGGCGGATTTATACACATACATACGAAACACATATACTTGTGCGTAAAAACAAGCACAGGGGGTCGAGGGGCACGCATAGCCCAATGTCTAAAATCTAATAATGAGAATAGTCATCGTCATCATCATCATCGTCGTCGTCGTCGTCACAGCATCACATCTTCACCATCGTCGTGATACGAATCACTTGATCAAATCTTACGTTCTGCTTACATGCTCAAAAAAAACAGCGCGAGAAAGAACCAGGAGGAGAAAAACAGAAGACAAAATGTCAGACAGTCTCGTAGGCTATGTCTCGTAGCCTGTAGCAGTCTTTTCTTGATGTAGACGTCGACAGAAAGAAAATAGTCGAATAGAAAAGCAAGAGAAACTGGAAGGTGTATCTACAGACGTAAAAGGTTGTGATTGCAGTGTTATGCCGGTGACAAAATTACCAGTGGTCGAAGTTGTTGTCCAACTCTCCATAGGGGTGGTGGTGGTCCTGTCTCGACTGTTTTTGTTACTGCTGCTGCTGGTGCTGGGTTAGTATCTTTTGCTACCATCAGTCTGACGACGAAGACGACGACGACGACCGTATGGCTTACGAGCTCAGCGGTAGCCGAAATCCGGTGGTGGACATCATCTTGAACAACAACAAAAACAACAACAACTGCAACAACAACTGCAACATCTACAACAACTACTACTACTACTATATCTACTAGTGGAACCACGGCATCAACAGCATCACGAGTTTGTACGGCATCCGGTGAGGTCGGCATCCGGTCCTCGTTGGTGACTGCGAGGCCTTGACGACCGTTGTTGCTGAGGTTCTGCTGTAGTTGTTGTTGTTGTTGTCGTCGTTGTCGTTGTCGTTGTCGTCGTTGTCGTTGTTGTTGTTGTCGTCGTCGTTGTCGTCGTTGTTGTTGTTGTGGCTGTTGTTGTTATTGTTGTTGTTACAGCTGTTTTTACCTGCCGTAATAATTTTGTTACTTCGGTTTAA
Organism: Dermanyssus gallinae; assembly: GCA_003439945.1. NCBI lineage: Eukaryota > Metazoa > Arthropoda > Arachnida > Mesostigmata > Dermanyssidae > Dermanyssus > Dermanyssus gallinae. Next base: position 446,124 of record QVRM01003691.1, on the reverse strand, counting down.
ATTCTATAAAAATGACTATCGGGAATAACTGATATCGCTTGGGTCAAATGCTGTATGATAGCAAATATTTGACCAATTTTTTATACGCTCTTGTTGGGACATTTCTAACGGACATATTTACTCAATGTAACTACAGTTTACTTGAACGATCGCTTCCATTCGAGACCCAAACCGCGTATTAATATCCTGCAAAACCTGCATCTAATAAGATTTGCAAAAATCGATACGCAGGTTTTTTTTTAATTTCAAATGCCTACTGGACGGCAACAATGAGCGAGTCTGTGTTATGCCAAGTTTTGTTAGACGCTCGTTCAATCGCGCCCCGCACATAAAAATCCAGAGGACAGATTTAAATCTGGACCGCTAAGCGGCCACGAGTGTTTATCCCAGAACATGCTCATATGCTTTTCCAAACTAAACGGCTTGTACCATATAAGCGAGTGCGCCGTCCTATTAAAACACTTCTTGCAAACCATTAGACACTGAATTTGTTCACGCAAGCCATGTCACACAGAGTTTCTTTGAACTACAGTTTGCAGAACATGCAGAAAAACTTCCTGTACCACCGTTCGACCTGCATGAAAAACTATGGTGTTATGACGTCTCCCTCACTGGATATTACACTCAATGCGTGTATATAAGCAGCAAATTTCCTCCGTGAGACATCTGATTGTGGGCAAGCCAACGGTCATTTCGTAATTGATTTTCGCGTCCGCGTAAAAAACCTAACACGGCTCGATATACATTTTCTTATACGGAAAACAAATGTTATATCGAATATATATGTAGAGAGAGATGTCTATCATGTAGGCAAACATTTTGATAAAATAGTTTGTACTCTGGAAATCTCGTCAGGTCAATGGCGTTTGCTCAATAAATCTCTATTTTACAAATGGATTAAAAGTTTGTTATATATATATGCATACATATGTATGTAAATATATATATATATATATATATATATGCATGTATGTACACATATACATATGTATATATATATATATATATATATATATATATATATATATATATATATATATATATATATATATATATATATATATATATATATATGTGTACATACATATGTGTATATATATATGTATTATATATATATATATATATTTTTTTTATAGAGGTAACTGGTAAAATGCGTTATGCACACCGGGCGACGTTGTTAAAGCCTCGGTAGTGTGGGACTCGCACCCACTAAAATCCAGTCGTCCTCTTTGCCCCTTGACGGAGGATGGCCGCAGTACTGTCTTCTCGAGATTACTTCGCCTGGCCACTCTTCTTGCCATTTAGGCTGCTCGGCTTTGTGCGGCGGTTATTTTCGCCTCAGAGATACATTGTGCAAATCTTCTTACTAGAATCCAGGATTTGTGATCTTTGAGGAGCGCCTCTACAAGGGCCTGGCATGTCAGGGGGTTCTGCAGTCCTAGGTTCCGGGACAATAGCTTTCGCTCAGTGTCGAAGAAGGAGCACCGCTCATAGCAGTGCCTAACATCATCCGGCTCCCCCGAGTTGCACATGCGGCATACAGAGAAGTCAGTTTTACCGATGCGGTGTAGGTACTGCTGAAAACAGGCACCATGACCTGTTAACAGTTGCGCGAGTGGGTAGGTAAGCGAGCCGTGTTTGAGGCTGTACCATTTTTTAAGATCAGGAAGTATTGATCTTGTGCAATATCCAGGATGGCCCGGCTGGATTGCTTCTCATTGCTGGCTCCATTCGGTTAGTGTGTCAGTTCTGCTGACTAGTGTGCCCTCCGTCAGAACGTTGGTTACAGGGTTTCTTGATGCCAATTCTTTTACTCTCAAGTCCCAGGGAATTTGTCTGGAGAGTACCTGTACGGCTGCTGTGGAGGCCGTGCGACTTGCTCGTGTTAGGTTAAGCGCCATAGGTCTTTGGGTCTTGTTGAGGAGGCGACGTGTTGTAGCTCTTGTAGTAGTGCGTTCCCATAAGGGTGCGGCGTATAACATCATGCTGTCTATTACTGATGCAAAGAGTCGGCGCCGAGAGTCGCTTGCTTCTTTGGTCCGGGGGAGGATTTTCCGTAACTCTGCTGAGGCTTTGGCTGCTTTTTTAGCTGCATAGCGTACATGAGGTGTTCCTGTGAGAGCTCTATCCAGGATTACGCCCAGGTACTTGACCACGGGCGTGGGTGTTATTGGATGGCCTTCCAGGTGTAAATTTAGGTTGCGTGGAGGACACTTCAGACCGTTTAGAAGGATTGCTTCCGTTTTTTGTGAAGCCAGTTTGAGGCCTAGTGTGCGGAGGTGTTGTCGGATATCCGCCAAGGCTCCGTTGGCTGTACCTTTGAGCAAATCCTCGTCACTGGCGGTAACGATCAGTGCCAGATCGTCTGCGTAGGCGATAGAAAAAGCTCCCGGGAGATGCGGCAGTCTTAGTACTCCATCATAGGTTATGTTCCACAGGGTTGGTCCCAGTACAGATCCTTGGGGAACCCCGGCAGTAACGGCGTAGTCCACTCCATCGTATGTAGATGCTCGGTCCTTTAGATACGACGCTAGGATACGTCGTAGGTAGGGAGACACGCCTTTATTTCCAAGTGCTTGGTTTATGGCGTCCCACGAGAGCGTATTAAACGCGTTTTTGACATCAATAAGGACGGCCAGGCAGTGCGCCCGGTTTGCGATAGGTAAATTTCTTTGTGTTTCAGCTATGTTTAGAACTTTGCTGATAGCCGAGTGTGTGGAGTGCCCGGCGCGGAAACCATGCTGGTTTTCTGACAGCGCCTTCTTGTCTTCTAATTCTGTAACTAGTCGCCCGTTGATCATATGCTCAGCTGCCTTGGATAGGCAGGAGAGCATGCTTATAGGGCGGTATGCTGAGGGGTCTCCTTGTGGCTTCCCGGGTTTCGGGATAAGAAATAAGTTAGGCGTGCCGTTTTCCAAGGCTTTGGGTATTCTCCGCTGGTGAGAATTGTGTCCATCATGCGTTTGAATACCTTTGGATGGTTCTTTAGGAGTACGCGTACTGCTTGAGGGGGGACAGCATCTGGGCCCGGCGCTTTCCCTGGTCGTATGCGTTCAGCCACTATTCTGATCTCTTGAATTGAGATTGGCTCGAAGGAAAGATCTGAGGTTTCTTCAAAGAGTACCGACTCCGGCAATGGTCTTTGTTGAAAGAGCGCATTTACAATCGGTCGTGCCACTTCAACAGGTAAAGGCGGCTGTGCGTGGCGCATTTTTTTTCGCACAATCATGTATCCTTTGCCCCAAGGGTTTCCCTCGACCTCCTCACCCAGAGAGATCCAGTGGTCTTTTTTACTAACCTTAATGGCTTTATGTAAGGCTCTTCGTGCTTCTTTGTACTCTTCCCATAGGTAGAAGAGTTCTCGTCGGTGCCTTACTCTGCGGCGCGTGCATACTCGCCGTATGCGGTGGCAGGCCCTTCGCTTTTCGGCAATCCGATTATTCCACCAGTAGCACGGTGGACGATTGGCTCTCTTAGGGTGTGGGCGGGAGCTGGACTCTCGGCAGGCTTCCTCTAGTAGTGTAGAGATTTCTGCTGCCAAGCATTCAGTGAGGTTATGTACTTTTCTTCTTAATGCTTTCTGCAGGCGGGTATAATTTAGCCTGGGAAAGCGTTGCGGTTTTGTAGGACGATTAAGCTGGGAAGAAGTTAGATTGACAGAGAAGGTTACGTAGAGATGGTCGGATAGAGTTTCTGCTTCCTCGTGAATCCTCCAGTCGGTTACTCGGTGCGATAGTCCCTCTGATGCAAATGTCAGGTCTAATGTTGATTTGTGCCTGCCATTATCAAAGGTGTATCCCTGGGTGTTCATGAGTTGTAGATCCGCCCGGGTTGCCCATTCTAGCAGGATCTCTCCCTTCCTTGATGAGGACCTGCTTCCCCACAGACTGTGGGCCGCATTAAAGTCCCCTCCCACAATCGCCTTTCGGTGACCGCGAGCGCTCATGCTGAGGTCCAGTTCTTCAAGGAAGTCCTTGTATTCTTGTAGGGTGGAGTTCGGAGAGATATAGACTGAGTAGATCGCGAAGTCGTAAGTGGTAATAAAGGAGAAGTGGGTCCCCTGTCCCACTGACGTGGGCGAGTATCTTGTAGGAAATACCTTGACCGAAGCGGATTTGTTACCAGCGTGGGGCCCGGGTTGAGAAAGCTGTGTGGTAGGGGTCTCGGAGACCAGCAGGATTTCTATGTCGTTTTCGGTTGCGAATTGGGACGCCAGATCGTATGCTCTGGGGGCTCTACGGAGGTTTATTTGCAGTATTTTAATTTTGCTGGTCATTTTGATTGTGGCTTACTTGGAGGTTTGTAACCCGTTGTCTATATGCTGGGCATCGCGTTGTAGTAACGTAGTGTCCATCTACGTTGCATACGTAGCACCTACTATTGGCCGTGCAGCTCTTTGCGACGTGTCCTTGTCCTCCGCATTTGAAGCAGCGAGGTTGGGTTGGTCGGGCTGCGGTATAGTCCCTGGCCGTGTGGTTAAAGCTCAGGCACAGTGAGCACTGCGGTACCGAGACCATTTCGTCTATGCGGCACCGAGTCCAACCAAGGTGTATATGTCTTTGAGGTAGCAATCTTTGGGCTTCCTCTGGTGGCATTTTAACAATGCACGAGAAGTCGCCCGCCCGGGTTTTCTTTAGCGGACTTAAGGTAAAAGCCATTTCCGGTGCCCCGTTCTTGGTAAGCGCTTTAAGGATGTTTTTCGGCTCGATGGACTCATTTAGGTCCCGGATTATCATAGCCTTGGTCTGTGAGACCGCTTGGGCAGTCGCTTCCAAAGACGCCTTCTCCTTTATGTGCTGAAGAAATCTGCCGGTGGCATCGGGAGTAGTCCCTTGCACGATCAGTCGGATTTCGCCTGTAGCTGTTCTTGAGGCTCTTTTAACGTCTACTCCAGCTGTCGCTGGGTCAATCAGGCTTCTTTCTCTTCTTTTTGTCGTGAGCCTCTTCTATTTTCCGGCCTTTAACTCGGATTTCCACGGTCATTCCTGGATGTTTCGCGAGGGCTTGCTCTAATACTTTTCTCAACAGAGTAATATCGGCTGTTGCCGGGATGGCCACTGCCGCTGCCTGGATGTCTCTAGTCCCAAGGAAGCCGCAGAGACTGGTTGCTGCCTCTCTTAGGACTTGCAAAGAAAAATCGTTTTCGTTTTCTTCAGCATGCGGGATCATCCGTGCGTAGAGTGCTCGTGTTGGAGCTGGAGTGTTTTCAACTCCCTCGATTGTTAGGATGTCCCGATTTCGCAGGAAAATAGTCTTCCCTTTCTTAAGGTGCGGCAATGCATCCTGCAGTCCAGGGAACTGTGGCGATAGTCGGTTTATAAGGCGTTCGTCTTTGTCGGACTTTTGTGAAAGCAGTAAGGCTCTTGCTGGGGCCTTGTCAGCTAAAATACTTGCTTTACTGAGGCTGGTGGTAGTATAAGTGCGCGCCGGCCACTCCCTTTGCATGAGGCCACTCCCTTCTGCATATTGTTCGTCGGTTAGTTCCTCTTTAGCGAGAAGGCCTTGTATCTCCGCAGCTATAAATTCCTCTGGCGGCGAGAGAGGTGCAAGCTCTGGGAGTGGGTCGGTATTTGTTTCGACGGACTGTCCCTTTGTTCTGGCGGGAGTGAAACCTACGTCAAGCGCTCTACGGCAGATTTTACGTATATTTAGGCCCATAGTTCGCACTGCTTTAGAGATTTGCAGGTGCGTAGTTCGGTGTTTGCTGACTAGTTGTTCTATGTCGGCCACTGACATCAGTAGGAACTGTAGGTCTTTTTCGTTTACATAGCTAGGCGAAGAAGGCTCTTCTTGCTCAGGACTAGTAGGCGCGCGGGTTTTCCTCTCTGATTCAGGAGTGTAGCTAGCTTTTCTCTTAAGGGAGGCAGATCTAGGCTCGCTCTGAGTGTCCATAGCTTCGTCTGGGAGTGTTGCTTCCTCAGGTTTTGCTACTGGTAGAGGCGGCTGTTCCTGAGCCTGTTTTGTCTGGAGGCTCGCTGGTCGATTCAGAGCGCGAGAGTTGCGTCTACTGAATTGTGACGCAGGTCTCCATGCTTCCTCAAGCAAGCTAGAGAGTTCCTCGTCATGTAACTCTTGAGTAGCTGAGGGCCCTGTCGGCCATCACGGAGGGGGGTGGCAAGACTGAGACCTGCCGGGCTTAAGTCTTGAGTCGCCGAGTCTGTGCTCAGCTACTCCCGTCCTTCAGTTAGCGAATGTGCGCAGTTAGCGAATATATATATATATATATATATATATATATATATATGTATATATATATATATATATATATATATGTATACATACATATGTGTATATATATGTATATATAGTTATATATACATATATATATATATATATATATATATATATATATGTATATATAGATATATATATATATATATATAAATATATATATGTATATACACATAAGTAAGTATACATATACATATGTATATATATATATATATATATATATATATATACATATATATTGAACGCAGAAGGTAAGAATGATCATTGCTGCTAGATGCCGTTAAAATCATTCCTGTTGCTATTATTGTTAGAGATCGTCTGCTGGAATATTTTGCTGTTGGGCGCGATCCCATGACGTAACTATTATGCGGGTCAAACGAATTCATCAGCAAGATGGCGATCGGACACGAGTGATACGAGAAAGAGCGTCGTCACAACAGTCAACAACAGTAGCGATTGTAATCGCGTCGTCGTTAATAGTGATGGGAATAGCAAATAGAAAGCGAACAGCGGCACCGTACCCTGCAAGCTAGACCCTTCATAGATTGTAGCGCCTCGAGAGGTACCGTCTCGATTACGGTGAAGACTTGTTGATACGCATTCAGGGCCGAATAGTAGGGACCGATGCTTGCGGTTAGAGTGACGCCACAGGCCAGCATCACACACAGTAACAACACATTGCATCACGGCATACATAGCACGATTCGAGCCACAATCAGAGCAAAGCAAAAGCTACTGGATTTGGATTGTCCCAGCTAAAGACTGCGTGCTGATGATCCGATTGGGATGACATCACATTCACGAGAATCTGCTACAATTCAGAAAGTTGTCGCAAGTGCGGTGAGTGACCAGACAACAGTTCAGTCTGTACTACGATTACACAATCGGTGTATATACATATATCGTGCGTTTACTAGCGTTGTGACTAGCACGGGTTTACGAATAGCCAACTTTTCCATATTTCTTATATGTGAGGTTTCGGGAATGCATAATGCACATGCGTTGCTAGGCAGCTGTTAGCAACTAGTGTGGGACTCACGACGCCACTACACGCATATTCCTCCCATCTCCCACTCTCAGGCTCGGAATTGCGTGGCGTTTCTTTGACACAAACAATCATCAACTGGCATCTTGCAAAAGTTCTTGCGCTCAGTTCTTCTCTCTCTTCGCGATCGACTAAGCAGCACTGGGTAGGACTTCCAGGCCCGAGTTGGAGCGTTACTCAACGGAAGAAGACAAGTAGAGATTGTGAACATTTATCATGAAAAGAGAAACTCTGTACGGGCATGTTCGCGAGGTCTTCGCGCAGTTTGCAGTCGACATGACCAGCTTTGTGGAAACACCATTTGTGAATGTGTGCAAAAAAATGCCAATTTAGTCGGACGGGAACTCTTGCGTAATCTTCACTGATGTTCAAAGCCTTGCGATTTAATGCCGTTATACTTTTTCTGAGGGGTTTTAAGGAATAACATGTACACTAATAATCTCACGACCATAAGCAAACTTAAGACCAAGATTGAAGCGTGCATCATGTAATTGAGCCTGAAGTATGTGAAATTGTACAAAAAAAATTATGTACTGTCTACAACTTGTCAAAACCAAAAAGATCACCACATCAATACTGTATTTTATTAAATGTATGGTATTATATCTGAAAAAGAAAAAAATTATATCTTTAATACTGTTATGTATATGTTACTTTAAAGATCAGACCAGACTATTATGCGCATCGCCTATATATTTATCTGGATGGATTGGTGGAAATGCCCTTTTTGGAAGCCCCACGCGCGTCACGCCGTGTCGAGTCTCTGAAATCGACTCGACAACATTATTTTATAACCTATATTTTTCACCGATAAGTGCAATGGTAGTTCTGCCTTTCTTTTATTTAGAAGGCAACCCGAAAGTCAATTCAGTCTTGAATTTACCGTCAGCGCCACGAGGCGCTACTACCTTAGGTGCATCATGTGGTACGCAGACGTTGCTTCAAATCTGGACGATGCTATTTACAAACCCATTTGATAGATATACGATTCTTCTTCAGGCTGTAATTATATTGAGTTTGTTGGCAATTATTTGCTGCCAGCGCGGAAAACACCAGTTGGCATTTGGTCCAACAACGATACCATAATATATATATATATATATATAGCTGCAGCTCATTACGTAATAGCGGCGCTGAGGCACGATCGTTGTGAATATCATCGTTGTATACAATTCGGCTTGTAATTTTTTGTGTGTATTTCTTAGAGACTGGAGATGTACTATAAAGATTGTTTTATTGAAAACAAAGTGTAGGCGCGAGGTCTCCCAGAACGCAGACGTTCCATGGCAACTTCATGAGGCGATGTGATGCCCCATAACTTTTTCTGTAGGTTTTTTAAGACCCAGATGTTTACCAGTAAACCCGCTGCCTTTGACTGAAGAAAAATATTCGGCGGAAGATTTTGCAAATAGCGCCTAAAGTCATGAAAAATAGTGTAGCTGGAATTGACACTGTCGAAAAGCGTCGGGGTGCCATCTTGACATCATCTTTCAGACCTAATGGCATGTAAAGTACTTTCTAATAAAACTTGAATTTTCACTGTACCTAATGGACCTTGTCTTCTATGTCAAAATGTTTACAACTTTCAAGTGGATCTTCCCGCACCCTATATTTCAAAATTTGTAAAGCCGCAACTGGGAACCAAGTACAGATGCATCGACACTGAGTGGTATGCAGTCGAGATCAGGATAGCTTGCAAGGGTAGGCCTCAGAAATGCGGACCGACATTAATAATGATGCAACGTACTTGCGATAATGAGTTCAGTTGACTTCGGGTATCCAGCAGTGCTGGTATATGCTGGTCTGGTCCTGGAGCGCCTTGTACACTGAAAAACTTGTAGCGGCAGTGAACTGTTCATCTTCTCTAATGAAACTATATGCACTCAATTCCAATAGCATACATTGCAGTGCAAACAATAATAAAAAAAAATAGAAACGAAGATGTGCGTAGAAGTATAATACATCGAAACGTGACGGTGCTGGGAAAACTTCCGCGAATATGAGGTTGCTTACGATGATAACATGTGTAGCAGGATAGCTGCCTGGAATTTTTGACACTTTGATGTAGCATTGTATAAGCGCCATCTCGCAGGCATAAACCAATAACCCAATCCGAATAGTCCTGTTTTATATTCGGCATACGTTACGTGTTTTTTGGGATATTCGATGCATTCTTCGTATAGTGCGTAGATTTGCACGTGTTAAGTTTAATATTGTTCATATGTTTTGACCGTTTCTGCAACTTCGTTTTTGCATACTTATAGGGCTCGGCAGGCCAAATTAGTATGGAAGAGGAGTTATCTACTAAAGAACGCGTTGCCGAATTAGACGAGTCCAGTTTTAGTTCCAACGTCTCTTCGTAAAAACGGTACTACAAAAACCAGTGAGAAGAAGCTAATTACAGCAACTAAAGCCTGATTGTTTTGCCCTAAGAGATCCGGAAAATGTCAAATCTTCTAAGACTTATTGAACTTTCGTTGACTCTGTGAACGAACGTGCCAGCCGAAGATCGGTGGAAAAGTTTCCGTCGTGGAAAACTTAACTTAGATGATGACTAAGCTTAATAAGACATTGGACGATGGAGAAACGCGTTCTTTGTCCGAAAGTCTGCAACAGCAAAGGCCTGCAATTGCTCTTCGAAAACTCGCAAAGGATCGTCAAGTTCATCACCGTCATAGGGCGGTAAACGATTGGGCGGCTTACATATATGCAGTAGTTCTTAAAGTACTTATTAAAGTTAATAAGTAGAATGTAGTCATTGAAAGTAAGACGCACACTTAGGAAACGTTACATCTGAACACAAATTAGACGATCAGCACAGCTCTATGATTTTTTTCGGGTAGCTTAATAGTGTTTAGCCGAAAAAGCATTATGCCTCAGGGAAAGCGCACAATGTGAAGTAACCATTTTTTAACACCCAAACCAACCACGGAAAGTGGACCAGCTAATACGCCCTCCGAAAAATATCCTTAAATAGAGAAAACGATTGACATTATTAAAAAGAAAAAGAAAATTGTTTATTTATCTTATTTTTTGCTATCACCTCACCCGGGCAAACTTTGGTTTGCTTGAAAGGTGTTTTACAATCTACATGAAGCGGGTACTTTGCCTGTCAATGCGGGCAAGGAGCCGCTTTGTGTACCTTATGTCTGGCTGTGCACCGGTTGTTGGTATAAGTCGATTAAGATTGAAGACGCCGCGTACAGTACCATTCGAGAGCTTTATCTCAGAATGGGAAAATAAAGTTGAACAAGCCCGACGAGAGGTTGGAGACCTGGATATTTTCAGTGCCTCTCACCTCTGGTCTGGTCTTGCATGTGACATGTCTATACCAGATATATAGTTCATGGCTATCATCACCTGGTCTGTTTGAATACGAGCTTCCACGAGGAGTACACGGAGTGCCTCTGTCGACTGTGCTCTCAGGCGTGTACGAAGTTTCATGCGTCTGCCTGCCTGGCCCTTGCGAAGAGATCGCTGCACTGCCTCTCTCGAATAACATGCCGCGAGCAGCTGACTATTTAATTGTATAATCTATATAATTATCTATGTTATATGCATACTCAATATGAGTGAAATAAATAAGATGATTTATTTTTTGTTGTGATTATGCATGTACCCAGCGATAATTGAATTAGCGAAAATATTTTGGAGTGGAGTAATAATAGTGACATGTATATGCGTGATCTTATCAGCGAAATCATTTAAAAAGTGTATCTATTTTCTGTTTTTCTCTTTTTGTTTTTTTTATACTATAATATATTTGGGTTACACAAGGTAGTTCAAATAACATTACATTCATTAAGTCTTAAAACCGGCATTCTATTCCATTATTCTTAAACATATATAGAAACGTCCCTTTACCATATTTGGTGCAAAGGAAGCCGCAAGTTGAACAGCGACACCCATCACAAGGGCTATGAAATGGCAGTCCGGTGGCACAGTTTAGAGTCGAACCCGCAGACGGAGCAGCGGGTGAGAACATGGCGTTGCTTGAAGAGCGGTTTCATCCATACCAATATTGCCGGCGTCCTGTACAATGCTTCTGGTAAGAGCTCCGAAGGAGGTTCAAGCAGAATATGAGGGAGCCATGTTCTGCTCAAAACCCAACGGAACTTTTGCAGTGAAGACGTAGGCGGGAATTGAAAGCGAGATCCTTGCTGAACAGCGCTGTTCCGCACAAAATACCTGCTGTTTCCGAAGAAAGATTTCTCGTGCCTCTAGATAGAAGCTAAGTAGGTGCGCCAATAGAACTTAATAATATCTTGAATGCTATGTATATATATACACACAAAAATGAACAACATTTGAACAACATCCTAAACAATACTGTTTAGGATTAGGGAAGATTAGGTACTTCAATATCAGCCGAACACGACAATAATCATAATGACAAAAAATAATATGACAAGAAGACATGCAATATAAACACTCCATTCTACCCTTTGATGGATGACTTTGAGGAGCCGTGAACCCCTGTACAAATGTAAACCACTCATGAGAATAATAAAACTTATCTATCTATCTACTACATATACATATATTTGCAAATGTATATATATATATAATTTTGGGTACTCATAGGATAATTGTGTACGCTAAGTCGCACTTAATGTATTAAATAACGTTTTAAAAAGTGAGCACATCAATATAGCCGTTTGAGCTGCTTTTTGTCACATAGCAACCGTGGCCACGGCTGTGCTGTTTGGTAAATACTTTTCCCATACACTTCTATATATATACACACATAGCTGTAACACATGCCCATGTTGTGTCTACTCTAGGTCAGGGATGACAATTATTAACGCTGCAATAATATTAGGCTACATGTGTTTCAAAATGTGTGTGCAATCACCTATATTCACGTGCGCGCATTTCTAGTCCTCACGTGAAGGCATTTTAGATTTGTATTTGATCGTAGAATAGACGTTCATTGTCAGCCTAGGAACCTCGCAAAGGTATTCCGGTCAAAAGGAATTCCGTTGCATACACAAGTTGTTTCGTATTCGGCTAGGGAAATATGAATATAAAGCTAGCTACTCTTCGCTATTTGTTATCAAAAATTCTCCGTGGCTGCAGGATGGCAGAGAAACAAAGCAGGGGCGCAGGCCGAAGGACATCTTCCAGAAAACCCTTGCAATCAAATCGAATCGACTGGGGCGCGATGCTTTTATACCCGGGTGGCTCAACGGCACGTTTTCAACAGCCGACTCTCTTGTTTCAGGCCCAGAAGTCAGCAGGGTTTGACAGGGTAGGTCGAGGAGGCTTTGTGATAGCATGTTGAGTGACGATTTACTGTACAACTCGGATAATCCACATGTCATTGTCCGTCTGGGGTCGCAAGAGACGCCAGACCTCCCCAAGACATGTTACGTACAACAAGCAGGGGACCGGCAGTAGCAGTGGCACCGGCGCCGGCGACAGTGACAAGGCTAAAAACAAGGACTAGAGATTCTTCTACGCCATACAGCTTTGTTGCCTTGGCGGCATTTTCCAAACGTTTCGCGGACAGGGGTGGTTGGCGCTGTTGCTGCTAGCTGATACAACAGAAGTCCAAGGGGCTCGCCCTATGGTTGTTGTAGGGGGTGCAGTCGACAAGGAGTAGCAGCAACAATAACGATCTTAACAGCAACAGCAGTAGCAACAGTAACAACAACAACGACAACAACATTAACAACAACAATAACAACAACAACAGCGACAACAAGCTTACTGTTCTTCCACCGTAAGCGCTTCCTGCAGAGCAGAAGACTCGCTGATAGGCGGACATTTGCACAGACGGGCAAATAGACAGGCACCCAGCAGTCAGCCACCCACCACCAGCAGCAGCAGCAACAAGGCAAACGCTTTGGCCTGCTCTTGTTGGACTTGACGTCGAATTAGCAGATAAGTGAGAGGCCGTAGGCTACGGCGACGATTACCGCCGCCGCGGCCGGCCTGCGGCTATGATCGCTGCTGGCTCGCAGGCCGGCACGGAGGCGCAGACGCAGGCGGGCCCGCAGTCGGCGTGAGGATTAGCGCGTAAGCGCGCGCCGACGCGTGCGTCAACAATGGCTGGCGACGAATGCGGCCGTGCCAAGAAGCCCAGCACGAACGAGGACAGGACGACGAATAGGAGGATCATCCAGAAGGGCATCTCTGGAGAGGAGAAACAGCATCAGCAAGCAGCAACAACAACAGCAGCAGCAGCAACAACAACGACAGCCGCAAAAAACAACGCGACAACAACAACGCGACAACAACAATCACAACTGTACTACTACGAGAGCAACAGCAAGGGCAACAACAATGCAGGGGTAAATCCTGAGGACGACACTGATGACGATGATGACGACACCTGCAGACAAAAGTTTTGTTGTTGTTGTTGCTATCATTGTTGTTGTTGTTGCTGTTGTTGTTCTCGGGGGCGGCAGCGGCGTTGCCTCTCAGCGTCGTACGCTCGCTTAAGCCCCAATCTAATCGGTTAACACCAGGCTGCACGGCACCAACACACTTCTCCTTCGTTCGTTAAGTCTCGGCGCTGTGCGCAAAGCAGGGAGCCTCCGGTCGAACGCGCCGCGGAAGAGAGAGGAAGCGCTATACAACGACCGACTATCTATGGCCGCTCAATCAACCAGGCAACCAGGCAACCAACTTACTAGCTAACTGGTCTTCTTCCTCATCGTTATCGTTGTCGTCGTCGTGAATCCCTCAACTACGCAATTTTTTTCTAACTATAGCGCCTTCATGTTCTCCTTCGCTGTCTCTTGAACGATCTACTTACCTATCTATCTGTCTATCCAACTTGTATTGGTTCAATTATTTCTGCCCTCTTACTTTATCTTCTGCTTCTTCTTCCATTTATTTTGCTTTGTCTTAGTGCTACTGTTGCGGCTGCTGTTTCTTCACCTACTTAGAATTAAAAACATTTTTTAAAAAGGTTATTTTCATTTTTGATCATCATCCGTCCCCAACGGGCTTGGAACTGACCGCGAGGTATATCTTCAATGCACCGAAGGCCGGGCACATTGAGATATTTAGGGTTTCCCCAACAATCTTGTGGCAGCATGGCCGCTGACTCTCAGAGGTATATAGTTTATCATCAATTCTCAATAAGCATCGCTCAAACAGAATTCGATCAACAACAGCAGGGATCGAATCGGCGATGACACCCCGGTAGATGGCAACCATGACTAGCGCACTACTAGTCCCCTAGACCACGCCGCCACCATCTTCACCTATTTAACCGTGCCATTTTTATCTCTTAATTTCTCCCTCGTTTTCGGAACTATCTGGAAGCTTTAAGAAGTCCTACCATTCCCCGTCATTTCTTCTCTCGCCTGGGTTTTTATCCGTTCATGTTTGTGATTGTTTGCCCCCGTATGCCGGTAGGGAAATTTACATCGTTTGCTCTGTATCCTGTAAAATCTATTCATGTCTCTCTCTCTACCACCTACTAACCATTTCTCTCGCTCGCTCTTTCTCAGTCTTTCTGTAACTCTCAACCGTTTCGTATGTCCGTTCTGCATCGCCTGCACTCGATTTACTTCTTCCTCATTAACCAGTAGTCGTAGTGCGGCTACTGCCACCACTAAGAAGTTTTTCTATTTCTGAACTAGTGCTACTACAAACATTCCTAATAATACCATACCATGACTACTGCTGCAAACACAGCGCGTTTCTCTGGTCCTCTATTTCTTGTACATGCGTGCGCCCTCAACCTTTTTTCTGCGGCCTCCTCGTGTCTCCAAGTTTTCCTGTGGAACACTCACGTCTGCGCCTACCTCTTCTTCTAACTCTACCGCTTTTCCACCTACATGTACCGTCTTTAACAGTTTGCCCCCTGCCACCCTCTTCTCTCTCTTTCACACACACTTTCTCTCTTTATTTTTATCTCATTTTGTTTATTCTTATTATTTATTTGCACTCGAGATCTCCTAAGAGAACTACCTGCCTGTCGGACAATTACCGTTAGAGTCTGCGCGTTCTACTGCATTTCTTTGCGGCGAGGAAATTCGGAGTGGAAATTTTTTGCTTGGCAGACACTCTCGTGGCGCTACCGTTCTGTACCGCCTGGTTAAGGACCGCCGGTATGCGGCGGGAACGGAAAACACGCGTCAAAGATTCAGCCCTCGTCCTCATGGCGACGTTTCACCGACGTCTCTTTCCCGCGGCTAGCCGGAAAGCGGCCGGCGCTGCCAAATACTGTTTCCACGCAATTTGCGCCCACTAGTAACACTAACGCGATTAGACGATTAACGATAGAGGCGCTGGTTAATTGTTCAGAGAAGATGAAGTTCGTTCATAATTGAGGTAAGGCTCGGGCCTTCGTGCGCGAACGACATCGACGGTGATCGTGTTAGGGAATGTGTCGCCAAGCTCAACGTGAAGTACTCTAGTAGATCGAGTAGCAGCATATCGCATGCAACGTCACAAATGCACGAAACTAAGTGGAACAAAAATAACGACGTCGGCCCACTAGTGACGTGCGACGAAGCGTTATAGACATTGGTTTGGCATGCGTCTACGCAACGGTCGCCGTTGCCGACCTGCCTCTAACTATTTTCCAATCCCTACGTTAAATAGGGACATCGTCGTAGGCTGCCTTTGAGTGAAACGAGCTTCTTAAATAAATTATAGACGTTCTCGTCGTTAGTAAGGTGATTACGAAAGTGTATTTATTTATATTTATTAAACAATAATGGCGGCTGAGTAAATGTGTTTATGTTACATCAAAATGTTTCGAGACAACCAACAATGTAGCGCTTTGCTAATTCTGCTATGGACCGAACCGCCGGACATACCGCGATGTGGTATCGATCACATTTGCTCCAGCACTGCTTTATATATATGTATGTATGTGTATATATATATACATTTGCTTCAGCACTGCCAAATATCTATATATATAGATATATACATATATTAGCGAGGTAATTTGTGCAAAACCTTTGTATCAATAAATATTGTCTAAGTAATAGTAGTAGTAGTAGCGCTGAAGAATTCAAATTAGCGATAGTCGAGCTTAGTAAAGTTGTATACGCTGTAGTGACAGGACACGAATCCACCGGAGAAGAGGCAACGCTTTGTGTTCGAGAAGATTCGAAGAATCCTGCTTGCTCAGAAATGTTTGATCTAGTAGTAGTAGTACTCTACGGGTATTTGTAGTGGGCTGTATTCCCTGTTAGACAAATGGATCGCACGGCAACTAAGCCCACGTCGTGTGCTGTGTGTAACGATTAGGAGATAACGTTTCTGTTTCGTATGCACGAACGAAAACCGAGTATCAGAGCTCAGAGCTCTTGAACAGATGGAGGAACAGATAAGACCTTCTTCCTCTGCGAGTGAGCAAGTCAGTGAGAGTGAACGGCGGAAAGAGACATTGAAGCTTGATCTGCTGCTGCAAATTCTGCTGCTACAGTATAGGCTGTTTGAGCTTTGCTAGGCTGCCCCTGTTGCCGCCCTCGCTGTCGTCGTTGTTCGTGAAGACCACTACCGAGCTCCTTAATAAGATTTAAGTGGACAGACGAATCAATGTTTCTTCCGCTCCCCTTGATTTAGCTCGATCGGACCAACGTCTTTTTCTCGCCCGCTTTCTTCCTTTACCAGCCCCCGCTCCCCGTCTTCTTTTCAGATAACTTGTATCTATCAGTTTGTCCTCTTGCACTCTCTCTCTCGCGCGCGCGCGCTTTCTCTATCTCTCTATTGCATACTCACTATCCTTCTTGCTTTCTATTCTGTTGAATCTTCAGCAGCGTAGTCTTGTTTTGTTGTCTAGTCGGCCATAACGTTGCCCAACAACACTTATCCGTAGGTAGGCCTTCGCTGATCGCTGTGTGTGTGTATCATCTATCTCTACCTCTCCATGCCGCACATTGGCCATGTTCGATGGTATATATATATATATATATATATATATATATGTACGTTAATACTTTTACTCTTACCGGAATGGATAGGATACCGCTAGCTGGCGAGCGCAGGGCACATCCGCAAGTGATCCATACCAACTGATGAGCAAACGCAGCAGAATGAAGAACGTGGATAGAAGATAAACATGAGAGGAGGAACAAATCGAAGACGAAACGGCCACGGCTGTCAAACCACCTCAGAACCACCTCAACACCACCGACTCTGCCCTTTCCGGTTCGTTGGCCCGTTGTTGTTAACTTGTTAGCTAACCCCCCGGGTTAGCAGCAGGGCACATAACAACAGGCTAACACACAAACAAACCAGCCATCCAACCAACCGACCAACCGCCTACCACGGCTCGCTCGCATGGAATCCTGCTCGTGTCACGTTCTGCGACACGAGTGAGGCTAGTAGAGTGAGGCATCTAGACGACGGCGTATACTATAGAGTACGATGCACTGTATCGAAATGGGTTACTTTTATCACATTGTCGCTGTTGTCGTCTTTGTCGGCATCATCATTGATGCACTACTGACTGACTGCCTGTCTACTTCTGTTTTCATGATTTTACCTCGTTTCCTCTGTCTTTTCGATCCTGTACCTTTGTCACCATTATAAGCACCATCATCACCACCATAACCACCATTATCATCGTCATCATCATCATCATCAATAGCCTAGTCATCACCATTGCACCATCATTCGTGTACGATCATCATCAATAGCCTAGTTCTCACCATTGCACCATCATTCGTGTACAATCATCATCAAAATTGTAATTTTTACCACCATAATAATCATTATGTTTACCGCTATCATCATGATCACTACCATCTTCATTATTATTATTAGTATTATTATTATTACTATCATTATCATCATTATTATATGCATTTTCACCATCAACACCACCACCACCATCATCATCATCATGTTCATTATCTTCTTGCCTTCAGAAGCCATGTCCGAAGCCTATTCGAACATGGAGAGATCGGCGGGTCGTGTTGGTTCCTACCGCGCTAGTTGTTGCTAGCGTTTTAGTTTTGTTACTACTTCTTACCTTATTCATATAACCATATTCCAGCGGTACACTTTCGTTTTACATCACTGTCTACTTCTTAGCTACCACTACTACTACTACTACTACTACCAGAACTTCCACTACTATTGAACTGGCGAACGTAAGCAGATCTCTCTCGACTACGCGCCGAAGCGTCCGCTTTACGAACGTGTAATAGTGTAGCAGTAGTAGTAGTAGTAGCAATAGTACAAATTCGCCCAGCCCATCGATCCCCAAGTGGGTCCTGGTGATGATGATGATAAGGTGCGGGGTGGTGGTGGTGGTGATGGTAGCGCCGTTGCTGGGTTGGTACCGCCGTGAACGAATATCGAGTATTAGCTCCATGCCATAAATCACAATTCCCATCGCGCCGGGCGTCTGCGTAGAGCGAGAGAGACGGAAATAATCAACGGGAGAAATTTCGTTACGTTAACAGAAGAGGCCGCCGGCGGTCGTCCCGAAGCCGGTGAAAACTGGTGGTTTCCACCAGTTTTCGAGTGACTCGTCTGTAGTTTCAACAGGGTAACTCTACCGCACGGCAGCGTGAAGCAGACGATAATGAAACGTAAGATGTATGTAGAGCACACACACACACACACACATATATATATATATATATATATATATATATATATATATATATAGTGTAATCCTCGAATTCCTCCGATTCCATGAGTATTCCAATGTTCAGTATTGATCGCATAACGCATGCGCAACACAAAAGGCTTCAAGGCGTCGCACGGATTCTAGATGAAGCGGTACGTGAAACGAAAATCGACCAATCCAAATGAATGATGATGTGGAATGAGAATTTCCTCGTCGCTGAACATCTGTCTGTGTACGTTCTGGTTCTGACATTTCCAAAAAGAGCACTGAATATTCGCCAAGTGGCCGGAGTCAAAGGAGTCCTTTGTTGCTCAATGACGGAAAAAGCGTCAGGAACCGATCGTAGATAGCAAAAATATACGCCTGGTATATATATATATATATACTTCTACACAAATATAAAGATATATATATATATATATATACAAATGTACATATATATATATACAAATGTATATATACACATTTGTATAAATATGCGTGTACATATTCTTATTACTATCCTTCTTACCTCTTATCTTTCTCGCTCTCTGTTCTGCTGAATATTCACAGGCGTAATTTTGTTTTGACTAGTCGACCATAACGTTGCCTAACAACATTAACGCATAGATAGCCCTTCGCCGATCGCCGATATGTATCTATTTCTGCCTATTCAATCCCTCACATTGGCCGATCACAATGTTCGATGCGTCGCGGTTAGACCTCTTGTTTCCTCTCTCTCCTTCTATCTCGCCCGCTCTCTCTCACTCTCTCTCTCTCTCTCTCTATATATATATATATATATATATATATATATATATATATATATAACGGAAACGTGCCTCAAAACGTTTTTTTTAATGTATATAAGGAATTGTAAAGCTCGTCAAAGAAAATATGTTCCAATGGAACATGGTCTCTAAGAAGTCTTGTGTCAAAATAAGAGTAAAATTACTATAATCTGTGACACTGGTGTTTTTGCCCGACATAGGAGGAAGGGTTTACCTAAGGGAGGGCTACCTAACCGGATGAGACAGGGGTGGTTCCGAGAATGGGCAAGTACTTCATTGTACGCAGATGACTTTGCCATCTATGGCAGGGGTCTATTTAGAATATGACAGGGACTGGAAATACATCTTGATTATATGGAGATGGGGCTTAGCTTTGACTGGCAAAATACAGTAGCAGTTAACTTTTGGAGAAGTTGTCGATGGGCAAATGACGACCTTCGAGCCAAATATAACATAGTCAATTTCGTAATAAATTCAATTATTTTGGTGTCACTCTAAAATTAAATGGTAGCAGTTTTTGAAGGCATATTGAAACCAGAGTGGGAAAAGCAAGAATAGGATTTGCCTAAGACAAGGACGTTTGAGACCTACACTATGAAGTAGATGAATAAATTAACGCAAATCGACATAGGAATATACAATACGGTAGCGATACGGTGAAGAAGTACGGCCTGGCTAGCAGCCGAATATAAGAGTAGAAATCTAACTTCGGCGGTTGCAGCTACGAGTTTCATCACGTGTCATGCGACACGGAAGAATTCCACGATCTTCAGAAGTGTTGTAGGTGCGCGAGGTGCTTAGGCCAGTGCGACAGATACCATGCCGCAGCATGACCAGGTGAGCAGTTCAGTCAATAGCCGAACTAGCAAAATGAGACAAAATCCAGTGATGCGAAAGAAGCACTAGTTGTGTTTGATGTACATGTTTATAATTTCCCAACCTAGGTGTTAATAAACTATAAAATAGGTGATAAGTTGGAGCAGCAAACAACACACGTCGACAATAACTGCACATCGTCGGTTGTCTAGCAAAGTCTAGCAAACAATAAAAAAAAATGTAGCAACATTAATGTACATCATATTACGTGCGTGACGCCAACGGCACGTAAGTTTGCTACAATGCCATCAGAAGCAGTAGTTTTTTTTGTCACTTACAGTGTCACTTGCAAACAAGCAAAGCTGGTTCAGCGCCTCGTTAGCACCTTAGTGTGACGTACAATGACGAACCGTGTTCACTCGTATAGACGAACGTGGTCAAGTAGTCAATCTTACTCGAACCAGATTCCGTATTAGACGACAATCAACAAGCGGGGAAACGACAAGCGGGCGCTTGAGCTTGACGTTTCCCCGCTTCTCCTGGCCTCGCTCAGAATTCTGAGCAGCCAGCAAGCTTTGCTTCACGTCACGACTCGTAAATGCAGCTCTTACGAATTCGAATACTTATGATGATAATTACGATGATGATGATAGGATAGGATAATGATGATGAGGATGCTATCCATCGTGTCGCCATACGCAAGCACTACAGAGATCAAAAGCAGCTCTCGCAACCTCAGAGGTGGGGTAAGGCCGACAAGACGGGCTCAGACAAGGAAGAGAGCCTTGCCCCCCGCCGCTGCCGCCACCACCGATGGACTCGACATTGATGATTGTCTAGTTACCGCCGGGCGCCTCCGGCGGACATCGCCAATGGTATCGCTCGGGGGCGCAAGCAAACTATTGTCCGACCCGGGGAACGGATGCACATCAGAGGTATATAGACACATACGCACAGCCGTACGAAAGCTGTACTGTAGCCGGCATCAGCTTCACCATTATCATCAGTAGTGCGGAGCTCGATCACCTACTACCGGCTAATAGCAAGAACAACGACATCAGCTACAACCAGCAATACCAGTATTGCGCATCAGCCGGCACTTTGCCAATCGCCTTCGCCAATTGAATACATGCACCTCGTTACGAAATTAAACGGACAAGAAGAAGAAAAAGATGAGCCACTAACCACGTACATGGCACATTCGGTATTCGGCATTGCACATGCTCGAAGCTGCCGCCCTGGCGATATGGGTATGCATACATGCCTGCCGCCCACCAACGTACGACGCCTTGATTTTTTCTTCTTTCTAGTCTGCGGGCCAACTGCGAGAGGGCAGCGAGGTTGAAGGCCAACCGCAGCGACGAATTCGCACAACAACAACAATAACAAAAACAACAAAGAAAATGGACAGCTAGTTTGCTAGTTATACCTGTACCGAGTTGAGGTTGCGGCCAGGGGATAGGGGACGAGGATCAAGGTAAAGTGACGACGCCAATGGTAATTATGATAATGATGAGGCGGGGGGTGGCCATGATGATCATGGTAAAGATGGTGAGGTGCTCGTAGTGTACACAGTACATACACTAACAGCAGCAGCGGTGGGCATGACCATGGGGATAGCAGTGGTGGTCGTTGTTGGAGTCGCTCAAGGATCAAAACGAGACAGAAGACGAGTAAATATGAAGGGCCGTATCCTATCGGGCTCTCCGCTCCCCCTTCATCTCCCTTTTTTCCCTTTATATATATATATATATATATATATATTATATAAGTATTGCTGTCCTTCTTCAGAGCGACGACGTGAGTCCAGTGGCTAAGGGCACAAGTTCGCCGCCGAGTGGATGCGCCGTCACGTTCAACTCCACTCCTCCCTATACCGCCTTCCTGCGTCTTCTTCCCACTGAGTTGGGTCAGACGCGCTCAATCCGGAAGGGGCCGGGAATCATACGAAAGTGAGTGGTGGGAGAAACAGAGATAGATGGAACAGTAGGAAAAGAGGATTCACTACTGGTACTATTGCTACTGCTAACCGGCTGGCAGATCCAGTTGTGGTTATGTGCGGCCATGAACCTATGCAAATGCGGCCTCGAACAAATCATTTCGACGAGGAACAAACGCATGTGACCGCTGTAGATACGAGACATTTATTTGTGCACAACCCAAGTTTGCTTTGTTTGTGAGCGTCAACTGTCGTATTCCGTATTTTGTATATACGCCTTGTGAATCTGTTCCTCTATATATTTATGTATATACATATTGCACATACATATGTGTACAAGGTGCGCCATAATTAAGGTAGCAACTTTGAGAGCTTACTATAAAATAACGACAACATATATTAGCGTAGCATTGTTAATCATCATCATCATCAATCGGGTATTTTACCATAAGTTGGTAGATTCGATTTATTACATCAATTTAGAACTGCATAATTCACTCGTGAAGTAAGAAACACCCCTTCAATTTTGATGCGCTCAAGTATGTGATAGCGTCCGATGTCACACTCTCCACAAAAACACACACACTCATCAATATAGAAACAATTGGGTTTCATACGTACATGATTGTGGTATCCATGTCACGTAGTTCGACAAATAGTTGCACGTAGTAACTTATTATTGGTAGTATTTTTATTCGAAATATAAATATGATGGTTTTCAAGTCTACGTCATGGAGGTCACCAAGCAAATGTTGCAACCGTATAGATAAATGGCCGACAAATTTGAGAGATTGTCCGTTAATTTTAACGTGGTGGTCTGCCGCATACCACTCGCCTGCTAAAGCGGAGAACCTTCGTTTCCGCGATGTTAATTGTAAGCCTATTTTCTTCGCATCAGTTCACTCTTGCGTTGAGGTGATACTGAAGGTGGTCTCGCAATTTAGCCAGTACTACGAAGCCATCAGCATAAAACACGTGCGGCGCTTTGATGCCACGTAGTAATGCTGCTACCACATACAGTATGCACTAAAAAAGGGCTGGCTAAATCTGATTATTTGGAGAAATCGATCTCTAGGTATACAATCGAACGCAGTTTGAAAATCGATAAAAGCCGCTTATGCCATTTTCTTGTTACGATGGTGATGCGTAACATGTTCTAGAACAAATTTTACTACATCAGCAGTTGATCGGCCTTGAGTAAAACCGTATCGTTCATGTCAAGTCATGCCCTGCGTCATCGCTTGTAAGCTTGAAACGACCAACGACGGCAGGATCTTGTATAGGACGCTTGTGACAGCAATACCTCTGTAGTTTGGCGGGATCCGTAGCGTCTTCTTTTCGCTTGATGATTGGCTGCAAAAACACTTATTGGGTATCCGTCCTAGTTAAAGGCATTCACTGTGCAGTTTTGTCAGAACGGGGCATATATAAACAGTGCTCGCATGAATGTGTTCATAAGCAATGAAATCCCGATTTTCGGTTATGTTTAGCACTAATGGCGGGGTTGACTTCCTCCTCACTAAATAGTAGAAATTCATCTGTCGCAGTGGCTGGGTGTGGCATTACCATGTAGGAAAGGTCAAGTTTCGAGTTCGTCCACATTTAGAAATCGAGTAATCTAAAAAACGGCTTTCGATATAATTGTGGCCCCTTGCAATCTGCCAACCCTTTTTCCATGTTCTGTAGCTTCCTAGGCTAAAACTGCTAACTAAGTAAACGTATTGTTCTGAACTTTAGGTCTACCTGTGATTAAGTCTCCAACCGTGTGTTCCTATTTTTTAACAATTATTACAAAAATACGTTATTTAAACGTAGTTTTAAGTGATATAAGATTGTAAAAACGTTGTATAACATAAATATCTCCAAGTTTGCTTGCATAGTGCTAAGCAACAGAATAAACATGAGACGCAAGCCCTCCAGTCGGTAACTACCGAAATCAACGAGATTTTACCGTAATGAGCGTGGTGCGGGTTTTCTGAAAGATGGTCTTATGTACTAGATGACAAATAACTCGTAATTTTTTTTTTTCTATTTTGAATTTATTATACGCAGTACACTTGTATTACACAATTAGATCAACCCCGGTAAACCACTGCCTGAGGGCAGCGAACCGCGGCCGCATTTCCACGTTGCACTGCAATGGATATTCTCTGCAGAAGAAGTTCTCACGCCCTTTTTCATCCTTCTCACTTGCCGCTTTTTTCCTAATTTCTCTCAGAAAACCTAATGTAGATTCGCCCATGACTCCAATTGTTTCTATCACAACTGGCTGAACTATAAAAGTTGCCTCCAACTTGCGATACTTCAGACTTTCTCGCTGCTCCGCTAAATTGCCAACTCGTAACCTGACCCGGTCTCCCTCTGCATCTTTTAGATCGACTGCTAATCGAATATTAAAAAAATATTTTAACGTTAGTGAACAAATGTACCTAAATGCACACGCAATTCATACACATTCATGCGCTAATCACTTCACGATGTGTGGGTGGTTAACCTCGATTGCCGCCATATTGCTAAGCACTGTCGAAGCTACATTACCAGTACCACTAAAACAGCGAATCAAGCCGCGGACAGCATCCCCCCCCAACCTTACGGAGCTCTCCTAGCAATGATCGGGCCGATAGATGCAGCAAGTAGTGAAAATTTATTATAGAGCAATGTTATTTATTATTGATAGAAGTAGGGCACCTCGACTGCGCCTCGGTGTCGACACGACCTCGACCAATGACATCAGGCCGCCCTGGCAGAGCGGCAACTGCAGTGAGGTTTTTCCGCTTGAAGTCGCTGCCTTATGTGTTCATTGTTTGAACTCTACGCAGGTTTGCTGCGGCTTTTGTGTGACTTCGCCATAAGCTTGGGATGTGTCAGCAAATGGCAGACCTACGAGCCATTTGTGACGATATGAGGCGACACTTCAAATGCTAGATTTTGACAATTGACGAGAAGGACACACTTGCGTCGTGTGCTCGCTGACCTGTGCAGTGGTCTAGGAATCGTGTTGCACATTTATCGCGTTGTGGCTTTTGCTGCCGTTGAAAGAACCACCCATGTATCAATCGGAGCTGTTGCAGACACTGACACCATATATATATATATATATATATATATATCGGCAGCATGCATGCTATATATACATCACGCGCAGGCTGCTGATCGCCGATAATTAGTGCAACATTATCGAAAAATTCTACTATAGCTTCAACATCAAAGCAAGCACTCCATCGTTCACGTTTATTTTTTTTCCCTTTTTACCTGTGTAGTGGTCTATTTACTGCCTATATAATGAGTGGTCTAGGAATCGTGTTGTGATTTTTACTGCCGTTGAAGGAACCACCCAAAATTCCACTAGAATTTTATCATTATCATCATAGTTTATCATCAAACCAAGCACACCATTGTTCAGGTATATATATATATATATATATATATACATATAATTTCTCTGTATATATAATATAATATATATATATATATATATATATATATATATATACATATAAATATATATATATCTATATATATATTTATATATATAAATATCTATATATATATATATATATATATATTTATATATATATATATATATATATATATATATATATATTTATATATATATTATTTATGAATCCAATTGCTCTAAATTCAGGTTTCCTTGCCACAAACTCAAATGCTATTTTTTGTTCGCTAACAAGTGCTCGTGCCATAACCAGAGCGGCGTTGGAGTATGGCTGAAATGCTCGCGAATAGACAGTTGGCTCCTGGCGTCTTGTCGGGGGGGGGGGGGGGGTAATGCGTGTAGCCTTGAAACTGGAGGAGAAATGTAGAAGCAGCATCTCGTACGTAAAAGGTCGGGGCAGTTTTACGACACGTTTTCAGTGACACCTACTTTCACCAGCGACACGTCGCCCAGCCGACCTTGCCAACGAAACCGCTTCAACTAGCCAATATAAAAGAGGACGTCTTTTAGATGGGGTTCTTCTTCATCTTCGCGAGAAATAGTAGCGGTGTTTTACTAGTCGTAGGTGTACATTATAGACATAAACGTAATAAAATAGTAACTCTTACGTTAGGCTCCGCAAAATAATGAACGCACCATATACAGGCCTTTACTATTTGCCACCAAGTTCTCCAATTGTAAAACTGTATTCACACTTTTAAAGTCTTGTTTAGTTTAGTTAGATGATTCTGCATTATCCTACGAATAATCAATGTGTTGTCAGAGTAGCAGTTTATATTGAGTATATATACCTATTGAGAGGCTGGGCTTCTGTAGCGTGTTTGCCGCTTACGATTCTCGAAGCACGTTCATCTTTAATAAAAGGTGGCACTTAAGAGATAATACGTTGAAACACTACCGCTGTTTGTAGCAATTGTCGAGGAACTACAATCATAATCATAGAGGGTTACATATCGCATAGGTATATATATATATATATATATACATAGGTATGTATATATATATATATATATATGTATATATATATATATATATATATATATATATATATATATATACATAGGTAAATACATATCGTATACACATACATATATTGACAGAGGGGTATATTTTGCACACGTGTAGGCCTGAAGGCGCACCTCGTTATCCTTATATATATATATATATAAGTCAGGCCTGTAGGCAGGAGCTGGACAGCTATCAATGATTCCCGTATAACGCTGACGAAGCTCCATTGCTCGAAGATGCGGGCAAATCCTAAAGCTGCTCCGAGGGCAGCAGATCGAAGCACGGTGAGCGGTGGGTGGGGTTTCGGTGCCTTCGAGTCGAAGTCAAAGGCACCGAAGGCGGTGTTCGGTCGGCCGTTAGCGGCGTCTCTGAAGTAAAGCTGCTTATCTGTTTGTCTGTTCGTAGTCGACGCGAAGTGTAGCGTGTGCGATCAAACAGCAAACAGTACACTACGACGCGTACGACGATGATCACAACGACTAATGTGACCAGAATGAGCATTGCGTCACTGCTGCCGGAGCAATTCAGTGTGTCACGATATGTCTAACCGAGATTATTGACGGGTTGGTGTCGTTCTTCTTATTGCAATTCATGTAGAAGTTGTAGTAATTGTTGTTGTTGCTGTGACTGTTGTTGTTGCTGTGATTGTTGTTGTCGTCGTCGTCGTCGATAATGACGTATTTTGTCATGTTGCGCGCTTATCAACAAACAAGGTTCCATACATCCGGCTTTGTCTTCGGCATTCTATTTGATCGAGGAGCGGGACGTCCGACTGCGGACGCTCGTCGAGAGTCACGAAAATCCCCCTTCATCTTTCCTTCTATGCCCCCTTTCCTTCTCTCTCTCGGCTTCGTCCCCTCTGTTTTTCTGGCCTCTCCTTCTTTCGCGACCCATGTTTGTCCTGTCGTTCTGTTTCGCCCGCGTAAACCGCTCTGTTTCTCTCTCTGACCAGTTCAGGGTCTTGGATCCCTCGATGGCCGGCAGGCGGCGGGTCACGCATCTACGTAGTGGGCGGGTGGATACGAAGACGTTGTTGTTCGGCTGTCCAGCAGGCTACTTGCTGCCAGTAGTAGTAGTAGTTGTTGTCTGCATATCCTACGTCTGTATATCTGTGCCTTATCAATAGTGATATTCTCTCTCGCGAGCCAGCGAGGGATTTGCTTCAAAGCTGAACAAATTTAGCTGGTGAACGAACAGCCGCGCACAGCAAAGAAGAGCAAGAAGAAGAAGAGCAATTGATGACGAGATAGCGGAGCCAAGCAGCCAGGAGCCAACAGGACAGCAAAGCTGCGATGCCAATCCAACGATATGCTTCAGAAGACATTAGCGCCGGCGTCGCGACATGACGCCTCTGTTCTTGGCGCTACTGCTACCCATTCCCCTCTCTCTCTTCCTCTCTTTTACTTTGCCCTCTATTCCTATTGACCCACCCCCTCTCCCTCTCTCTGTGTAGCTTTATCGTTATCTTCTACTAATCTCTCTCTATATCTGCCCTCTATATATATCTCTCTCTTTTGCTTGCCACCCCCTCTCTCTCTCTCTGCCTGTTCCTCTGCCTGGATGTTTTCGTTTTGTTTTTATCTGTTCGATTTCATTGCCTTGTTTCCCTGGTACTGCCGTTGCGACTGTTACTACCAGTACTACTGATGCGGTTACTATTAAGATTATAACCACTACTACTACTACAATTTATTTACTATAACCACTACTACAACTAACTATTACTACAACCATTTCTACGACATGTGCCGTTCTTGTCGCTATTGTGGCTGCTATTGTTAAAGCCTGCAGATACGTATGTTGGTATCCTGCAGATATGTTGGTAAGAATCCAAAGCCAAAATCAGCCGCAAAAACAAGTATTTCTCCCTATCCTGATCATATATCAAAGAGCATATATTAGAGATGCACACATGCAAGGACTCGCAAGGTGTCTGTCTCATGTTGTTGAGGATTATGCTCAGGAGAATTGGCGAGCGACAGGCGTCCGTATGCGTGCGTGTGTGCATAAGTCCGTTCCGAGTTTTCACCCATTTTGGAAGACACATATCATTACAACGGAACAGTTTTATTGAGTGCCGTATTGCCAACTTTGGTCAACTACTTTAGCCCGACGTTCACGTAATCGTATGATTCCATCCCACCAGAAGATGCCGTCCTAGCTTTCGAAGTAATGGTCTATATACGTTTTAACACCTTCCAAAGAATCGAATTCGTTGCCATTAAGGGCATTTTGAAGGGATTAAAACAGATAACAATACGCAGGATGCGGCAAAATATCCCATCCAAATTCCATTAACTTCTTGGTGCTGAACAAATATCTTTGCAGTCTTGCGTTGTCGTGGTGAAGAGTCACTCTTCATCTGTTCGCTAATTCCGATCGCTTCTGGTCAATTGCCCTCTTCAAATCCTCCTCAAATTGATAGTATTTTACCGTATTGATCTTTATTCCGTATTTCGTTTGATTGCGACAGCTCCTTAAAGGTTATCCCCTTCGCACTAAACACTTAACATCATTTTTCTTGTATGGATCCGGGCTTAGCTGTTGCTTGGGGCTCAATCCCTTTTTTAAGCCACGTCTTTCTGCGGACAATGTTCTTATATAGTATCCACTTCTCATCCCCTGTCACCATGGTGCGGCAAAGGGGCGATCCTCGTTATTTTCGCTATACCTCGCTAACTAACACAAGCTTCTTCAGTTGGCAATTGCTAAGCGCGTGCGGCACTCATACATCTAACTTGCTGACAAATCCCTCGGCATGGAGATGCCTTAGAACGGATGTCTATGGTACGTCGACAATGGCCACGATCTCGCGCAGTGATAGGTGTGGGTTTCGTTTCAGTCACTGTATTAATGCGGTCATGTCTACTGTTACATAGCGTCCCGGCCGGTCTCGAGCGTTAACGTCGAAATTGCCGTTTTTAGATGGACAAACCACCTTTGAACTGTACTATCTGTTACAACCTCTCCGCCATACGCTTCACACATCTCAGTTACGACTTGGGTTGCATTCTTTCCTTTCCAGAAAGAAAATAGCATGAGCTAGAAATTCGAACTGATTCCACTGTATAATACAGCGCAGGTCTGCTCTTACCGCCGTGGTAATAAACAGGCCTCTCCGAACAGTTTTTGTCTTCCCCGGGTCTGCGCAGCGCGGCGCACGCCATTTTCGGAACGGGCCTCCGGAAAATCATAATACTTACTATTTACTTAATATTTAGTATTCGGTGAACAAATAATTCAATATTTCCGCAAAATTTACCGCACAAAGTTGAAGAATGCGAGAATTTCCGGTGACTCGTCGACGTTATGGAGCACAGGATATGGCTTTCGACCTCCAAGGCCTTATATATGTATAACCTGGGTCTAAGTAGAGTTTTCGGGCTGACCCTCAGCCAAGATTTAACGTCTACGGAACTGTTTTTCACATTGCTTCATAGACGGACCCCTATAAATACAAACGGGCAATGGTGGGACTCGAACCCGCGCACCTATCTAGTGTCTCCTTCGGTTGCGAGGCGCAGACTTAAGCCACCACGCCACCGGACTCGACATAGTACGGGTCTACGAGGCGGCAACAATAGAAACTCGGAACAAAAACACGCGTACCGAGTGTGTTTGCGGAGCTAAAACTAGGGCGTCCCTAGCGGCGTGATTTGCATTACGCATGCATTACCATAGCACACTCATCGTAGTCTCTCTCCGACATACATTGGTTAATGACAAATAGCTTAAGTTCAAGTTCAAACATAGCGTAACAACGAAGCTACATTGTGCGAACGCTTGAGTTCACGATTATAACTAATAAAAGTAGGACAAACGGCCAAGGGTCCCGAAAATAAGACAGGACTTTTTCTTATCCAGTGAAAAAAGCGTAAGTAGGGTAGACGCATTACGCTGCGTCGCAACAACATATATATATATATATATATATATATAGCGATAACTATCTTTGCGGCCTTTCTTCGCAAGGTCAATCCGCAGCCTATTGGCCAAATAGAGCCGTGTTTCTTCTTGGGCGTAGTGAGGGTCGCGCCGTTAATACCGGTAGACAGAATCATAGCAGGCAATCAGGCGTTTAATACTTTATTCATAAAGATGCTTAGTTCGTTTAGAAGTCGTTATGACGAAGCCTAGGATGACTATGCAGTCTGATGCTATCAGAGGCATACTGGATCCTGATCCTCTAGAAAAACGCACCAATCAGCATGAGTTGAGTAAACACATAAGCAGAAAATTGATCAGAACCAGTCTAGAAACTCTCGAATAGCTAAGTGCCCTTGTAAAGCACCCTTGTGGACACTGCTCTCCCTCAAGCTTGGCATCACGCTAGATCAAATGTTTTTTTCTCTTCTTCCGGGAACTCGAATGGCCTACACTCACAGAGTTGGCCCAGAATCCTCGTTAGACTCCCCATACACGCACAAAGCACTGTTTTGGGTCAGATGCTGTCTTAAGCTGTCTGTAGTGGGCAAAGATCGAACAGAGGTTCACACCTTAAAATTGTACTAATTGAAGTATTAATTTGATTAGTTAGTAATTGCGACACATGCACATAATGATAATAATAATAATAATAATACACTTTTTAAAAAATATATATTATTAATATATGAGGTCATGAAATAATGAGGATGCACCTTCACACCTCACAATTGTAATAATAATAATAATAGTTATTATTATTAATTAGTACTCACATTTCTATACCGTATTATAATCGCTTGAAATGATCAAGCAATAGTAGCACATATATATATATATATATATATATATATATGTGGATGCGTTACTTGGAAAAAAAAATTATATATATAAAGAAGACATGTCAGTTTTTTACTGTCAACGTCTTACAATTGTCGTACGGTTACACTCAAGAGGAACGCTTATTTATTGCACGTGCGTGCAGCAATTTGTCGTCTTTCGTGTTTCTTTTTTCGTTCGAACTTCATTTCTCATTTTCTAGTTTTTCGTCGAGGGTGCGCTATGACAGACGCATTAGCAAATAGCCTAACTAGTTTTTGTCCCACGAGACCGCATCGTCGTCGTCGTCGTCGTGTCTCGCACTCTCTGTCTTTGCATGTTTTTACCGCGTTTGCAGCCTGAAATGTTGTTCGCGGTACCCACACCGCCAGAGGGCTGCAAACCCGGTCGGTCGGTCGGCCAGCGTGTCCCGACCTCGAGGCGGCGCCTCACGACCAAGTCTCAAGCAATGACCATCACGCGACGAACGGCGGGGTCCTGGTGCAGGTTCAGTCAGGCGTTGTTCCGATCACTTTTCCAATGCGTGTGTCGATATCCGCGTGATGATGATCTAGGTTCCGAGGCTGCTGAAGCCGCGACTCTCGTTTGGAATACGCGGCTATCCTCGGCGAAGCCTGACTGAGTTAGGCAGACTGGCTGGTTGGCTGGCTGACTGCTGATCATCGTATAATGGGCCCGTCCTAGTTTTGTCCTAGATTGTGGACGTGCGAGGCTGCGCCGCCGGAAGCAGCGGCGGCGCCGGCGACCATTACCTTGGGATCGTCACTCCACAGCGACGGCAACAAGAACATGAACATGAACAACAACAGCAGTAGCAACAGCAACAACAACAACAACAACAGCAACCACAACTAAAACAACAGCAACAGCAACAACAACGACAACAACTACTACAACTACTAAGGACGCCTGCCGAACACAACCGAGATGTTAGTGACGCCAATTGTTCCCTATGCCATCCGGGTGAAGCCTCCCTCCCCCACCAGGTCTGCATGATGGTATGCATCTCGGATATCAGCAAGCTAGCTGGCGGTTCCCTTTCAGCAGCTCCATATCGAATTGTTTTTGCTGCCAGCACACAGTCGCGGCGGCCGTGGCAGGAGTAGTAGCACGGGCGTCCGTGTTACCGGGCCGCGGGGTACGGTGTGGTGTTCAGAGCCTCAGTATCATCCTCTGTTGTAGCCAGCCGTGCGAGATGAGAGGTGTTTTCGTTCGCTGCTTCGATGGCCATACTGTGGCCAGTGGAGATTCTGCTGCTCTTGCTGTTCTACGACGTGGCCGACGGCGACTAATACCACTATTACTACTACTACTACCGCTGCAACTACTAGTGGTGTGTTGTCATACAAAAACCGACCGGTAAAAAACAACACACCCCGCATTCCCATCTCATCTCACCCCACCCCACCCCAGCTCAGCCGAGGCCAGGCCAATCCTAGGAACATATCGAGGAACAACACGGGTGACAAGGGCAACAAAGGCGCTGATGGCAGCCGCGGGAGGTTCCCCCTTCTCCCTCGCTCGCTTTCTCCCTCTCCTTCTTCCTCTCCCTCTCTTTCTTTTTCTCTCTGCGTGCCTCGTTCACGCACCCGCTTTTCTTCTCGTTCTAGCATGCGCTTTGAGAAAGAACCTACAGCAGTGTCGTACACGAGACCCGTTGCATGGTGTCGCGCGTCATGTGTTGCCACGCACCCCGCGTAGCGACCGATCCGTGCACGACCGTGCAAGTCCTAATAGCGTGACGATGACAATTCATCCATTCGTCCATCCATCCATTCATCCGTCTATCCATCTATTCATCCAGCCGTCTCCAGTTAGCTTGTCCGCCGCTAACAGCGAGCGGCTACCAGCGTCGATCCGCAGCGCGTATCTAAATCGGAAAACACCCGCTGTCCGCTCGTTCACCCGGGCGGCGCGTCATCATCGTTCATGTACGGTGTCTCGCGACTCTCTTAGCCGCTAACTGAAGCTGCAATTGCATACCACCATCACTAGCGCTGGCTTACTGCTTGTATGTCGCCGTCTGAAGCTCTTTGCCTCGCATATGCCCAACCAGTGACCCTGTGCTGCTGCTGCTGTTGCTAACGAACGACTACGGTAACAACAACAACAGCAACAACAACAACCACAACAACCACCACCACAACAACGACACAGCCAACCCCTGATGATACCCTGTACACCAACGACATTTCTCGCTGTGCAACCGCCGGACGGGCCAGCTGTGCGACGCCAATGCGGCGACAAGGCTTGCCGCTCCTTAATAAACGCTGCCAAAAAAATTGCTAGTTCTGTAATAAAAAGCAATCACTAGGAAGCACTGCCACGAAGTGCTGGCCATCATCGATCTCATCGAGGTAAATTATGCGTAAAGTGACACTATTTAGCTAAAGTGGCCGAGCGGTAGCTACCGAAGAGTGTGAACGATCTCGGAGACTGCACAAAGATCTCCATGAGGCTTAAATGGCCGAGCGAGAGAGTGAGTTATCTGTTGCATTTGTTGAAGCCCGATGTGCGCTATATGGGACCATATAGCGCCCGATTGTGTACGCAAACCGAGCAAACGATAAGTAATTGCAACGCTGCACATGCTTTTACAGAGGCAGCAAATTATAGTCTAAGTGAAGAGCGTCACGATCCGGCAAACACCCACGTGTGTCTGGAGGTGCTCCGGCAATGCCTTAGAGGGCATGCAGCTTAAAACACACAAACAATAATGACGCACCGAAATAGCAAAGTAGAGCATAATTATCTAAACCGGTTGGTTTACCAGGGTCTGCACAATTGAGATCATAAGGTCTGGGTCACTCTAGTGGCCAGTCGATAGATAGCCTTGCAGACTAGCTTTAGACTAGCGACTGAAAGCATGTGCCTTCTCCATTGGCCATCTCTAGTTAAACGTCTTTAAGCTTTCGCTGACGACAATGTTTAGATGGTACTAGCGTTTACGGCGCAGGTCTTTATTTACATTGCCGACAGGGTTATAAGCGTTTGTTTTTTCAATTGTTTGTCTCTCACAGCACGTGTAGAAAAAACGCGTTATAAGTAACTACAATAGCTCTCAAGGTCAGGCAAGCTTTTTAGAGCAAGTTGCGTCATCCCGGATTCCAGGGAAATGTTAAATTATTTGCGGCACGGTTCTCTGACTTACTCGCTACTGCATATGTTAACCGGCCACAGCACTTTCGAAAAATACAGACACCGTAAAAATTGCGAACTCTAACCTTTGCGTCATTAGATGCATTTGAATCTGCCAACCGCTCTGACCACGTACTTCTTTGGTCTACACTTTTTCGGTGGATTTTCAGCCCACATGTATTGCCCCCGGATTTGCTTTCGCATTGCCTGGCTAGACGGACTCCATAAATACAAATTGTGCAACAGCGGGGATCAAATCCGTGCACCTGTGTGTCTCCATCAGTCGCAAGGCGCACGCGAATCTGCCGCGGGATCGGGCTTGGATAATTGTCAGGTCTACTGCATGCCGTCAGACGCATTATTTTGCAAGCTAATTTTAAGCGCTACCACCAATATTATCTACCAAAAAAACACTGTTTTCTGATTTTATACGTTTTTTTATGTCCCATGTTCGTTTAGCGAAGCAAGCTCACGGAAGACTCTACGCAAAATTCTAGTATACTTAAGGGTCCTACGGAGAAGGATTTAAGTGGGTATGTCGCAAAAAACGTCCGCGAGGAATCCTAACGCATAAATGCAGTTTCCACGTTATTGAAAACGAAGACTAGCTTTACAGTTGTACAGCAGAATTAAAAACGTCTGCTTGGCACAAGAAGAGTACCATAATCTTGAATTACAAACTGGTATGATATATTCGATAAAATGGAAAAAATCGGGAAATAATTATGCTACTTAAATCAGTATTAGTAGTAGCAAGACAGTATTTACGTAGTATGTGTCAAGAAGACTCAAATACTGAGTTTACATGGGAACATGGGATGTTTTTTGTGATTTCTCACGTAATAGAGAGTGAGTTGAAAATCGATCTATTCGACACACTCATCTTTGTTGCAATTTAGGAGGTGTGCTTCGATTCATGAATCCACTGCCTCGTGAAGTCCTGTGTAGAAGCTAGTAGAAATTACGTCGATATCTAAATATTAATTCTCCCTAATAATATCTGACATCTTATAAAAATCAAAAAACGTTTTGACAGATTTCGACAGATACAAGTTAGTTCTCTAAGGGAGTATTCGCTTCATTTTCAAGTTTTAGTTCCACATTTATTCGAGTGAAGTAGTAGTTCTTGTGTCAATCATTACCAATGCATGAATGCGTACTATGCGACCCCTGAATGGAAATTTGGTCATAACAAATAACTGGCCTTATTGCATGCTAGAAAACACTTACAGTTGTGAGATCCGAACATTTTATCGCATTTTTTTATACTTTGTTTCATGGCGCCTAAAATGGATGCCGCGTTTTATCTACAGACGGCTAAAGACAACGCTTACCTCAGGGGGATGAATTAATCCTTCGATCGCTCATGAACTACTGAATTCGCCTACTCATTTATTTGAGAAATACTTCGATTCTCTTGCTGATTGACCCTACTATATGGCAATAGGCACGAAAATATATGTTGTTTCCAGTCCAGTGTATTTAATCCGTTTTTCGGCGTTCGCGTGGTCTGCTACCCATCCCGGCTCAACTGAGCTGTAATGTAAGTAGGAAGCCGCGATTGTGCTCAAGCTCATCCCAAGCTAACTACTTCCCATGTGACCATAATGCAATGGTCACCCCATCAACTGTTCAGCACGACTGGTTTTTTAACACCTAAATAAAACTACATTTTACGGTGTATTCTTTGTGCCCCAAGCCGTGGACATCCTCCGCGTCAGCCTCTTAGAAGCAGGATCACAGAGACCCGCCACGGCTCCCGGCATAACATATTTGATTGCAAAGTGCTGTAAGAGATGTGTGTCTCACGTAAAAGTTAAGAACAACGGCCTTCTATCCGAGCTCGCCTCGTACGGCGCGGTAAAAATAAGGAGGGACACGAGGCCTGGGTGGAAAGATAAGCAGAACATCCGAGTGCCGTCTAGCAGGATACACGTTCTGTTCAAAAGGACACCACCTACTAAGGTCTTTATTGTGTGGAGGGATCACGATATAACGGTCGAAGCATCGTCGCCGATTGTTTGCTTCAATCGCCAACGTACTGGCCACACGGCAACTCGTTGCACTCGCGCCCGTGCATGCAGGAGATGTGGTGCGCACGACCATCTTGCCGCATCATGTCGAAATTGCGCTCGCTGCGTTGACTGCAGGGGCCCTCACCCTAGAGGGGACTCGGCTTGCCCCGTTATCGCGTTAGCTTGCGAGAAAAGCAAGGCCCTGCTTGGGTCGCGTATGCTCCAACATGCGCACTTGTCGGCGCCGGCAGCCACCCTGGTCACCGCCCCGGACCCCGTACCCCCTGGACCACGCGAATCGGCACCTGGGACCTACGCGGCGGCGGTACGCCGTTTGGTGATTCCAGTCTCTTCAGGCGTGGCCCCGGAAGCTTTGGCAGCGCCCGTCAAGGTCGTGCTCCCCCCCTTCCGGCCGATCCCTGCCCCCCGGAAATCTTTGCTTCGTTCGAAGACGCCGCCATCTATTGAAATGGAGCCCCCTAAACAAGTGGAACGAGTAATGGACGCTACTCACCGTCCTCCCAAGCGCCGTCGCCAATTGGTTACGAGTAGATCCGTCCCGCGCGGTCGCGCCGTCCCCCGCGTTCGGTCGCGCTTGCCTAAGTCGACAGACGACTTTGACCTTGGTTCTTTGTCCAAGGCCGCATCACTGCTCGCACGTACCAACCCGAAGCTAGCCGACACGCTTCGAGGCATCGTTAACGCACTGCGTCCGCTGCTAGCTCTGGCACCGTTGCTGCAAGGTCTGGTGTCCCCCGCACCCACTTCCCAATGACGGACCCTGGCTCAGCTTCCTATCCCCCTCCCCAGAGCGCTCCAGTAGCAGATAACCCCTCTATAAGGGTTTTTTGTCATAGATGCGGCCGGGATTTCACCCGCCGCGGTCTCCCCATTCATCAAGCTAGATGCCGTTCCACGTCTGCGACTGCCGCACCGTCTCCGACTGTATCCTCCGCGCCAACACTCCCGTCGCAGCCGAGACAGCCGCTGGTCGACAGGCTCAGCATTGCGATCCAACAATCAAGGGTGATGCGCGTGGTTCCCCGGGCGGTGAGGCCTTTGGTTGCCGAGCTCCTTTGCGACGTCCTCGACCTTGTGGCGGCCAACAACGACCTTCCCTCGTAGGAGTCGCTCCTGTCATTCGCTTACGTGGTACTTCAACTGCCACTTCGCACCTTGTCGTCAATCTCTTTGGCAGCGACTGTCCGATCGAACCTCCGTGCATTTCGCGATGGCTGGCGTTTTGAGTATCGCGTAGGAGGTATTAGAAGAGCCAGAACGGACCCGTGCGACTTGCCTGAGGACTCGGCACGCCGCGTTTCGAGCAAGCTATCTGAGGGAGACGTTTCCGGGGCGGCCCGACTATTATGCTCTACCGACTCATTTGCCTCGGGGGACGGAGTCCTAGCTTCGCTTGCCACCAAGCACCCACCTGCTCCGCCGCACTTGGATTTTCCTGCCCCTCCTGACTCGAAGTCGCAGCATCAAACCTCAGTCGATGACGTCTTGGGAGCTGTAGCCGGCTTTCCGGCCAGTTCGTCCGCTGGTCCTGACGGTCTCCGCCCGCGCCATCTAAAGGATCTCCTTTCCCCCGGGATCGGACCGGTGGCCGAGAGACTGGCCGCATCACTCGCCAGAGTGATGAACGTCCTGAGATGGGGCCGACTGCCGGCTGAGGTCAGGGCGATCGTGTTCGGCGCCAACCTATTTGCACTGCGCAAAAAAGACGCATCAATTCGCCCCATTGCCTGCTCTCTTACGTTACGGAGGATCGCAGCAAAGATAGCCTGCCGCGAGGCCAAAGAACTCATTATGGAACAACTTGGCCCGCACCAGCTGGGATTTGGCATGGCGGGCGGAACGGAGACTGCCGTACATGCAGCAAGAGCCTTTATGCAATCAAGTCCCCCCGGTACGGCATTCCTGAAGTTGGATTTGCGCAATGCATTCAACACCATCCGTAGGGATCACCTCCTTCGTGCGGTTCGGGATACAGTCCCGGAACTCTTCACCTTAGTAGAACACGCGTACAAAGAGCCATCCGTCCTGTTGTTTGGCGCCGAGACGTTATTTTCGGCATCGGGCATACAGCAGGGGGACCCCTTGGGACCGGCCCTATTCAGCCTGGGGATACGTGAGCTGGTTAACTCCGTTCAAGTGCCATTCAACGCTTGGTACCTAGACGATGGCACACTTGGTGGACCGATGGTGGACTTGCTCGATGAGGTGCGCAGAGTCCTTGCTTTCGAGGCAGTCAGTGGTCTAGTGCTGAACACGGCCAAATGCGAGGTGTTCGCTCCGCGGACTGACCCAGACGACCCCTCATTGAGGGCCTTGCTCGAGCTGCTACCGGGGTGTAGAATCGTGGCTGACCACGAAATAAACCTTCTTGGCGCACCGGTTCTGCCCTCTGCGCTGCCGGGACAACTCGACCCCTTGATGGACAGATTGTGGGCGATGCAGGAACGTCTACCGCGTGTTGGAGCCCACCAGGGACTCTACCTGCTTCGCTCGTCGTTCTCCGCGTGCCGCATCGTACATATTTTACGGTCCATAGACTGCTCAGGCGATTTGAACCATCTTCTCCAACCATTCGACGACCAGGTGGTGGAGGCCCTACAGACGGTGCTGAGTCTAAACTTACGACCACGAGAGCTCCGCCAGGCGGCTTTCCCCACGTCCATGGGCGGCCTTGGTCTCCCCTCAGCTCGATCCTTGGCGGGCCCGGCCGTGGCTGCCTCGATGCATGCTACGTCGGATAATGTCCAGCGCCTGCTCCCGCCGGCGGCTCAGGCAATGTTCGAGGCGGCTCGTGACGATATAGCGACTGGACTTCAAGCTTCATCGCCTGGTCCCGATAGACTAGCCTGCCAGAGGGCCTGGGCCGAGAAGGCTCACGAAGCTTCGCTTAGTTCGCTGCTTGAAGAATGCAGGGATGACCAGGACAAGGCACGCCTTTTAGCTGTCGCTCGCCCAGGAGCAAGCGACTGGTTGCATGCACTACCCGCTGACTCACTGGGTACCCGCCTTGATGACCAATCCACCCGGATATGCGTTGGCCTTAGATTGGGGGCTGATTTGGTTGAGCCACACAGATGCTCTTGTGGCGAGCCCGTTGGGCGACTCGCCAGACACGGCCTGTCTTGCGCTCACGCAGCGGACCGGCGCCCAAGACACACTGCCCTCAATGAAATGCTTGCAAGATCGCTGCGGAGGACGGGGATTCCGTGCGTCCTGGAACCACCTGGGCTTTCAAGAGACGACGGTAAGCGCCCCGACGGTATGACTCTGATACCCTTCTATAAGGGTCGTTCCCTGGTGTGGGATGCGACGGTGACCGACTCTCTGACCCCTTCCCTTGTCGGTCCCGGCGCGTCCCGCCCGGGGACTGCCGTTAGGCGAGCTGAGACCTCAAAGATGAGAAAGTATGCGGACCTAAGTCGGGCGCACCACTTTTCGCCATTCGCGTTCGAAACGATGGGTGGCCCTGGGCCCCTCACGGTAACATTGATCTCTCGGGTTGTTGACGCATTACGGCAGGCGACAATGGACAAGAGGGCGCACGCCTTCTTCTCCCAGCGACTGTCCCTGGAGATCCAAAGAGGTAACGCGACCTCAGTGCTCGGAACTATGAGAGACTGGATGGACCCGGACCTTCGTGCCAGGGGGCAGGCAGGACTTCCTCACGGGCATGAGCGATAGAGCGACTACGGCGCGCAGAAGGAGCAACTAGGTCGACGAGCAGCAACGCCGTGAAGCATTTTATATATTCTTCTAAATTATAATAAATGATGTACTAAGTTAAATATAGAACAACGGCTCATTGTTAGACTATGGCTATAATGGATAGTTTCATTCAGTAGTACACTGGCGACGGCTGGCTCCCTTAGTTTCACGTATTGCATGGTGCTCTAAACTCTAAAATGAGCTCACACATGTATACTTGTCCTGGAGGTCTCGAATGTGTAGATCCTGTATTTAAATAGATTTCGTAATAATAATTTTCATATGCTTGTATTTTTCTATAATGTGTAGGCTTGCTACAAGATGAAAATCGAACAATACAGACGGGTCTTTCGCGCGTATTACGATTACCCAGGTATACAATAGTGATTCGCTTTTTTGCGGTAGTGCCGTCTCTCACCTTATAAAAAAAGTATGGCCACTTGTCTTTCCCCAAAGAAGATTCACTTCGTTAAGAAATACGAAATACATTTGGATTTAGCGAGTAAAAAATCGATCTACATAGATATATGTATATGCCACGTGTGAGTAGAAACCATCTATCTGACACCAGTTCTGAGTATGGGCAATGCTAAAATAGTTCCATAGTTCGCTTTTATTATTAAACGCACGTTTCCTAGGCAATTCGACACCTCTTGCAAAGCATGTGTTACCCCAGCCTTCCGTAGAATTTTCTTTTTCTTATAATAACTTGGTTTTTGTTCCCCCTCTTACACTTCAAGCGAGTCGGCCTTCTTTCGAACGTTTCTATTGCCAATAGTAACTAGCTAGTTTGAAAGGGGTTCCGACGGGGGCGGGGTGGACGTAGTTTTGAGCTCGCTGCTTACTTCCTTCCGGTAAAACGGCACGACGCCATTCCTTTTCATATGATTTCATGCGCAAGCAGTTATGTGGTGTCATTGCCGCCTTCATCGTCGTTGTCGACCATTATTAGTAAGCAGTTGAATATCGCGCTAGTGTAGCGCACAAATATTCACACCACCGAGTTAAGCGGGCAACACCCAATCGACAACCCAAGCCAGCCAGCAGCTGGGGCATGCAGGGCACGGATACGGAGATGAGTAGACGCCAAAAGAACATTATTGAAAAGTAGACAGATCTGCGTAGGACACATACGCGCGCAAAGCTAACGAGAAGCAGAGCCAAAGGGGAAGGAGAGAGGGTAGGAGAAGGAAGAACAAAAAGAGAATGTTAAAAGAGTAGAAAGTACGTGAAATCGGTCGGTACGACCAACGATAACAGGAGAAGCATGTGCAACGAGAAATGAAAGGAGGAAGTTTCAATTGAAAAATTTCCCTCCTTGCACTCCCACGGGACCGAGACTGCTCGAGTCGATTTTCTGTCGACTCGGGACTCGTTCAGGGGCTTGCTAACAGGCCGAGCACACAGGACATCGAGAGACAAGCAGCAGGATGAGGTTCCCAAGGAGCGGAACCTCGTGGTTTCGTTCGTCGTTTGCACCGGGGCAGTGCGGTTTTGCCTCGACGCGATGATTTCGGTGGTCGTCGTGGCGTTAAAGCTGAGCTGACCGACTAAACGACTGAGCGGACCACGACCGACTGGTTCGCCAGGCCGGTTATGGGCCGAAGTCGGCGTTTGAAGAGGCGAAAATCGTCGAAACGAATGACTCGAACGGGCGAGGCGGCGCCAAGGGTCTTCTTCGGACTACAATGATAACGCCGATGATGATGATGATGGTGATGATGACGACGATGACGGCAATATTCCCATATGGTCCCACTCCCGTCGCGCCGCCTTACAGCCTAACGGCTTGACTGTGGGAGGTAGGTAGTCTTTTTCCTTCTTCCCTCCGCGCGCGTCTGGCTCGCAAGCTCGTATGGCCTACGACGTATCGCTGGCCGCAGGTTTCGGCATGGCGGCATGGGTTCTTGAACGAGCGTTTGACTGCATAGTCATCGGCGAATCGAGCAGAAGGGTAGATGGGCAGGGAGCAATGGCATAATGGATGAGGGGAAGGGAACGAGTGTGTTGGGACCAGGGCGCGGCGATGAACAAGGGTTGGCGAGCGCAGCTGACGCGGGGTCAGAGGCGTCAGCGACAGCAGAAGCAGCAGCAGCAGCGGCGGCAGCCGTAAGGTGACGCTTAACTATAAACGGATCGCAAAGATGATTGGATTGGACGGAATCCCGCACCGCTTACGCTCGCAAACGCCCGGCTGAACAACTTTCAAAGCGTTAACAAAGACGACCGTAGGTTGGGGCTGCAAATTGGATCCAGACAGGCAAGCGGCGCCCGCAGCAGTAGCAGAAGGACGGCGGCTGTAGTCGCTGTCATCGTAGGAGTAGTAGTAGGGGTAGTCGTAGGTAGGGTTAGTTTTTCTTAAGATAGTGGCTGGCTCCGGTGTTCGCCTAAGCAGTGCGGAGCGCAACTCCCTTGCTCCTATGCAGAGTTCTGCATGGAGGGGGCGGAGGGGGAATTCCCAACCGATCGTGATGGTTATTGCAGATTATATATGGTCATTGCAGATTATATAGGGCCAATACATTCCGCAGAGATTGGCAGGCTGCCGTTGATGTGTCGCCGCAGTTTGTCAATTTTTTTTATTTGACACTTTATCCGTATGTGTGTTCTCAATACGTCAATAAATCTGCAATTATGATAGATCGGCTGTTACTGTTGTTTGCTCAGTTCGTTGAGTGTTTATACCACCATACATACCAAGACGGTTCAAGCAACTCGAAAAAAAGTCGAACACGACAAATAGGAGCCTCAACAAGTAAAACGCAAGTAATCGATTAAAGTCGACGTTTGACGTGTCGTTTGACGAGCTCTAAACTATGCAAGCGCGTCTACAGGCAATCAAGGTACCAATCACGCAGAACCAACGATGTCGAGGCCGTCGTGGCCTGGGCATCTTAGATAATTAGTGTGTGTTATTAGTTATCCTCGTTTTTTGACCATAAGATGCGACATTTCTGTGAATCGTAAGCTAAAGCGCGTTTGCCGACCGCTGAATCTATGATGAGCC
The DNA here is from genome assembly GCA_003439945.1 of Dermanyssus gallinae. Taxonomy (NCBI): domain Eukaryota; kingdom Metazoa; phylum Arthropoda; class Arachnida; order Mesostigmata; family Dermanyssidae; genus Dermanyssus; species Dermanyssus gallinae. The sequence goes on along the minus strand of QVRM01003691.1, from coordinate 402,651 downwards.
TAAATGCGCTCTTTGACAACTCAGTGCGTATACAAATAGAAAGGGAATACTCTTCGGTCGACGTGCAACAAATGCAACTCGTTGGAGATGTTTTTAAAAACTTAGTTAGCAAAACGAAAGCGAAGATAAAGACCAGACTGTAGCAGGCCAGAAATAGCGCTTCAAAAAAAAATGTGTCCGAGCGATTCCTAGTGTGAGAGATGAGGGCCTGCTACCTCCTTCACTCCGTTCCGTCGACAACTAATATTGCTTAGAGGCCGCTACAGAGTGGGACTAAGCGTTTTCTATAGGTATGTTTACACTGCAGTGGTTTGGAATTGGAACGCAATTTGGCGGCAAGATGGCAGCTACATTCAGTAAGTAGTACGATGCTAGACGTAATTGCATTGTCAATCGATTGCATTTGGTAGGCCAAACGTAGCAAACATTAGAAATCGTTAACGATGGAAACGCTAATCGATGTTGCTTTATGCATGCTGGCTGATGAATAAATGATAATGGCTAAGAAACTATTGATGTAGGAATAGTTCATATATATATAACAACGAGGAGATATATTCGACACAACCTTTAGGGTATGGACACTAAAAAGCGCTCAGAACTCTCTAATACATGTGTCTGGAGGGTGCAGCAATGATTTCAGCTGCAGACGGAGTGCTACCCGACGGTATTAACGCCTTAGTAATGTACTTTAGTATATGTATATCTACGGTGTTATACGTATGCACATATATGTAAATATATACACACATATATATATATATATATATATATATATATATAACGGTAGCACTACAACTGAATAAAAAATGTATTTTCTATATACCGCGTTTCCTAGACTTCGTGCAACACTCTTTAGAATCTAGTACAACTGGGCGAAAAAATATTTTTTTCCAATGGAACAAAGCGGCGGAAATACTTTCTAAAAACGCGTAATTGAACGTGAAAGCCTAAATATAAGAATTGCAAAGAATTTCATTTCTTGAGAATTATCTTCAGTTCAACTTAGGATGACTGAGGCTCTCGCAATCGAAGATGTAGTAAAAATATGTCAGGATAAATGGCTTGATACAACAACTTTTAGTAATTTCGCTATCACTTCAAAATAAGACAATACCGCCCCCTTGTTCTGTTTAAAAAGTTAGATATTATTTATATATTAATATTTTTTCGCCGAGCTGTACTGGACTTCAAAGTTTGACCGACGAGTTCTGGAAGACTATATATATATATGTATTTATATATATATACTGCTAAATGATGACGGTCGTTTAGGTGTCGTTCAAAAGTGACAGCAACAGTGGCATCGAATGTGCTCATGCAAGTTCACTGTTTTCAAAGTTTTTTTCAAATTTTGAACCTCGCTCGAACCACCCCGACGAACGACCGACGATTGCACCACAAAAGATTAACAGCCGCTGTTAGTCAACGCGACAACGGTCTCGGGCGCGCTGTGCTGCCGTGTTAAGACAAATCACACAGCCGTCGTGACAAATGAGCCCATCATGACTGGTGTCAGTAACCACCAGTTAGCGCACGAGACAGCGCGACCGGCGTACTAACCGCTGGCCGTCGACAATTTGACGTCCTCATCGCTGTGGCGAATCGCTGTGGCCCGTCGTCCACCGGCGCGCTACCGGCTACTGCTGAGGTTGAGCGGTGGCGCATTAACAAAGTTAGGCTGATGTAGCTACCGCTGCTGCCGCTACCACCGCCGGCAGTGATGCGTGGGCCTTGTTCGTTTGCCTCGATTGCTCTGGTAGGCCTGGTTAGGTGGCAGGGGGGAGGGGGGGGACAAGAGAGCACGACCGCAGCGGGGGGGGGGGGGGGATCGGAGCGCCGAGATGTCGAGGCGAGATGGTGAGGTTATGGCAGTGGCGAGAGACGGCAACGAGGGAACCTCGGCGTAAGCAAGTCGGCGTGGGGTGTGCTGGGGGTGCACACGGGACACAGAGCACAAGGCCGCCTGAGGGTTGGTTTTTAATTCGCTCGTACCTAATCGAACGTGACGAAGAAAAATAAGTAGGAGAAAAAGAGGAAGAATGAGAAGCAGAAGAACAAGAACAAGAGAGAAAAGAAACGCACCGCCAGGGAACACGGCAAAATGATCGGCATTCGTTCGACGACCGATAGAAAAGACATAGAGGGAGCAAGATGTATGTATATATATATATATATATATATATATATACCGAGAGAGAGATATAGATACATATAGAGAGAGAATGACTGGTCTCCCCTCTCGTTCTCATTTGAGCCTGCCGCCTGCCTTTTTCGCTACATCACCGCATCGCCTCATCCTCCTCGAGGAGCAGCTTCAGAACAGTGCAGCCAGCAGCCAGCAGCAAATCGCCGGTCAAATAACCGCGCACCACACCAGACACGAGACTCTTGGCTTTTCCTCCTGCTACTGTTCGAAGGACTACCACGACTACTGCGTAGTCGGCTGCGGCTATCGCTGCCTGTGCTGCAGGTATCGCGTTAATCCAACAAAGCAGAGGATCTGGCAAAGCGAGAGGACGAAGGGGAGCTCCATCCTTGTCTCGACTACCCGTTACCGACGGGGACCGGCTTTGAGTAGCAACATGCACGGATAGTAGTAGCAATAGTAGTAGTAGTAGTAGTTGTTGTTGTTGTTGTAGTTTCACTCATTGCCTGCTCTGTAGTATGGACGATGAGGACGACGACGACGGACACCCGGACCACAGTTAGTCAGTCAGTCAGTGGGGGTTTCATCGTCTGCCCATGTATCTGTCTCTCTCGCTCTCTCTCTCTCTCTGCCTGTCTGTATATCTGTCTGTATCTCCTGCCTCACAGCTGATCGATGAAGGAGATGAAGGCCAACGCGAGCCAACGGAACTCGGTACGGCCGCCACGAGCAGCTTCACTGAGCCGTTATGCGGACACCCATTGCTGAGATTGGCTACTGACGATGACAGCGAAAGCGGCAGCAGCAGCGGAGGCGGCGGCGGCGACAACGATGCTTACGAACGCTGGTCTCCCAAGCGGCCCGCTTGCGATCGCCTCGTCGTTCAGAGCCCATCAGAGCGGTGGTGATCTGACGAGGGTGGAGAATCCGACTCAGACAACATGGGTGTGTGTACATATACATATATATATGTACATATATATATATATATATATATATATATATATATATATGTGAGAGAAATGGTGTAGATGAAGCGAAAAACGAGGGCGAGAAACGACAAGAAGAGCGTCAGACGGGGAAGGGAAGGGAAAAGAACATGAAGCTACTGCTGCCTTCGAGGCTGCTCGAATACGAGGATGCCGACCGAGCAACAATGACGATGAGCAGCAGCAGCTAATTTCGCTAAAAGCTTGGCCTCAAACGCGTGTACCTAGAGAGACATCGGCTTGACGTGTGTGGGTTCTAGCACGAAGGCAAGCCCGATCTGTTCAACCTCGATCTGGGAGACTTCGCGCATAGATAGGCGCGTCTTTTGTGTGGCGTACGTTTCCGGTTATCCTATTTGCGCAAACATTTTGTCAACGGCTTATAGATGTCATGAGTCGGCACACAGCTTGGAGCTATGCAATAGTTTATTCTTCTTTTTTTTAGGCATTAAAATGAGTCCATAGGGCTACATGGACCTTTGCTGACTACAATCTTGCTCTTTAGCATAGGTTCTACGACTATGTGGCGATGCCTTGTACAAGAAATGTAATTTTCTTCAACCTTATACAACTAGCGACGCTGGTCAACCATTTTTTTTTTTCGTAAGGCTATTATTGCCCGTGTACGGTTTTTTCCCATGCCATGGCTAATTTTAATCCACTCCGGCATTTACCTTGTCTAAATTGGAAACCATGCAAACCAATTTAAGAGTGGCTGGTCTGGGTCTCGAACCCAGTCCTCGCGAATGCAAGGCAAATGCTTAGCCACTTAGCTATCTTACTCGGTATTTAGAAGACCATCTACGAAAAGCCAAAATATGATGTCAGACAAAAGCAAGGGAGAAAGAAAACTATTATATATATATATATATATTTTTTTTTCGTATATTACAATATGTATGCGGGACACATATTACGGAAGAATATATATATATATATATATATATATATATATAGGAAGCATAAAAGTGTAAATGCCTTTGTTCGCCCAGAGTATCTGGAAAGCACCTCGTTCTCTTCGACTTTAGGTTCTTTATTTAGCTACGACTGAAGAAGTTCCGTATGGGTCATACTAATATTTACGCGTTATTATATATGAGCACCTATATCTGTATACAGTAATTGCGTTTTACAGTGACCGATATTGGAACCCAAAGTAGACGCAACATTGCCAAGGTTGTCCCTTGACAATGTTGCGTCTTTAACACAGTTAGCTTGGCCGTTAACTGTCTTGGCTATTGAGCACTCATGTTTTCGCTGCATAGCAGAATTATGCCAATGTCAATTGAGCTGAGGTTAGTTTAGCAGTTTCAGCAGCTCGTGATACAGCTGGTTTCGGTTTGACAATCATTGTTAATAAATTCATACATTTCATAACGCAAACAGATTGGAGCGTTTTACTTCAATGCCTTCAAATGCTGTGTTGTTACTAACTATCGTTGCAAACAATATTGCCATCACACAATGGATGTGACCTGCAACTTGTCAGTTCAAGAGACTTAACAGTGACTTGTCCTGTAGAGATTTTCGTTAGCGTCCGGCCAAACCACCTGCGTGAGACAATCCAACGTCCCAAAACTGCTGTGCTAGATATTGTCAATAGTTCCCTTGCTTGGAGAGTGTCTAGACATGCTGATTACTTTGAAATCGTATTGTATCATTTTTGTACGAGACTGTGTTGTGTTGTAATATTGTAAATGAAACCACCTTGTGGCCCGCTGCTTGATCCACGGGCAAATTAACAAAGAATATCCTATTAGGCTCGTCAGCCTAAACAATTACTGAGGCACGAAAAGTGCCTGCAGCCGATACGATCATAAACCGACTCAGAGAGACAAACATCTAATCGGGCGGATATTGCGGTTGGTATAATATCCGGTAGCAACCGATACGCCTAGCTCGGAGGTCCCAAAACTAGCCTAAAGCCGCGCGCCTGAAAAGCTTCTGTGCGCCTGCATGCGGAGGCCGATTTAAATATCCGCGCATCAGACGTGTACTACGGATGGTATTAGTGTAACAATTTTACGTAGTGCATGCCATTATAATACAATATCAGATCATACAATAACTACTGATAGAGAACTTTTGTTAGTGCTGTTTGGGCTACATTGAATGGTAAGTGCGAGATGTTTTTAACGTGCCCAACTGCCTAAACAAAGACATTCGAGAACTATCGAAGCTTGTCGGCTTTAGTTCGTAGAGTAATTACTTACGACTGCATGAAAAGGACGGAGGTTTGGGCTTTATTGGCAACCCCTACGTTTTCATTTTTAAGATTATTTTCTGTTAGTTACTGCGAGGATTTGCTTGCAATTTAGATTAATAATGTGGAATTTAACGCATGAAAAATATTTCGCAGAATAAAGTCGGATTATGTGATGTGCGTATACATGACGTTTTGTCAAAATTAGTGTGCTTTTCGATCTGAATCCTCGACGTATCAGGAGTCCGCTCATCCGGTTGATGAATGAGCAAACGAGAGCTCATGATTAGTAACGCGAATACGTGTTAACCATGGCACAAGAGGATGCACCATCTTCGAAATACGGTAAAAAGCAGCTATTGTTCTTGTCCTTGGCGCCGGGCGGATCTACGCCAAGATTGAAACTTTCTTTGGTGTTAGTCTACGAACAGCTCAGCGGATTGCAGCCGATTTCACGGTTGCAAAGGAAACAGAGCCAGGTCTCGACACAGTAAAGAGGAAGATTCACGACAGTGTCTGCACAGCAAGCACTTGAGTTATATTTGCACTTTTTGTTTTTAAAATATATGTTACAACTCTGTTTTAAATGAGCCTGTGCAGGTGCTTCTGGAAGCACCCGTGCCCCGTTATCACCTGCATCAGGTGATAAGTGACCTCTGGTAAACCATTTCTTGAGATCAGGAATGACCTGCCGAGTCCACGATTCTAGTAGTATCTTCAATGATATTCTCCATTGATTACTCCTGTCCTATTGCTACTTCTCGAGCGTTTGCTTCTAGACTGCCGATTCTCTCCGTTCAGCCGTTCTCGCTTTTCGCCGGATCCGCTTCTTAATAAGCCTTGGCCACGGAATGAGCCTGGCTAATGCGATGACTGTCGTCCTCTCTGTCATGCGATATGCGCTGACAATTCTTATTGCCAGCTTCCGTTGGACTTTCAGAAGTTTTCTCCGGTTTTTCTATAAGTTCATCGCGTTGGGCCCCACAAAGGAGTCGCGTAAGGCAAAGCCGACTCTGCCATGCAGTCGAGAAGTCTTTTCTTGCCCTCTGTCGTTCCCCGTGTCCTCGGCGGGATCTTAGCCAGGCTGTTGGCGATAGTTTCTGTTTTGGCAGGTCAGTGACCTTTTCGATGTGGCCATAGCTGGTGAAGATCTTGTCGATGGTGACGCTCAGATATCGGGCAGACGGTTTAGTTTCAATGGCTACTTCATCTAATGCCAACTGACTTGACAGTGTCCGATGATTCACTAACTGGTCAACACAGTCCAACTACGAATCTCTGAGAATCCTTCTATTTCGATCAGAAATTTCCCGCGTGACTCAAACTTGACCATAACAACCATCTGCAAGCTTATTCACGATGGCATCAAGTACAATTCCTATGCCATACACACCAGGCTAACCCTCTCTGAGTCCATCAAAGCCAATAGACTTAATCGGTATCATCTGCTTCTTTCCTTCCTTAACAACAAAGCCGTCTTCGTTTCTATACTCACAAGAAAATATTCAACGTAAATGCTGAAACCAGTTGCAGAAACGCTTGCCCACGATCGAGGTGGCGTCTCCATTATAGGACAAAGCAGAATCCTGGCCAGTGTTCATGTTTTGAGTGTGGTGTACAGTGAAATACACGCAATGCCGCCGGACTTGCCCCAGAAAGGCAAACCAATTGTAAAAAAATGTTACGGGTTCTACAAACAAATCGCTAAGGTAGATCAGTAAAACATTGTTTATACAGTTTGCTCAAGCGGGTCTTAATAAAGATCTAATATATATCGTGAACCAGAGGAGCAACAGAAGTGTCTGAGGCACTGTCATACATCATTTAGCAAGAAGGTGCTCCTGCTCACTCCCGGCGTTTAGTACACGATGAGTTATAAGCAGGTTTTGGGGCAAGGGCGTATGACCGCCAAACAGCCCCAATCTAAACCCCTTGCACTACTATGTACGGCCCGTGACTGAGCAAGAGTCTAACAAGTCTCGACATGCTATGCTAGAACACTTGCTGTCGCTATTAAGAAAGTGTTCAACGATTTATATAAAGAGATTTTGACGTGACTGATCAGGGGCACAGAACGCAAGTACACTAAATAACCCATTTTTAAAACTAGTTTTGCTATACGGACGGATTTGCTATCCATTTGAACTCCCCTTATATATATATATATATATATATATATATATATAAGGGGAGTTCAAATAAAAAGGTACATGATGCCGTAACCACCAAAGCGGTTTAGGTTAACGTAGTGAGATGGCTACGTTACTACGGTACCTCCTTCGCCGCGTTCCCTGCCAACCTGTCAGTCATTACGCCCGGCATTGATTTATCACTACCCTACTCTTGTCAGAATTGCGCACAATCTTGACTCAGAGCAACGTACATTTGACCTCCTTCCATCCTCCCTAGGCAGCACATCAGAAATCTTCTTTTTCCTTCCCACAAAGCTTCTAGTTTAGAACTCCCGGTCTCTGATTTATTTTGTGGCTCGAGCAGCTGCAGGCTGACGGTACTCTGCTATAGCGTCATCAGCGTTGTTGTTGTTGCTGCTGTTGTTGTTGTTGTTGTCGTCGTCGTCGTTGTCGTCGCCACCGCTCTGCTTTTTTCTTGTTCGTCTACAGCACCCCATATAGCATGCATACCGACGTAGCAGCACGTAGAATACGCTAGAGCAGTCCACTTTAGATCCAGCAGCAGCAGCAGCAGCCGCCATCACCACCGCCGCTTGTCGGCTGGTTGGTTCGCCCATGGCCGTCGTTGCTCGAACACGAAGTCCTAAACGAAGCCGAAGGCAGTCAGTGGATAAGTATGCACAGTTACTTTGCCTGTAGTAATAGTAACAGCAGTAGTTCTCGTAGTAGCAACGTAGAAGCAGTAAGAAGAACAGAACAAGACAGCCGCCACCAGCGACGACAACGACGACGACGACGAGAAAGGCGACGGACGCCGTCACTATAACTAGGCGAGAGCCGAGCGGAATATGTAAATTGTTTCATTTTTTATTCCGCTGTTCCTTTTCTCCCTGCCTTGCCCTGTTACGCTCTTCCCGTGCATCCTCCGTCTCTCTCTCATTCTCTCTATCGCACTTGTTTTTTCACACTCTTCTACCATTCTACCATCTTCCTTTTCTAGCCGTTGTCTTCCAGGTTTTCGAACGCTCTGACGGATGCTGCTGCTGCGTGCGCTGATGATTGATGATAATGTTGTTGTTGATGATGATGCTGATGCTGCCGCCGCCCCTCCACCGATGTCTCGACGTTGGTCTTTTTCCCGCTGGTCTTTTTCTCGTACTTTTCTCTCTCTTCAATTTTTTGTTTTGTTTTTCTCGTCTCCCTCTTGTTCTGCTGCTGCAGCAGCAGCTGTTCGTCTTGAACCCTTTCGCGCTCTCCGGAATCATCATCACATCATCATCGCCAACAAAAACAGCACCAGCAACAACAACAGTGGCAACAACAACAACAACGACACCGACAACAACAACAACAACAATAAAAACAGCAGCATTGTGGTCTTGATGATTTTCTTGGCCGGTCAATGTACTGCCCGGGTGCCCCATTGCCCACTACTGGTACCTCTGGTCCTGCAGCCGCTGAGTCGGCCATTACTGTCTCTGTTACCTTCTACCAGCAGCAAAGAATCTGACGACGACGACGATGATGATGATGATAGTAGTGGTGATGCTGCTGCTTCTGCTGATGATCATGATGGCCATTTTTGTCATGTTGATGATGGTTGGCGTCGTGCGCCGCCGTCCTCGCCGCAGGACAGGAAAAGACCTTGAGGCGCTTCTATGCGCCTTGGACTTCGGCGCTAGATCAGACCGAGCTACTTATGCAAGCCGAATGCCCAACGAACTACCGACCCTCCGAGCGAGCACCCACAACAAGGCCTTCTCTCTCTCTGCTTCCCGTTCTCTATTCCAGACACTTGCAAAACGTCGATCGTTTGTCGAGTTTGTTCACTTGGTATCTACTTTTCCTGTATTCTACCTCCCTTTCTCTGTCACGCCGATGTTAATGATGATGGATTACAGATGACAATAATGATGATGACGATAACGATAAAGACGATGATGGTGAAGATGAGCATGGTGAACTTGTCGCTGTTGAGCGTTGATGACCATGCTGACGGTACTGAGACGGCACTCATGGTGGCATCAAGGAAGCGACGTCACTCTCTGCAAGCGTACCCCCAGGAGCATCACCCGTAGATACGCAGCGACGCCGGCGGCCCGTGAATATCTAAGGAAGTCATCGGCGGGTTGGCGAGACTTCGTGTGGAGTGCCTGGTACTAACTACTTCCACGGTCAGGAGTCTGAGGGATGGAATCACGCCTCTTGTTTCGTTGCGCGTTGAGTAGCCAACAGCGTACCGCATCGCTTGACGAGTCGTCGCAGACCAAAGAGACGAAGCCAAGCTGAGTGACTAGAGATAGCTGTCGTATAGACACGCGCGCGTTACGCCAATGTTGAGCTTGCGTGTATCAACAATCAATCAAGACTCATACATGAATTTAGGACAACGTTCATCGCGATGGCGGATAGGTGGATAGTGGATCATATAGGATTGGTGGAAAGCATTTCAGGACGCCTTTAACGGAAGAACTAGTAGTCGTCTGATCATGAGCGTGCGTGTACCACCAAGGCAAGGAACGCCACCAAAACTCGACTGACTCTTTGCTGATGATTATTATTAGCGGTGACCTTTTCTGTTGTGATTTGCCTGTCGTTCAACAGCATTTAGAGCCAGCATTTCTCTCTATATGCTAGGTATCTGTCCATCCATCCATTCATCCACATACTCGTTGTCACAAGTAACAAAACAATTATTACAACGGCGATACTTAGTGCGTTATGGACGACGACAACGACGACGATAATGGTGTTGGTGGTGGTAATGACGACGGCGGCGACGGCGACGACGAAGACGCTGAAAGGAAAGACCCAACAGAAAAGGCAACGGAGAGAATAAATGGCTTGGCCTGGCGTCGCGCATCACTAACACTCTAATCATGGCTGGCACTAATAGTCGACCGCTATATACCCTTTGGACTACGAGTAGAGCAGGAATACCATATAGTTGTAGGCCAGCCAGCCTGCCAACCAACCAGACACAGACCGGCTGTGTCTAGCCGGTCGGCTGGCTGCAGGGTTCAAGTACCACATTGATGTCGTAGGCCACAAATGACGGCCCGCTAACGGCCGCCAACGCAGATTGGCGCAGGAGAGATCGACAGGCGAAGGGGCCTGCCTGCTCTAGAGAACAAAATGGCTGACGGACTACCGCCTGCTTCCCGACGATGGTCTGCCACAGACGAACGCCCGAATGGCGGGTCTCCTCCTTCTTCTCTGCTCTCTTCGATGGAGGAAATTTGTCTCTTTGATGCGGCGGCGGCGGCGGCGGCGTTGTTGTTCTTGGCCCACCACGCGCGGCAGCGCTGGGCAACTAGTGACGCCAGATGATACATATCGCCTCGAAACATCTTCAGGAAGCAGTTCTTGACGGCGACAGGCGCAGCGTGTCATTAGCAGGCTGACTGACCCCTTGCCTTTTCTGCTTTGCGACAAGGCGTTTTGTCGCTCGTCTCACCGCGAGCATGGTCGGTGGTGGTTTTGGGTCATTATTGGACATCGGGCGCGGAGGTTCCTGAGCGAACTTGTCGTTGTAATACCGAGCGCTTACTAAAGCTACTTTGAAAGACCCGACCCGAGCCGGAAGATATCAGGATACAGGGAACAGTCATGCTCTCAGAGAACTAATACACTACTGTAACGCACAACAAAGCAAAGGTAATGACTGGTAGTACAGATAACGTTATTTTGTTATCATAATGTGTATCTGTTATTTCTATCGCCATAATTCTGTTGTTACTGTCACTGATGACAAGTGGGAGGCGGTTTCTGTTGTATATATATATATATATATATATAAAACTCACGAAGACCAGTACTCATATATATGTATATAGATATATATATTTCAACTGTATATTCAAACAGTTGTGTCGATCATCCTCCCCGAACTAGCTCCAAGTGCTCGCAAACGACGGCCTACCATTTAGCCGTTTGACTCATACAAATTCGCAACAGGTTAGAACTTCTGTCGCAGTATATTTTCTCAAATGTTTGCTCAAACAATTAGCCACACACGAGTAGAATCATTCACGACCTTGTAGATGACGACTGTTTGTTGTATACGTGGTGATTCTATGCAATGAACGTGCGATACTGATGCAATATCGTCACACATACTCATTATTTAAACGCCTGTTGCTATGTTGTACAAAAGTCACATGCTCATTGCTTCCATTCCCCCCCCCCTCTCTTTTTCTTCCCGTCGTTCTCTCGTAGTCATGTAAATATATTGCCGGTTTCAACTTGTTGTGACATTCGGTTGTACGCAGGCCTGCATGTATGTATGTATGTATGCGCAATACGTAGACGCGCATATATGCACCCATCCTGCTAACTCAACACGCAGGGTGCCTTCACGTTTTCCGCACTCGCATTGTTTTTGCATCGACGACGCCAGTACAGGTCGCCGTGGCACAACAACAACAAGGGCAACAACAACAACCACCACCACAACAACCACGACGAAAACAACTGCAACAGCCAAAACAACAACAACAACAACAACAACAACAACAACAACAACCATAACAATGTCGTCGTTATCAACCCGTGCAGACTGGAAGCGAAGGCGAACAAGGTAGGATGAAAACCTTTAGCGGCTGGCGCAAGCTTTAGCTACCTTGGTCTCTCTTTGCCGTTTGCTTTCTTGCTCTTGCCCTATCTCTACTCGATCGATAGCACCCCCCTCTCTCTTTTCTCTTCTGTCACTTTATCTTTCTCCAACCCCCTCCCCTCCCTTCTTTCCTTCCTTCATCCCTCCCGTATTTCCGTATCTCTTGCCTTAGAGTGTGCATCGATGGACGGCTGTTCCAGTTCACTTACGTGCTCGTATGTATCTGCTCCTGCAACTCTTCGTCGCCTCGTCTCCTCTCGAGCGCTTTCGTTTGAACTTCGTAAGCCGCATCTTGTCGGGTCTCGACGAGGAGTCGGGAGCGGAGCTGGACTGAACGAACTGAACGCCGCACCGGGAAGCACGCCGTTGTCCCGACGGGACGGAACGACGACGACGACAACAACAACGGCAACGACCAAGGCATGCCGGGAAGTGCAGCACAAACGTGCGCTGCTACTGCTGCTGCTGCCTCCTGTTGTCTCTGTTGGCCTCTATTTGTCAATGGTGCTGCCCGTGTCGCAACAACGCTCGTGTTCGCGGCGGCGAGCCAGCGCGGGGCGGCGAGGGTTCTCGCGTGCGCACATTTTTATTTGCCTGCACGTCGACAGGCAACTTGCGGCGATTAGCTGGCGGCGTCGTCGTCGTCCTGCTGAAGCAGAAGAACACAAAGAGCAGCTGTACCAGCGGCGGCGGCGGCGACGGTGGTGGTAGAAACAGCATACGCAGTCGCAGCAGCTGCTGCTGCAAGATTGTCTCTCTAGTCGGGGAATAATCTTGGGACTACTGGGGGACATGCCGACATCGTCGACATTGCCGCCACCGCCACGGCCGCCGCAGCTGACGGCAACAGCAGGCAAAAGTCAAATATCGCGCACACGCGCTCTCCGGACAACGGAGCACCAGATGGACAGATAGACAGTAGTGCCTGCCTCCTAACAACCGAGCGATTGCCATGTCGCAACTGAACTGTCTGCGGGCCCCCAGTCAAACGCCATCGGTCATTTCCTATGACACACTGTATACGCCGTAAGCACCGTACAGAGAACGAATCTATGGAGGGGGGGAACACGCAAAAACACTGGAGCAAAGGAACCGGAATACGGAAGACAATTCCTGTCGCAATTGTTGGTTCTATATGAATACTAGAGTGTTATGCACTGCTGTGACCTTTGCTGGTATGGCGTCGGCCGTGTAAGAATAGGCTCATAAATAGATTCGTGGTCTAATCCATCAGAAATAGCAGAAGAGGACAGTATCACAAGTCGAAACGAAGTACTGCCTATATATGTACATATATTGGGCCATAATTATGGCAAGAACTTTGAGAGCACACTATAAAATAACGACATCAGATACTAACATAGCAAAGTTTTAATTTATTAGGTGCACTACTTGCTTATTGAAGAGGTCAAGTTTGTCCCACTGCTCGTAATGGGCTTGCTTGGGCTCGACCAGATATTGCAATCGAGTAGTGCAGCCAAACTTCAACCGCTAGAACGACCAAAATGCCCATTAAGCTACGGACCGTGAAAGGGTGGTCGGTCGATTTCAAGAGGGGCCCACAACCATGGTATGGGGTAGAATATCGGTAACCAGCATTAACTACGTTGATTTTCATCGATCCACTGCAAAATATGACGGCCGATTTTTATCGATAGTGGATTTTAGAAGCTACGTTCCTGAGCACAAAACCACTTCAAAGACCCACCGAGGATGTTCCAACAGGACGGGCCACATAGGATGGTGCAAGAAGCTTCTTCCTGACTTTTTGGACAAGGCGATGTGGTCGCCGCGGAACCCTAACCATAACCCTATAGGGTTTTTTTGGTGGAGGATTTTAAAAGCCGGTCTTGAAACAACTGGATTCTAAAATTTGGACAAGTTTAAGCACGCCCTTAGCCAGCAATGGGACAAACTTGGCGTTTCTCATCTGCGACTAACAATCGATAGCGTTTTGAAGAGCCTGCGTACGTGTGCGAACAAGGATGTATTATTATGAAAAATAATAAATCGATATATATATATATATATATATACATCACAAATGTATATCTTGATACACATAATATATATATATATATAATGTATCTCAAAGTCGTTGCCGTAATTATAGCCCAACCTGTATATATACAAAGGCGGATCGAAATTTTCTGAGATATATATATATATATATACAGGTAGTTCTACAAGTTCTTAAAATGAGCGTTTCAGAATTCGAATTTTTTCGCGCTTTCACCGCAATTGGAAACGGCAACTTTTCGAATGCTAGCAGTCAAAATATTATGGTGATTGGCCGTTGCGATTTCGTTTGATCGCTTTCCCGTGCAACGTATCGGCGTGATTTTGAAAAATTGAGAAAAAAGAGTTTCGAGTGGTTATCAAGCGTTTTTATTTCAAAAGTTGGAATGCGACCCAAGTGAAAACTGAGTTACACGAGGTGTACGGTGACTCTGCGCCATATTTTGCCACTGTTTCCAACTGGATTAATGAGTTAAAAAGAGGTCGCAGGAGCACCGAGGATGAACTACGTTCAGGACGCCCAAAAACGGCAACTGATGAGAAAAACGCGGAAAATCGTTGCCGCAGATAAGCGAGTGAACATTAAGGAGATATCGGAGGCCTTGGGGATCAGTTTGGGTAGTGTGCATTTCATCCTGCACGAGAACTTGAAGATGAAAAAACTCAGAGCAAAATGAGTGCCGCATTTGCTCAACCAAGGCCAAACAGACGCGCGTGTTTCCGCTTCACAGCGAAATTTGGCCAAGATGTCGAAAAATCCGTCGGATTTTTGGCGCAGATTCGTGACCGTCGATGAAAGCTGGGTCCATCACTACACTTCCGAGACCCAAGAAGCATCTCGCCAATCGTGTGCACCTGGTGAAGGACCTCCGAAGAGGGTGCGGACAACGGCATCGGCCGGAAAGATGATGGCTACGGTTTTTTGGGACCAACGTGGAATAAGTCTGGTCGACTACCTTGAGAGCGGTAAAACGATCACGGGAGAATATTATGCAAGACTGTTGGACTGCCTGAAGCAAGAACTCATCGTGAAACGGCCCGCTTTGCAGAAGAAGGTTGACCTGTTTCACCAGGACAATGCTTTCGCACACAAGTCGCGGCAAGCAACGGCAAAACTGTCCCAACTGAGGTTCGAACTTATTGAACAACCTTCCTATTGTCCAGACCTGGCCCCCTCTGATTATTTCCTCTTCAGACATTTGAAGAATCGTCTCGGTGGAAAGCGTTTTTCCAGCAATGAAGAGGTTACAACTGCTGTCAATGCCTATTTTCAGTCTAAAGACGCAGAATTTTACTCAAGAGGTATAAATGCTCTGAAATCTCGGTGGGAAAAGTGTATTGAGCTTCTCGAGGAGTATATCAAATAAGAAAAAATTAAAAACAAGATTTGGAAAATTCTTGGTTTTCATTTTAAAAACTTGTGGAACTACCTGTATATATATTTATAGAAAAATAATATTTATTTACTTTTCCACAGTGTTTTTGTTTCCTTGCCTCTCGCTACAATGCACTTATACCACCCTCTTTTCCACTTTTTAAAACATTTTAAGGCGTTTCTTTCGGAATCGAGAGTAAGTGACTCCTGTGAATCTTTCTTTATCTATTCTATAAAAATTCCCTGAATTTTTTTGCCGTGGGAACACAAGATAGTTGCACGGAACCAGGTCCGGCGAATAGAAAAGTGGCGGAAATATAGAAACCAAACGAGTTACCCTGTCTAGGTGGACCAGCCCAGGCCTGGAACTAATGCCTTGAGTTATGCCCCAGCGGGCTGTGCACATGTTCTTACATCACAAATGTATATTTTGCTACACTTAAATAAATAATGTTTATATATATATATATATATATATATATATATATATATATATATATATCAGAAAGGATTAGCTAAGCCAATGTGCCTAGCGGGCGTGTATTGTGACTATCATGTGTCCGTTTCGTTTGGGCTAGGCCAAACCACGAAGAAGTTTACCCCGAACGGAGGCGGCGTTCCCACGTTGTATGTCAAGATCCAGACGTTGTTTAAAGAAGGTTTGTCGACGATTTGTTATCACCGAATGACAGGTTTAACAAAGTGCTGACTTTTCGGATTAGCTGCGTGGTCCGAACGCCAGAAGCACCCAAGGTTTTGAACGCAAAAGGGCGGAAGTTGATTGATGAGTATTTTCTTAGCTTACATGTCTCCGCAAGGTGAGCTGCATAGCCAGCTTCTGATGCGCCGCCACCGACTATAGAAGGGGCTAGAGAGTCTTATATATATATATATATATATAATGTCAGAAGATGAATGGAGCACATTTTAGGCTTTCGTCAAACTCGTTTACAAAAGATTTGTTATACCGCTGTGAGTGGCCGGATGGATATAACTTCACAAAATTTGAGTTTAGAGGGAATAATAAAATAATGAATTTAGAAACAGAATATTTTGGAGCCTCTCGGCCGCAGCAGAGGAACAGTCCAATTCCGCAGTGAACCAGTAACGCAGCACAGCATTGCAAGGGAGCGTACACGGCAGCGCACCACTACCACCACCACCACCATTGACCACATTATGGCTGGCCGTACGTACGTGCACTACTAGTTCATGGACCAAGATGTCGTGCACAGCCCCAACATCGCCATCATCACAATTAACAACACCGTCATAGACAGACCGTTATACTTAGACCGGGCAGCGCGACATGCCATCTACGTTCGATGCACCACAGCGACGACACTCGATGTCATCTTGCCTCGATAGCCACAGCCTCCCCCAGCCTGTCATTATCAGCACCACCAGCACCGCCATCACCACCATCAATACGCCTTCATACGCGTCTCTCAGCAGATATAAACGTCGGCCGTCGTCGAAGCAATGCCGATGCGACTCTGAATCCGACCAATCAGCGAAGAGGACTGAGTGGTGGAACATTGGAGACGGCCGAATCAGCCGAATCCATTGGCTAACGAGTCTTTCTATGACGAAGCAACGCAAGCCGGTGTAACTTTCTACCAATTCTCCGAGCGGCGTCTGACGGGATATTTCGGATCGTGCCAGCATGCCGCCATGTCTCAGGTACAAATAAGCAGACGGAGAGAGGATAAAGGACAATAAAACATACTATGAAACATCAGAAGCAGCAGTCTACGTGCATCTGTGTGTTCTCTCTCGTTCGTTCGAACCCAGCTTTCTCTTGTTGTAGTTGCTATAGTAGTACTGAGTTTTACATCATCATCATCAGTTAATTTAGCGTAGTTAAGTTCATCGTTACAATATCACGAATTTAGTATTATATCAAGATAGCCCCATCAAATCAGCTCAATTTTTCTCAGTGTGTTTATTTTATGAGCGTAATGGTCTAACATTTGATGTTTCTAACGTGAAAGAAGCTTAAACGAAAGGCATCAGGCAGGATCTCGATGTTTGCAAACATTCCTCAACGCGGCTATTCCACTTTGCTTAGCTAGCGTTGGCTGTCCTTTAAACAAAGCAGAATTCTATGAGTAAAACGTTACTCCCGATGATTCGATGACCAACTCTGAACTGGGTGGGCAACAAGTCGCATGTCGGTTGCTACCGTTTCTATCCGACAGAATACAGGGTAGCTTACACAGTAGAGCCTAATTGAACAGTCGGCCCCATACGGCACCTTCCATTGTCACGCATGTTGCGGGTCGGTGGCAGAGAAAATGTGCACTAGTATTGAAAAGAGTCATCCTGTTTTATGTGGCATCCCAAAGCGACCACTACAACCGCTACAGTCCATAATGCTATTACTTTAACTACTCACCCACACAACTCTGGATGTGTGGCTCTGTGCGTTTACCACAACTCTCATGACACGCGGAGTCGGTGACAGCGAAGCAAACAGAACAGAACGGGTGCAGGGATTCCCGACGGACACAGTGAACACAGGTCGCCGCTGTATCCGACAACGACGACGACGACGACAACAACAACAACAACAACAACAACAACAACAACAACAACAACGACGACGACGACGACGACAACGACGACAGTCTCCTCGGCCTGTGAACAGCCTACCAGTGAAATAGCATTTCGCTGGATGGCCGCTTAGTAAGTAGTGCTGGGCTTCTGTGCACGCTAGCATCCAATGCGAGGTGTTCGTCGTCCTGTGCCGAAAGGCAACAAGCAGCAACAGAAACGCACCAAGTTTCCTACTTCCAGCCTCCAAGCCTTGGGCGCCTTGAGGAGGTTATTTGCCCACCTTTGCTCAACAGAGAGAGAGAGCGAGAGATCGTCGCCTGCTTCGTTCTCCTGCGGCTCGGGAAACGAAACGAATGCCAGCGGCAAGATGCATGCTGGCCAGGCTATTCGCGGTAACGTCGCAAACGCGTTGTAACGAGACCGTCGTGGCCGACATTCTCGGTGGCTCACATTTTCCGCTCGAAAGAAAATCGCTGTCTGACCTGAAGCATTCGATGGAGTACAAGCAGAGAAGGGGCCAGCTCGACATCGCGCCGCGTCGTCCTTGAACAGTCTAGCCGGAGGTGACTTCCCACTCACCGTAGTTGCCTACGTCCATTGACCATTTGTCTAGTAAAGCTCATATATATATATATATATATATATATATATATATATATACATATATATATACATATCAGTTTAGAGGTCAATGTTTCGGCTTTTGCAGATGAAAGCACGGCGACGTACACCATTTTCAAAATTATACGAAGATACTTCTGTTGAGTAGGCCTAGAGGCAATTACTAAAATGTCCTTCTATATGACAAGTTGCATTATATAGTGCACATATATGTCAAGCGCTATATATATATATATATATATATATATGTTTTTGATCCCGCATACGCTACGCAGATGGTTATGTACCTCGTGAATATTTTACGATGCCGCATGTAAAATATACTCGTGTATAGAGTTTTTCTCTCGTTTGCCGTTTCATCTTACTTGTACTCTGCTTGCGTAAGCAGGTAAAATCATATATGTACATGACTGCTGCAAGATAGACCGCTATTAACTTAGACGGTAAACGACAGTGAACTACGTTTCTCTTTATTTGTAAGTATTTTATAACTTTCGGTCATGCTCGTCTTAGAAGTTTGCTGCTGCTGCGCATATTCGATATCAGGATATAAATTGTTTTTATACGATTGCACTCTCTTAAGGTGTGTACATATATATATATATATATATATATATATAAACATGACGCTGAGATGTATTTGTGGCTGCGATGTGCAACAGGGATTTCGGCTTGTTGGGTTGGTCAGCAGCAGGAGCAGCCGTCTTATACGGGGAATGTCGACGTTGCCCCGTATCTTTCTTCCTTTGCGTCTTCGTCTTGTTAGCTTGTAATGCGCTTGCCCTCTGCGGGTTCCCTCTATGGTATGATCTGGCTATTCTGTTACTGAACAGAGAAGAGCAGCCGAAGCAGGAGCAGAAGGAACTGCGTTCTCGGAGGGAGGTATCTTCTACACAGACACTCACACGCACGGTGTATACGGTGTAGATATGTATAGATATGTGCTTCACATTCACCCTCCAGGTCCGGAACGGGAAAAGAAGCTAGTCCAGGTGGCTAGCTGCCCGCCCCGCCTGCCCCTGCCCAAATCCCTTGCGCTTAGAGGAAAACGAACGCTGTTGTGGTGGGCGACGAACGCTGTTTTACTGTACGTGTAGCAAAGTGCAACTTTGCACTAAAGTGTCGACTACAACAACAATAATGACGCCAATTGAACACGACAACAACGACGACGACAACAACAACAACAACGACGAGTACAACAACAACAACATCAACAACAACAATGACGACGACGACAATGACTACAACGACAACAAAATGGCGCATCGGTCACTGACGTCGTCCTGGACGTCCTGCATGGCCACAGGAACCGGCAGCTGTAGGCGCCCGGCATAGCGGGCTCAACCTGACGTACAACGAATAGCCCAGGCTTGCCTGACATTATCACCGCCATCATCATCATAATCATGATCATCATCACCATCAACATGCTCATACGGGAAGAAAGGCGTAGAACGAGATCAACCCGTCTATCCACCGATCAATCATTTGTCTATCTCCCTCCTTGTGTGAGTATAGACACTCCGGTCATGTGGTGGGTCGTCAGTGAATAGCGGTGGTCAGACGGGTTTTTTTTTTGCTTGTAGCATCCGCCGCTCGGGCAGACGATGACATCCTCTGCTCGACGAAAAAGGTTTTCTGGCAGCATGCAGCAAACCGTTATCAACTACGCGTAAGCACAAAAACGTTTCCCAATCAATGAAGAATATATATGGCATGACGCCCATGACACACGGACTGGTAGACGCGTCGCTGGCCACAACAAAGTCGACGAGAGGAATTTGGCGGTGCAGGCGAACGGCATTCGTATTTAACGGGCTGCGATCCCGTGTCGTGGCCTCTGCTCGTAGCAGCACATTAATCTGACTTGTTTTCCTATTAGGTCTGAATCGGTCTGAATGTTGTTGTTGTTGTTCGTACATTAAAAACAATCATTTATTACTCAAGCTGAGTGTATGTTACATATGCATTTTTTATGTTTTTATATGTAAAACTGGGTCCGACTTATTTTTCTAGTCTTTCTAGCGGGTCTGAATATGACCTATGTTTTTTGCTTGTTAAGTACATTCGTTTCACTTTACAAGTATTTTTTGTTTGTTTCATGTTGCAAGTACCATGGTGGAGTTGCGAGCGCCAGATGACTAGAGTCTATAATACTCCCATACACACCCTGCGCACGTTCCAGCCCCGTACGACGTTTGACCCATCCTAGACGTCACGATGATTCTACTTGGAAATTACATCTGTGGTACAGCCCAATGCGTGCTGGAGCAAAAACGGCTGTTGCTGCTGCTGCCGTTGTTGCTGATGCTCGTAATTTTGAAAGGAGTAAAGCGAAGGCAGACCTGAATTGCGACCGCGTGCCTGTAAGTAAGGACAACGGTGCAATCCTTAGACAATGACGACGACAACAACAACAACAACGATGATGACGACGATGACGACGACGACAACAAAAACAAGGATCACGGCAGCGAAGACTACCGGAAAGATGCCGAGGTGGTGATCTGTAGATCACCACTGCGAGCCAGATCCCTGCGCTGGTTTTCATTCCTTCCGGGCCGCTAGGGACAGTCGATGGCAGCTTCGGCCAGGCCAGACCACGCCAGAACAGGCTATCTGTTGCCCCTTCACATGGATTTCCTCACTTGGTTCACCGAGTGTACGTTACCCACTACTTCGACTGCAACTACTGTTACTAGTACGATTGCTGCCGCTCTTCAAGGCGAACTGTGAAGGCTAGGCAACGAAACGACAGTCGACATTGCCGTCCTTACTGCCTGCGTCTGCCAGCCGGTTAAAGCCAGCCACGTGTCCCTCCTATCCATCCCGCTTGGTGGCGTATCAGATGGACGACCGTCGACGGAAGCATCAGCTGTAAAAACTTGTGGCCAGCGAGTGACCGTTGGGTGGCCACAACATTGAATTTGTCTTTCCGCCGATAGCTCGCCCCACGTCGCCCTCACTTCGATATAGCGCAGACTAACCTACACCATGACTGTCCTCCTCCTATTTCTCGTCTTCTTCGGAGCATCCTTCCCTGGTTCTCTCCCGGTTTGCCCGGTTCCCGCCACGGCCCACCTCCCTCTATACGCAGCAACGTCTACTGACACAAACAGACACACATGTCCGCATACAGACTACGCGCGTCACAATTCTGTGGCGGCCCGGTGCCGGCTGCCATCCGCGCCACACGTAGACACATACGAGTGAGAACATATGAACCCGCTTCTCGACATAGCCTTATAAAATCTACATCGCTACAGACAGCCGTGTGCCTTTCGTTTGCAGTGCAATGTGCCTCCTGGCAATCTTTCTCATCCGGTTTATTCCGATCTATTTATTTCTCTCCCGCTCTCGGTCCACTTCTCTATATTCCTCGTCTACACTCGGGCCTCTTCTTCAGTTACTTCTCTGCCGGCCTCTGTTTAGCGTTAGTGCTTGCTAGCTGACACACGATTGCCGTACACTCACATGCCTTACATAGTGGCGAGGACCGAAGACCACCTTTGCCCGTGTTTGACCGCGTGTCGAAGTTGCGTCCGAGCGGAGCTGTGCCGCCAGAACTGAGTCGACTGATCGGCCTCATGCGGTATGCGAATTTATCCTCCCAAGTAGATGAGTGCGTACGAGCATCTGTACGTCTGTCCATGTCCATACATTTGAACGTAGACCGAAGGTGGAGTTAGCCACAAAAAACCGGAACTGCAACGACGCCAAGCGTAACTAAGATGAGCGGGGCTTAACACTGCCACTGCTGGGTTCACTTGGGTACTCTGCTGGCACGTGTTATAAAGAGGTAACTACTAATCATCTATCTACACGCTACATTCGCGCCTTTCAGATCCGAAAATGAGTCGCATGTGCACGGCTCACTACTATACTTTTACTACGAACGTTGGACGTATTTGCGCACAACTTGGTGATTTCGATTAAGGTGATGCTGTCGGCCTTATATTAGTCTCAACTGGAGATCTGATATTTCTCAAGGTATAAACATTTAGGCTAACCTGCACGATATGGAATGAGTACGGCTCGCTTACACTAAAGAACAGTATGGGGCAACCGACACACAAACGACTTAGTAGAAAAAATCCGACATATATCGAATCATGGTTTAGGTAGACTAACACGACTCATCATTTGGTTCTATACTCGGCTTTGCTTGCCACACAAGTCGCGCCGTCTTGACTTGCTTCTTCATTATAAATGTATTCTTCATAATTGTTTGTTCAATTCTCTGTGTGTGCCAGGTCTAGCTAAAGTTTGTTCGAGCCATCTTTTTCAGTAGTACCCTAAATACGGCAGACGACCATGTCAGTGTTATGAACCGGCTCCGGGATAATCCGTAATCTGGCCTGGATCCCCCTGACGTACGACCTAGACGATGTGGGCAACATACATGTCATGTTTTCCATATACGTTTGGCACTTCGTTCCCGCGTTGGGACTGTCCTGTGAGTCGCGAAGCAAGGGGAGGAGGAAGGGGCAATTTAAACAACTGTCACCTGCCGATTGATCTTAGCCATTACCCTGCCATTACCTGTCCAGTATAGCAGTCAGCAAGGAGGTGTTGGAAGCGTCTCTAAACGGAGATCAACTACAGCCCGTCCTAACATTAGCAACGGCAGTAGCAGCGGCTAGGAATTTGCTAACTTCGGTGTTCAGGGGTTCTCTCTCCCATCTAATACCTCACCGGCAGGGCGGTTTGGCCTATCCGAAATTACTTTATGGTGCGACCCAGAATAGACTCATTGCGGTGAATGTATCTCATTTGTCGATGTGTCAGAAACATGCCAATATGCCGAACTTGTTGAGCCAGGTCGGTCAGGCTAAATTGCGAGTAGGACTTGGGGGTGGAACAAACCTTGTGGCTGAGAGGAGGGAAGGGATGGCCGGCCGTTTCGGCATTCGATCGCCAAGCTGCCAACCTTAAACGACAACGGATCAGGCAAAAGCGACAGACAAAGCGCAAACATCTTTGTCGTGTCGAACGTCAGAAGATGAAATAGAAAGTGTGCGCAAAGACACTGCGTTGCACACACACACACATAGGGGCAGCCAGACACAGGAGAGGGCCCGCTGAGTGTTTGCATTCCAATCAACGTGAGTAGTTAAGTGACGAAATGAGCAACAAACAAATCCGGCAAGAATGATGCTGCTTATACCTCTAATTCGGAGTAGGCAACCGTAGACAGCCGGTAACGCAAAGCAGTTCTTACATGACGACGTCTTGGCGAAGGCTGTCGTACTCCGCGAACTAGGATAACCTTCTTTTCCTCCTCTTTTCGTTTCTTTCAGTTACCTTCTTGTTCTGACACTTAACTAGTTTTGTCTGTGCACTAACGAACATGTGCCTACCTATCTACGAATATATACGATATGCATGCCTCAAAGGAATATACACAACACAGGTTTTTGGATTATGATGAACAGCACTTTAATGTTTTCTGCTGCTGCTGCTGTTGCTGCACAACTAACCACAGACAGAATTGAACGTCTCGGAAAGAACAGCAAAAACAACGCTTTGAGGCGCTTGGTATCTTCCACTTGTGCCCGCTCTCTCTCACCCCCATTCTCAAAAAGATACAGGCAACAAAAATATGAGGCAAATTTGGATGACCGAAGGAAGCTCGGCGGTTCAAAATTTCAACCGGTGCCGCGGCTGAAGGAGCCTTTGATAGAGATAGCATGCTGTCGGACGAGAGTGAGACGCAGCGAAGCCGTCGGCGGAACAGAGGTGAGAAACGCAGGCGACAGTTAAATAGGGGGTGCTGCAAGTGTACGAATTGGCTTGAGATATATATATGGGGTACGGATCGTGAGCACAAAACAACTAGTAAAAACGACAAAGGTGTTGTTGCAGAGCGTAGGCGGCGGAACAGAACGGAGAATATTGGGCTACGTATGGGGGAAAAAGCGACGTAGCAGGTTGCGAGGTATGACAAGGGGCCGAGCCCAAATGATAGACTGCTGTGATCAGCAGTGCGGAGCAGATTAAGTACAAGCTGTAGGGTAAAGCACAGGGCAGAGAAGCGTGGCATAGACGGCTCCCAAACGTATCGGGATGTGTACACTAGATGTGTTTAAGTGGGCTGCTGGTGCTAGAGATGCGGACGGACGGCGACACCGAGAGGATGCGCGAGGGAAATGAGGACGAATCGAAGAGGATCAAGGCAGAGGAGTAACAGTCGTAGTCGAGAGTAGTGGAAGAAGGCCGACTCCCTGTTGCCGACTCGGAGCCGGGTCGCCGATTGGCTGGCGGCTGACTAGATGATGAACTCTCGACCGTCTGCGCTTAGAAGGACGAGGAGCAGGAGGAGAAATCGATTTGATTGAGTAGACGCGCCCCTCTCTAGTCTCGTGGGGGTGACATCGCCGTCGACGGTCCGTTGCCTGGCGACGATTTTAATAGACAACGAGACGACGACGTCGACGACGACGACGACTACGGGGGTGGCCAAGATGATGACAACAACGCGCGGAAGTCAATCAGCAAGCCCGCGGGGCACTGTTGATTCCTACGGGCCGAGCGACCGACCCACCAACCGGCCGATGACTCGAGGCCGGGAATCGGCAACGGGGGGCCGAGGGGTTCTAATCAACGCGTTCCGATCGTAATTACGACCACGAGGTGTCTGAATACAATTCGGGCGATACACTCACTCGTCCTAGACCTGGCTGGTCGTTCGGACAGCATCGAGCGAGCCAGAACTACTGCAACGGGGACCGACGCGGCATCATGGCTTGAAGTGCGTGGCAACGTTGTCGTCTCGTCGAGAAGCCAAAATGCGTCGCCCCTCGGTAGAGTCGCTCATTTGTTCGAGACTGATCAGGTCGAAAACGAGTCGAACCTGTGACGAACACGATGAAAAAACGCGAATACCGGTCTGATGATGACATGAGCACGCTGTCGGGCGGCGTTCGGCTGGAATTCTCCACTATGGTGGACGAGAGAATGAGCAACGAAGCTAGAGCTAGGACGAAACAGCGTCGTCTATTCGAGCTAGTGGTTTGGTAGTTGTTGTTGGTGGTGTTGTTCTCCGTCGGTAAATATTTCAAGCAAACCCTGTTTACGAACGTATTGTTATTAAGCAGGATCTACTCGGCTACACCGTCTACCTTCTGTACGAATTGGCGTTAAATTAGGCGTATATTACATGCATGTACGTAGGTTGTAGAGCCTCGGGCTAACTAAAACTACTCGAAGGCACTTTGTAATATTCTGCATTAGTTTTAACGCAACTTCGTGGAAACTAGTTTTGCAATTTTGTGTTTTGCTTTATTTTCAGTACAAAAAATCATATAGTTGCATGTGACTATATATATATATAGTATGCCCAGCTCACCAACGAGTTCATTGTCGTGCCACTAGAATTCGAGACACTCGGAGGACCGGCCCTGAGACGTGATCGCTGCTTCAAAAGATTGGCAAACGAATTGAACTGGTGACAGGGGACAAAAGAGCCCTTTACTTTCTACTTTGGCGGCTATCTCTGGCGGTTCAGCGCGGCAATGCGGCGGCATTAATAGGCACAATGAAGGCCTGCCTCGAGGATAAGCTCAACTCGTAGCGCTCCTCACGAGCCCATGTGTAGTCAGTTAATCACATTTCCCTAAAACGCTAATTATTTTTTGCACGTTAAACAATGCTACAGTTTTGAGATCTGAACGAATTATTGCAATTCTTTTAAATCATAACGTTACTCCACGGTGTGTTATGTCTATAAATATGCAGTGCATCATACGGGTGTATGATGACCAGACATATGATTTATCACGAGTAGTACCATTTGTTCGCGCGGGTGTTCATTGGAGTATCCAAAACGGTCGAACAACAAAAACAGGGAACATCCTGGTATAGCAATTGCTTCTCTCATACTCTTGTATATAAGGGCTGTTTTTACAGAAACCGGAAATAAAATGCAACAGGTTTACCCGGTGACTGGAGTAGTATCATACTATTTAAGAAGCTACTAGTCTGGCTTTGATTCTTTAGTCTGTTGACGAAATGCTTCATATGCCGCCACCTTTCCATCGTCATCTTTGCCTTCTCTGCTCCCACGACAACCTCCAATATAATGAGCCTCCGCCGGTGTCGGGCAAAATTAACGTGTCCACACGAGCCCTCCGGACTCTCGCATCGGTAGCACCTTTTGAGGCACATGCTATTGTCCCCATATTCGACTGTGCTCGTTGCTTCTCGCACCGGTCCACTCAGCTCGTCAACTCTTTAGAATCACCGGCTCTTCAGAGGACCTGTGGTGGGCATTATATTATGCGCAGCACTCTTCACTTAACTTCTGCACAATCCTCTCTTAATTCACACTGTATCTATATAACAAATATATAGAGGACAATATAGTCGGCAACCGGTGCTTGTAGATAGCACCTGGCATAATTATGGTAAAGCTGCCAGACACCTGAAGCCTTTTGGCGCTTACGTGGCAGTCAACGTGGGCCGTGCTGATCAGGTTTTGTTAAACATAGCTACTTGCATGTACCGTACTACAATGTAGTTATTTTTTGCTTTCGAGAGTCTCTCTATCTCTCATCACCGAAGAGAGAGAGAGAGCTTTTGATCATATCATGTTATGTTTATAGTTAGTATATATGCATACAACGTATCATATGACATATGACATACCAGTATACCAAAGGTGATTTTAAATACATGTACATGTACTCACTACAAACAAATGTAGACCTATTTTGTTGGCAAACGTACACTGGTCACCAGCACTTAGAATAAAAAAGCTTTCTTGTGCATACATAATTCATTTAAAAATCAGGAATATAAGCAGTGAGCAGTCGCCTACCAGCCGCAGCCTGTTGGCTATGCACCCTCTGAACAACGGTGCTAATCTGATCACCGTCTGCTGCACTTCTAAATCATTTTACAGTTTTTGACAGCCAATGACATGATGTAATGCGAATGTTCCCCACGACGAGACGGCGATGTTTGGCGACGCATACGATATTATTTGGCTTGGCGTTTGAAAATTCCTGTCAGGAGGAGCAGTCGTCGTCGTTCCGGTATTGACAATGCGCGTTCTCGCTGTCGCATTCGCTTTCATGGCTCCTGTCCTCTGTCTCTCTGTACAGGTGTTTTGCACGGTCGCGTCGTCAAATGCACCAGTAGTCGTAGCTAGGGAGTAGCTGTAGAGCAGTTGTAGCAGGTTTTTGTAAAGATAGTACTTGTTGAGCTCACCACGGACACCTGTCAATCAGTCAGTCACCTGTCATTCAGACACATCGGGTCCAATCGGACTCCGCCCTTTGACACAGTTCGAACAGCTCCTCCGGAGGCCGGTCACAAGGCCGTCGCTCATAGGTACAACCGCTGCGCTGTGATGTCCTGACACTGACCATCCCTCATCAGCAGTGCCAGCAGGGACCAGTGAGTGCGCGATGAGCTCAAATTAAGCCGCCCAACAACAGGTAGCCAATGCGACGACGAATGCTTGCAATACTCGCCCGCGAAACGAGAGTAAATGACGGTGCTTCGGCGGCGCCAACCTGGGACTCGGCTCGATCCGAATTCCGGGAGCGAAACATTGATTAAATACGACGAGCTCGAGCTTCGAAGAAGAGAGGACGCGTCGTTTATTCGTCATTGCAAATCTGCACGATTCTCAGCTCGCCTACAGCTTCGCATTCTGATGGCGCATTCTTTTTTGTTTCAAAATTTAATCTAGCCAGCCACGCTCGAGCGTTGAGCTGTTGAGAGCTGGCTCGTCAGCTTATTTCGGCGTACTATCGCTCCTGCCTCGTCATTTCCCTTTTGATCATCTAGCACATTGGTAGTTAAGAGCGTGCTTATATATATATATATATATATATATATATGGAAACAAAACTAAGAGAGAGAAAAGTGGCAGGAACGTAGTTGTTGTCGACTAAGTTTTCGCCAACGGCGAACGCCGGCCGCAGCACGTCCAACCGCCAGCCTACTACTGATGGGCTGATTCAACTTAATTAATGTTGTGCCCGCTTTCCTACCTTCCTTATCTGACAGAGGTGGTGGGGCCTCAAAGCGACATTCGCCACTCGGCAGCCACCTACCCACTCGGCAGCGCACTCGCTAACTCACTGAGCCCTCGGCGCCAAGGTAAACCGACCTCCCTGAAGCCAAGGTAGAGGCAGGAAGCGGTGAGCAACGCATATGCTGTATATATATATACTTAAACACAGTTGTGATGCAAGTATTAGACACATATACTTACTTGAGCCCCAAAAGGAAACGCATCTAAGCTCATACGAAAGCTCATCCTGTACTGGAATGCACGAATCTCAAATTTAACGTCGACGTAAGCTCAGAATGTCGAATTAAAACTCGGGTTTACAGTGCACATCGACTGCCATCTTCTGCTCATGTGGCAGCCTGCTACCGACTGAGGACAAAGGATTACAACAATTACAGTTAATCTTATCCGAAACAGCCTTAGTTGTTGCTAAGGCTGCTTTTTTCACCCACAATACAAAAAAATACTATTGTTTTTCAACAAGCAAATGCTTGCATACGCGCACCTTGTTGGAAATGTGTGTGACTCACTCAATCGAAAAACATCATCCAATATATTGCCACTTCTTATTATCGCAGAACCACAACTCTCTAAGAGCGTTATGTGGCCGAGGAGTTAGTACCATTGTCTAGTGTGCCTTTGCAACCCAATTCACCTTCTAGAAAGGTGCTTCACTACGTGCTACTTTTTCTAGACTATTGCGCATGGTGGCTCAGACCGAATTCATCAGGTCAAATATATATCCTTCGTAGTTCTGGACCGGAGTCGAGAAGTCAGGGTGTTTGACAACTGTCTGCGCCATCTGGAAGCGTCGTACAGGGAGAACGCATCCGAAGGTATGCGTATGATTTATTTGTCTCAAATGGCGTGCACTTCTCCAAAGTGTGCTGTGAGTCGCCCTCCTTAATTCCTGAAGTACAGGGAAGGCAAATTAAGGAGGGTAGAGATATTTCTTAAATATCCTATGCCCCATAAGGAACTCGGTCAACGATTAGGAAGGTAGTTACCGCATTTGTTAGGGCATGCTCAGTACTTTTGTGTTCTGCCGAATATAAAGCCATGAACGACGATGTGAGAAATGCCATAGTGTAGTCATATGTTCAGTGTAGTCTGTTAGACACTTGTCATTTCTCTGTCATCTCTTATTTTAGTCGTTTTCCTCGCCATCATGCGAATGCAGTGTTTACATCTAAATTTCACGCAAGTGATGCTCAAGTCTAACCACGTAGTGCGTAATTAGCACACACATATTCTACAAATTTATAAGAATAGCAAACTATGTATTCGCTAATTATGGAAACGTATTATTCAGGTTAGCTACCAATTGATTCTGAGTAACGTAAAGCTAGGTAATTCCAGGATTACTGACTCTGCAGTTTGGCGATTGCACGCACTAGGATTAAATCCCCAATTTAATATGTCAATTTTAATTTCTAGCTAGTATCTCTCCTGTAATGTGATGGAACGTGATAGCGCGTGTTCGTTACTACGCTACTACAAAGTAACGTAAATTACCTTGATCATTCTCGGCCCTAAAGTTGGCCGTCGAATAACTCGCAAACAACCATATGACCTATGCATGGCAAACGCCAATTTACCAGGCGAATGTTGAGATGTCGTTAGCTTGCTTATCAGATACCTCTATACCACGATAACTGTAATTATATAGGTAAGCGCTGGTACCGCAACCACTCCTTAGAAAACCCTTGACACTTCCAATTTCTTATGACCCTAAATAATTTATGCCTGCAATAGATGCTCGCGTGTATCAGATCTTCACTTCAAAAGTACCTTCTGCTCATCTAAATTGATATTTGAGTCTGACAACTCGATGCCGAGGCACTTGTGTGTTCTCTCTGCCGGCTTTTCGTTTAGTTCGAGTCTGGCTGCCAAACTAAGAGGCTATGTCTAACAGGTTCTTCAGTTCGCTGAAACTTTGCGCCAAAAACACAATGCCGTATGCGAACAGTAATGCAGGGATTGGCGACTCGTTACTTTCCTAGGCTTTGGAAGTTTCTGTGGGGTCATTCTTGGCGGAGGCTCACCATTACACAATCTGACCCGAATTTTCGGATTAAATTCGCTTTTTTGATAATAGATAGTTTGTCGTCTTCCTCCCATCAGCCGGCAGTTTCTCTTCTCCATCCAAGAAGAATGAGTGCCACCACCTGTTAAATAGAGCTGCAATGTACTCATACCCGGTTCTCCTAGATCATTCAAAATACCTCTCGGTATACGGTCCAGACAACCCGCCGCCGTGTTTTGACACATGACAGTTCGTGTCCCCTACTATTGAAACGAAGTCTATACACTTAGAACTTGTGCTAATGAGGAGAAAACCTCTTGATTATTACTTTTCTGTGCATGATTTTTATGTATAGAAATCAAAAGCCAACCGTTTGCGCCAAATGTAATACCGACAGTCCGTCTCTCCGACAATTCTTCTTCAAAAGTTAACCTTATCTGAGATCGTCGCCACTTCCTTTGAGTTTTAGAGGCGGCCTCCAAAACTCTGGGTCGCTGCCAATCCCTACATACGCTTACAATTTAAGTACAATCGCGCTATAACTAGTTAGACAACAATGTCTATTGCGGTCAACACATCCAGTTCTAGCGGGGCCCGTTTTGAATGAGTGCCACCATATACGTTTAGTACTCCGAAAATGTAGTTGATGGATATGTTTAGCCGGCTTCCGACGGCCGCCTCTAATTTTAGTGCAGCTTCTCGGTGCTGCTGTTCATGTCGGTGGGCGGAAGCTGCTCGCAGGTATGTTACCACGGAAAGCGTGGCCAGGAGCGCTTCGGCGGCCAGCGAAGCCACTCTGGCTGTCTCTGGACCGTCGTATTTGCTGCTACTGCCGACGCGTCTATTATCAACGTTTAGAGCTTCTCGGCTGTTGGCCGCTCCGCCTCGACTCAGACTTTATATATATATATATATATATATAAATATAAATAGCGCGACTTGTCGCTTGATCGCCCGAAATACCTGTATTTTTTCTGTGACTCTGGTTATCTCTAACGCTCTCGTAGTTTGGTGCGTCCCAGCCATTCGCAGACTTTCGCGAACGTGTCGATTCATTGCGGGCGCGTGTTGCCGTTCGTTCGCCTAGTAGAAGAAGTCACGATCCTGCTTATCGACATCAATGCACTCTGTTGCACTGTGCCTAGACTAGATTCGCCTTAAGCCTACCGCTCGTAACGGCCGCGTCCAATACTGACCCTGGTGCACGCGGCATTTCGACATCATCCCAGTGGTCGAACGTCGAACCTCGTGCACACAACTATTGCAATACTCTGCAATACTCCTTAAATAGCTCGACATTAATAAGACTCTATCTGACTTCGCGGAGTAATTGAGATATTCATTCATCCGGGTTAAGACTCCGGCTACTACTACGAGGACGTAGTAGTGATTGCATTTGTCCTTATCACGAATTATTGCAGAGTTCGCATCAAAAGCAAAAACAACAACAACAACTCTGTATCCGATCCGTTTGATTTGATTTTTTTTTCGTTTTTTATTTCTTGACTTGGTATACTTGCTTCTGTTTATCTTTGTTTATCTTAGCATGTTGATTACTAGTTGTTTTTTTGTCATAATCATAATTATCATATATGCGCCTAAAGTTTTTGGTGACATTTGTGATTTCTGCACAAAATTCTGTATGTATCTTCATTGCCTACCGACCAATCGCATGTGAATTGTCTCCGAGCTTCGTATTATCACTCACTGGCCCGCATAGCAAGCCGCGCTGTAATTTTCGCTGTAATTCGTCGCGATGCGTGTACAACTCCGCAGACGTCGTTTTACGGGATGCCGGGATCTGTTATTTAGCCTTTGCGCAAACAAACAAGGGAACAGCCTGCGAGGCTGCCATATAGAAGTCCGTGAAGAGTTCAACATCGAAGACAGATAGGTATCTCTGTATCTGTCGATATCTACTATCTCTGTGTCTAGCTTGTTCCGTCGCTACGTCTAGTCGCCCGGTCCAATCGCGAGTAGGGCGAATCGACCCTGACAGGGTACGTTCAACGGAACGAACCGAAGTTGTTCGCCGCTCCAACGGAAATTCTCCTGCTCGCTTTCTCTCGCTTGTTCGGTGCGATCCGTGTTTATTAGACTGCTCATCGTTTTGTCTATCGTCGCCGACTGGCTTAAGAAAGGCTGGCAGGTTGAGATAAATTCGAATTTGGTGCCAAACCCGTGACGCGTCTTAAAAGTGAGCGAGCGCGTCGTTCGGTGAGCGCCGGCTGCCCGGCCGACCAACAGAAAGCCAACAACGGCAACAATAACACCACCACCACAAACAACAAAAACAACAATAACAACAAAAACAACAACAATTACAACAACAACAAAGATGCGGGACGACCACGGCGTGCCACGGCTGTGGTTTCCTGTTAAATGCTAAACGATGCATGCTACCTTCAGCCGCAACAAATACAATACAACAACTGCTGCTGCTGCATTTGCTGCTGTTTGTCACGGTTGTTGTTGTTACTCTGCTGTTGTTGTTGTTACTGTGCTGCTGCCATTTTCATTCTTGTTGTTGTCGTTGTTGTTGTTTTTTGTTGTTCTGATTGTCCCTTACCAAGAAAAAGAGTGCGGGAAGTTTAGCAGGCAATGTCAAACAATCAAGAGTACGAAAACGCATGCGCAGCCCGATGCCGAATGAATACGACGCTTTCGTCTTCTTGATGCCGGCGCCCTCCCAGTTGCGTCGTGGCATAAACATGTCACATTCGACAACGAGCGGCGATATTATCGAGTACAACGGCGAGCAGGCTGAATCATCGGTATCATCATTGTCAGTACCCTCATCATCATCGACAACAACAACAACAACAACGGCAACGACAACATAAAAACAACAACGACAGCAGTAGCCACAGCAGCAGCAAGGATCACAGCGACCAAAATCGTAACAGCAACAACAATGTTGTACCCAATGGCTGTAACAAAGAGAGCCGTGGTCTGTCAGCTTTCCAGTAATTGCAGCCGCAAATCGCGAAGATGACGACCAGGATAATAACAACTAGACGAATTACTACATAACATTACAACAGCAACAGTAATCTAAAACAGCTTCTACCATCACCAGGTATATCTTATCAGGAACAAAATTAATAGTTACAACTAGAAAACAATGACAACAACGATTTTACCGCCAACAACCTTTGGCCGACTGCAGTAACAGAATGATATAGCCAATATAACGGTGTCAACAATCCAACGCCGTCAGCAATAATAACAACTATATATAAATTAAATAAAACTAATGTAGCAACAAATATAGTGGCAATTACAAGTACGGCCAGCGTCATAATGCGTCGCCGGTTATAATGTCAACCACAGTATCGTTGGCAACAACAAAAACGTGTCCTTTTCCTTCCGATTAACTTGAGCCGATATATACAGGGTGTAAAATGTCGATCTAGAAACTGGGCATACTATTCGGAAGAGCACTAAACGTGGCTAGCGAAATGACTACAAAAAAACTGCGAAAACTACCCGTAGTAAGAAGAGTTTGCACATATGGCGAATTTGTGATGTATTTTTCTATTCGTTTACGTTGAATGCATTAATACATCTACCCTTTCGCCCATAAAACAAACTCTTTCAGGAATATGGGCATTTGGCGGCCAGTACAAATGGGGGCAGACATGTTTTGTAGGCAAACAAGTCTAATATGGGAAGTCTAAGGTGTGTTGTTACACAAATTATATTTTATCGTTGACGAGCGGCAGTCTCTGGCATTTTAAGTTTAGATTCTGATGAGATGGAGGGGATCAGATATTAGAGGCAGGCTGCATAATTTTGATACCAAAATGATCCGCATGAAACGAAAAATGAATTTTTGCGAATGTATTCGCTTTACAAGCGTAATGGCAAATTGAGTATGCACTGAACATGAACGATACAAAATGAGGCATTACAGGATCTTAATAATGAAGAACTGACACGGGCAATAGCCTTTTCTGCAAAATTACCTGAATAGTTATAATTGTTTGAATATATGTAATAATGGAAATTTCAAGCTCAATGAAGAGTTATTGAACTTAAATAAATTTGCTGTCTGGAGAAGACGGTCCCATAAAAAAGAACTGACTTCAATATGGCTAGTCTTCTCACCCTAGCCACACTCAGGCGTTCAATCAAAGAAAAAATTGAACACACTTGGATTATTATTATTATTATTATTATTATTATTGTTATTATTATTATTATTATTATTATTATTATTATTATTATTATTATTATTATTATTATTATTATTATTATTGTTATTATTGTTATTATTATTATTATTATTATTATTATTATTATTATTATTATTATTATTATTATTATTATTATCATTATTATCATTATTATAATTTACACACGACTCTATTTTATGTCAATATTATTCAACAGTTCTCAATTTAAGTATCCGGGCATTGCAAAGATCGTTTATGATGCGCACATGAAAAACACTCGATGCTAGACAACAATCTTCAACAGCAATTGCTGGAGACCTGACGCCGTCAGAGACGTCGTTACGTGCCGCCCTGTTTTGCTGTTATTGTCACTAGGCCGCGAGCTTAGTTGGAAGCTGATAAGTGCGTTTTCTGGAAAGTTGTTTTTTTGGTGATGAAGACATCATTCGGCGAAGTGAGGTGTGCGCGTGGGCGTCAGCGTGTAACACTTCACTAGGATGACTCATTACGCCGAGTACTCGTCAGACACCGATCGTCTGGTTGATGGCATTTGAATTGCGTTTGAATTTCAGCTCCCATGCTCTTTCTATTTTTTCTGTCCGTCGGCCTTTTTCGTTTCTTTTTTTTTCGACTACAGTAAACAAGCTATCGACCTCTCGAGCTGCGTAGAGCTTTGTTCACCTTGATCTGTCACCAACTTGCTTCTGTGTTGACTTTGCCTGGACAGCTCATGCGGGGTCGACAATCTAGGGTGAAGTTGCAGAGACGGGTTGACGTAAACAATGCTTATCTAAGTGCTCATTGCGACTAAACAGCATAATCTGAATTAGGGTAATAATAACATTCGTTTCTAATAGATTTTATTTACAGAAGGCGATACGACACGTGTACCAAAACCATATATTTAATAAATATGTAAAAAAAACTAGTTATTTATTTACACCAGGACTGGATAAGTGTATTTATGTTACATCACAGTGTTTCGACACAACATTCAATCTAGCGTTTTGACAGTTCTGCATATATCTGCATAATATGTAAAAATTTAGGACCAAAATAGTGTAAAGCGAACAGAAAATCTAAAGACCAAACGAATAATACCAAATCGTATGCAAGATTGTAGTCCTTGCGTATGGTATTGTAATATGAATTCATTACTAAACAAATAAATACACATATCACTCAGTTATATCACGGGCAGTTTTATGCGTTTATATATATATATATATATGCATGACAATGTAATCTAAACTGCCACTTAGTATTAGCCAGTATTTTTACTATATAAATCTGTATATATACATCCGTATATGACTAGTAAAACACTAAACGTATGAGTGATTATACGTATGTGTATATAAATGTATACCTTCCTTTCATTATGAATACACGACTATACTCGCCGAATAAAGCAAATGACGCAATGACGCAAGTACTCTGAACACCATCGCACGCACAACTTCGTTCCTCTGGGTTCGAAACGCCAGAAGAGCTTGCCCACAGGCTACACACTCAAGGTGTCGGAACGGCTAATAGCTCTCACCGGCAAAAGAAGGCACATGATTTTCTCTTTTAGCGGCTCCTCTCGATTGACATCTCATGAAACAATGCCGCGGCCGTCCTAGAAACGATGTTGGAACGGTCCCAATCTGGACGACCAGTGGCGACGTACACTACCTAACTATTCGGAATGTACACAAGAGTAAAACAGTGTCAGACCATTCAAATAAAACATATTACCACCGAAAAACTGCTGTGGGCATCCTTGTCAATGTATTCACCCTTGATTCGCCGAGCGCAAGGAGCTTTCTTTTCGCACGAACATTGGCATATGTAACAAATTGCTGCACCTGTTAGCTATATATATGTATAACTTTTTTTATGTTAGCACTTTGAAGTGAACAATTGTCTACGCGCGAACGTGTAATCACGGGTTCTCTAACTTAAAAAAAATATATATCTATATGTATATATTTGTACATACCTGCATGACTCTATATACCTATATGCAGATGAATATGAACATATGACGCTGGTGGCTGAGCACATATCTGAAATATTTACTTTAGGTGCGGCATTGAATACTTACACGTATATATATATATATATATATATATATATATATATATATATATGTATATGTGTATATATATATATATATATATATATATATATGTATATGTATATATATATATATAGCCAACGTCTCAAAACTCTGTAAACAGGGCACCCTGCAATACTTTTTCTTCAAGATTGTCAAAGCGTCCGTCTATGTCACACTACTATATGTCACAACACTGACTTTTTCGTACATATGTATCATAGTGGCAAGCGTTCACATTGGTTGCATGCGGCGACATCGTTTTGATAATGCCCGCATTCGACAACATTGGCGGCATCCCGCAGCCGCCGGTCGTGTTGCTATTTCGCTTAGGCGCGCATACAAAACTCCCGTTATCGCTACGCAGCGCGGCGACCTTACTCACGCCTTAGGACGGGGCGACGTCTTTCGGGGATTTTGGACGTCTCGTTCGTTCCGCCTGTTGGCGAGCCTCGCCTGGCGTCACGGCCGCCTTCTCGGCCGTCGACCGTCGCAGTTAGTTTACAGGTACTGCCGCCCGCCGTGGTTCTCATCATTGACGGCGGCGGTCGTCACGCACTTCACGCCGTCGTGCCTCATCATCATCATCATCATCGGATCACACAGGTAGTGAGTGACTGGTCGGTATATGTAGCGATTGTTGCACTCTCGCTGACCAGCCGCCCCGGCGAGTCGCAGCGTGAGGTCGCACGCGGCCCTCGGCCTGTCTTCGCTGCTTCGGCAGCTGCTGCTGCTTCTGCTGCTGCTGTAGACGCAGTCGTCGTCGTCAGCTATCACGAACCACTTACTCATTGAACCAGCTGACGCTTAGGGTGTCGGAATCGGAGGGGAGACAGGGTAGAACGAGAATGGTGCTTGTCGTCGTCGTCGTCGTCGTCGTCGTCGTCGTCGTCGTCGTTGTTGTTGTTGTTGTTGTTGTTGTTGTTGTTGTTGTTGTTGTTGTTGTTGTTGCTGCTGTTGCTATTGCTGTTGTTGTTGTTGTTGTTGTTGCTGCTGTTGCTATTGCTGTTGTTGTCGTTGTTGTTGTTGTTGGTGTTGTTGTTGTTGTTGTTGTTGTTGTTGTTGTTGTTATCATCGTTGTCGCGGTTGCTGCTGTCGTTGTCGTTGTTGCTGTCGTTGTCGTTGTTGCGGTTGTTGTTGTTGCTGTTGTTGTTGTCGTTGTTGTTAGTGTTGTTGCCGCTGTTTCTGTTATAGGCAGCGCCTTTATTGTTGTTCCAGTTGTCGTCGTCGTCGCTGCTGTTGTTGTCGTTGATGTTGCTAAATGCTGCTGTTACTTCTGTTATAGTCAAAGCTTTTATTATTGCTTCAGTCGTTGTTGTCAATGTTGTTGTTGTTGTTGTCGTCGTGTTGTTATTGTTGTTGTTGAAGGAGCCTTCGTCGCGATCGTCTGACGCTTCGTCCTTAGGCTGACGGTGACAGTCGAGCAATGCGAGAAATTGATTTCGATTTTTGACGTGCTTAGGGCGCGCACTCGTGAGCCTCTCGCGGATTAGCAACCGAGAAGCCCTCCGGCGCTGTTCTTCTTTTTCTTTTTCTTTTTTTTGTTTTCGACTGACACTACATAACCTAAACGTGTGACGCTGCTGTTCGGTCGCAGCCAAAACGACGAGATTTGCTGTCTCACCTGCCTGTCTGCCAATTCGGAGGTTCTCAGATGATCGCGGCGGGTCGCCGATACGTGAATTCGTACGGGGGGGAATCAACACAGACCAGACGAATCAACAGCGGACCGCTAGATTAATGGGGGATCAACTGCCGTTTGATCGATTTTCCCCACTCTCTTAGAACGCCGCCTAAAAGGATCTGAGTACTCGCGTTGTAGTGTTAAAGCTAATGGACCCACATTGCTCCGCTACTTAGGAGCGTTTGAAGACGATGTCGTGCCTACACACCTACATAATTGTCCTGACGGATATAAGGATCTTTAGTAAGACGCTCAAATATATATATATATATATATATATATATATATATATATATATATATATATATATATATATATATACACTTTTATCTATTAATAGCTGGCAGCATATTGATATACATATGTTTTAGAGGTATTTCAAAGTAACAGTTTGCGTGCCTACAACGCAAGCACAACGTCTAAGCACTTAACTTGGTGTGCTTAGTAAATGATAAACTCCCTTTACTTTTCGTCCTGTTTCGTTAAAAATGATCGTTAACTGCTAAAGCCGAGCATCTCTCTGATATTCTGCTTGTCATGTATATGTTGTATTTGTTGGAATTAAAAAGCATTTGCATTCTACCTTTGATTTATGGAAAGCTTGTCTTTGTCAATGTGATAGCCCTTGTAAGTAGGTGATGTAATGTAATTCAGTAAGTAAAGTTTGGGGGTGCGATTGATGTCAATTGATGGCGCTTACTTTTCAAGATGAGGCACTAGATGAAAGACGCAAAACGGATAACTGTTTGCAGTTTTGGAATAAGACTAAATGTTTTTAATTATTTCATTAATTAATATATAACATATTTGAGGTAATAAACCAGTATTATTTTTACTTTATTGATGTTTGCATAATGGGGTATTATTGTCGACCCTTAAAGCAGCTGTGGTGACAGCTGGAATTATTTACACATAGCCTGGCCCCGCTGTTTGAGGCTGAATTGCGTGTACGTCGAGTGCAAAGTGTATTTATTAAAATTAAACATTTTAGAACGGTCTTTATTTAGGGGGTTTATTATTTATTAGGGGTTTATTATGACTAATATTATTTCGCTATGGCCCATTCCATTTTCACCGTCAACCCCTTAATGAAGTGCACACGGGCAGCACTAGATGGTAAACAGCACAGTATTTCCGTTCCTTTCTCTCGAATAATTTCGTGAAGCTCCCAAATACACGCAGACGTCAT
Source organism: Dermanyssus gallinae (assembly GCA_003439945.1). NCBI lineage: Eukaryota > Metazoa > Arthropoda > Arachnida > Mesostigmata > Dermanyssidae > Dermanyssus > Dermanyssus gallinae. The sequence goes on along the minus strand of QVRM01003691.1, from coordinate 362,784 downwards.
GGGCGACAAATCTTGTAACTATGTGTATGTTTTAGTAGCTTTTTAAGAGGAACACAAAATAATATATATATGCACATTCCACACATGGCGCCGGATGGCAAAAAGCTTGTACAGTTGCGTCGTGTGTGCTTTTGCTCACTCAAAATCCCTGCTTCCACCGACCAAACATTGTGGCACTCGTTTACTCGTTCCAACTACATACGTTACGATGCATTCGGCAGCAACCAGGCGCCAGAGCTTTATAACAACAAGTTATTGTAATTTCTAAAATTATCGCATTTTGAACGTACTGCGTTTTCATTATAACAATTGTATTTCGTAGAACCGCGGGTTGATTCACTTCAAAGGGTGTGCATTACGCATCACTGTTCTCGGAAGATTGTACGGTGCTTTCAAACGTGATAAACCATACTGCTGAGAGTCAGCGGCCATGCTATCACAAATACGCTGGGGATACCCTAGATATCCTCACATGGCCGACCCTCGGTGCATTAAAGATATACCTCGCGGCGATTCCAACCCCGTAGAGACGGTGCATAGTCAAGGAATTAAAAGTAACCTGCTTGATTTTTTTTCTAGAAATGAGACATTCCGCATCGAATGACGTCGGCGATGATAAATAAGACACGCTTCTTTGCTAGGATAAAGATGCAGCGCTATCGTTAGTAAACTTGTTTGTAGGTGATAGACTGTCGTAGGAAAAAACTGTAAATTTGAGAGCACTTTTAGTACAACAGCGTATAATTTGCGTGAGGAAGGAATCAAATACGTTGATTAAATGATACATATTAATTTTAACACATAGAAAAAGACGTATTTAAGATTTGATTAGACGGCTAAATGACTACCGGGGACACCTACTTGACTGCACTTCCGTTTCATGGCACACAGCTGTTTACCGAAACCACGTAGATCCAGGCCCTAGAAATCTACGCATTCTGCGTCATATCGGGGAGTTTGAACCGGGGACTCATGACATCAGAGTATAGTGCCAGTTCGCTCCCGTTTAAAACGGGAGAACAACTGGTTATTTGTAACCAAGGCTGCTCTACTGTGTTTCACGGGGGGTGCCTAAACCCCGTGCCCCCCAAGGACACACAGTTCGTGTCGTGCGGGTCCTGTGAATTAGTGGAACCCAACTTGGTCCTTATGAAGGAACGTTTGTGTGTGCTACAGTGGAACTTAGTGAAGCTGTGGGCATCACACACGGAGCTCCAGCGACAAGTCGCCAGCAATGAAGCGGCTCCCCTGAAGCAACTTGCGCACCCCGAAACCATCGAGGGGTGTTTAAACTCCACGCTAAATGAAAAAGTTAGCGTGAAGAAAACGGACGGAACACGGAAAGCGCGGAAGAACAAGAAGTCACGGTTGACGGAAGGCGGAGATCTGGTTGTACCAACAAAGCCGATCGACGACAGCGCCACCGGAGAGAACGGCAAGGCCGGTCTCTGCGGCGCCAAGCGCAGTGCTACAGCAGCTGGTCTTAACAGCAGCGGTAGCAGTAGCGGCGGCAACAACAACACCGCCACTACCCTCGAAGAAAATGAGCCGATGGATGACAACACGCCAACGGCAAGGGAAGCGGCAGCGGCCACAACGTCGCCAACGGAGACAACCGCAGAGGCGAGGAAAGACGAGGAAGACAACGATGGTTTTGTCACCGTCCAACGGAGGAGGAGCGGCAAAACAAAGCATCGTATGCAGAAAGGCAGTGCAGCTGATGGTGTAGGAGATCTTGAAGTGTATGCTGGGCCAGGCAGGTTCAGCGCGCTGAGAGTAGCACGGCTGGCGGCGAAAACGTCAGCTGTCAACCTACACACATGGCTCGTTAACAGGAGCATTTGTGTAAAGGCAGTATTCAAAATGCGAACGCAGGGAAATGATGCCGTGTTCTTTGGAACTGTGAGGGACTAAGAGGAGCAATAGACCTAGCGCCAGTTGACATGCTTACGTCGGTGGACATTGCACTCCTTACGGAGACCTACCAGCGGGAGGAACTGCATATCAATAATATGCGAGGGTTCCACCAGCTGGCAGTTCTACCTGCTGGAGGCCGTGGTAGACCAGTGGGTGGATTATCAATCTACCTACATAAACGTTTACCGCCGGCGCAATGTGTGAGGAAGAACGATTTCTATGTGGGTCTCTCGTCTATGAGGGTGAACATAGCCGTCTTCTACCTCCCCCCACATCTTGACTCGGCAGAGGTCGCTGACACGGTGAGTTCCGGTATATCAGGTTTCGACCTGTCTATGCCAACCATCGTCGGTGGCGACTTCAATGCCCGTATAGATGGTGGGGCTACTAACGATAAAGGAGAGGTGCTGCTCCAGTTGATGGAATACTTTGGTCTGAGATGTGCAAATGCACGCGAAGACCACACGTATATAAGTCATAACGGAAGCAGCACCATTGACCTACTGTTTCACAACCTTGTCGATGGCGAAGTTGAAAGCTTCGATGTTCTCGAGGTGGCTGCAAGGAAGCACCTACCGGTGTCAGCAGTCGCAAATATTCCAGATATCTGGTTTAAGCAGCAAGGCGACCCACACCTGGTCCCCACGAGGCGTGTTGACCTTTCACTATTAGAGGTTGATAGCCTTGAGGTGGGCTGTGATGTGGATACTTGTTGTGAACTGCTAGAGAGAACCATGAGAAGTGCAGTCAGGTGGAAGAGACCGGGGCAGAGGAGATCACGACAGTGGTTTTCTCAGGCTTGCTATCTCGCCCACCGTGGGGTGCTCGAGCTTTTGCGCCAAGCGAGGGTAAAGGCACCACCACAGCTGCTAGCCATTGACTACTTCAATAGTAAAAAAAGCTTACATAAAGCTATGCCTTGACCACAAGCGTGAGTACGCTAGGCGGGAGGAAATCCGACTGCTCGAAAGAGCGGAGCGCAAGCCCTCTGCCTACGTCGTACGGCCTCGTAGGGGGGCGAACCACCTGCTCAGCGACGAACAGGTAACGAGTCACCTGACCGGTCTTCTATATAACCGCGAGACGGTACGCCTGGCTCCAATGATTGAGCACCCGCTCACATTGGATCAGGATACTATGAATCTGCCCTTTGAGGTAGAAGAAGTACGTCAGGTTCTGCACTCTCTTCCGAGAGGAAAGAGTGCGGGGCCAGACCAAGTGTACTATGAGCACTGGGTGCAGTCTGAGCCACTTTTGGCAAACCATCTTTGTGATTTCTTCAACGAGATCATGAAGAGGGGACAAATGCCAGGAGCCTGGCATATCGCCAGGCTTTCTCTTTTATTTAAGGGTAAGCATGGTGATGACAGACGAGACCCAAACTTATACCGCGGTATAGCGTCTGAAAGGACGCTGAAGAAGATCTTCTGCAAATTGGTTATAAAACGGATCGAGTACGTTGTCGACCAGACCCTTCCACCGGAGCAATTCGGCTTTCGAAGAGGTCGAGGAACGCGTGATGCAATCCATGTGCTTCAGTCAGAGATAGAGCGAGCTGTGGCAAAGCCCGGAGGCCATTTGTATGCAGTCTTTATAGACTGCGTCAAGGCTTTCGACAAAGCACCTCGAGATCTCCTGGTGAAGTCATTCCGATACGCAGGGGTTGGTGGCTCTCTTCTTGGCGTAATTTCCAGTTTCTTTGATGAGGACACCTTACTGGTACAAGGTGAGCAGGAAGTGTTGCAGGTAAGGCAAAATGTGGGAACCCCGCAAGGCGACCCATTGAGCTGCGTCTCCTTCACTCTTCTGCTTGCCGATTTTGTTGATTATATTCGACAAGAGTTCCAGAAGGCCACAGTTGTGATGTACGCAGATGACATAGTGGTCGCTCATCACGACCTGGGTGCCATCAAGCGCATCACTTCTCTGGCGGAGGTGTTCCTTATCTCGAGGGGGCTGGAAATAAACGCCATGAAGACCAAGGCTATGAAATTCAGAAGAGGAGGTCGATTGGCTGCTAAAGACGTTATACGTTGCGGCGGCCAATCCTTGGAATTCGTTAACTCTTTCCGGTATCTGGGGCTTCGGCTTCATTATACTGGGACGACCTTCACTGCTCACATCGTCGAGAGAGCGCGCACAGCCCTAATTTCTCTTTATGGAGAAATAGGCGATGTCCGGCGACTGTCCGTCCCGACGGCAGTGGCGCTTTTCTACCTCAAGGTTGTTCCGGCGCTGATGTATGGTCTTGACAGAGTATGGGAACACCTCACTCGGGCAAACTTTGGTTTGCTTGAAAGGTGTTTTACAATGTACATGAAGCGAGTACTTTGCCTGTCAATGCGGGCAAGGAGCCGCTTTGTGTACCTAATGTCAGGCTGTGCACCAGTTGTTGAGATCATTCGATTGAGGTTGAAGACGCCGCGTACAGTACCATTCGAGAGCTTTATCTCGGAATGGGAAAATAAAGTTGAACAAGTCCGACAAGAGGTCGGAGACCTGGATGTTTTCAGGGCCTTTCACCTCTGGTCTGGTCTTGCGTGTGACAATCGCCACGTCTATACCAGATACATAGTTCATGGCTATCATCACCTGGTTTGTTCGAATACGAGCTTCCACGAAGAGTACACCGAGTGCGTCTGTCGACTGTGCTCTCAGGCGTGTACGAAGTTTCATGCATCTGCCTGCCTGGCCCTTGCGAAGAGATCACTGCACTGCCTCTCTCGTATAACATGCCGCGAGGAGCTGAGTGTATAATTGTATAATATGTATAATTGTTCATGTTATATGCATACTCAATATGAGTGAAATAAATACGATGTATAGTGCCATTTCAACTACGCCGTTGCTCTACCATGAGTTCAATAAGCACGGCACAAAACAAAAGCAAACGCCCAAAGTGTAGAAATCGTTCCTTATACGAATACGGGCTGCAAGCTGTTTTTCCGTTCGGTCGTTCATCGCTAGTTTTTTTTAGCTCTGATCATTTGTCGTCTTGGTCGCGCCGTCGATCATTGAAAGCGTGCGCTCATCCGACATTTATCTGCCTTGTCTTTAACTGTTGTCACGACATGGTTGTGATGCTCTATAGATGTATTGCCGAGTCGGCAAGGCACTATCCATATTTGGAAGGATGTGAGAGCGTATGTATACAGATACGCAAACATATATATATATATATATACATATATATTATCGATCACTGCTTACGTGGAACTGATAACGCATTTCCAGCTTACCGCCGACCGAGGAGCCACCACGCACATGCTCCCTGTCAAAATGATTATAGCTGTTTTTGCTGACCAAATGACATCGAGCTGCGACTCAGCCACGTTTTGCTATTAGTATTTATTTTATGATTATGTAGCATCGGCCTTTGCATACACATCCTGTCTCCTTTCGCCTTCGAATCCTCATCTCCACACTCCAGGCAGAAACAACACTAATTCAGAAACATTTATTTCTTATCTCCTACAGCATGCTTGTCTAGTGCGATAACACAGTGCGCCAGGACATATATATATATATGTATGTATATATATATATATATATATATATATATATATATTATAAAGCAATTTCACACCATTCGTGTAAAAACACGTATTATATCTACAGTGGAAATGTCTGCATTTTGCTAAGAACATGCGTCAATTTGTCATCTAGCTGCATATTTGGATTTAGGAATTGGCGCACCAAATAGATTTCCACACACTGACCGACATGATATCTATCGCACACAGCCTTACATAGTTTACAAATCCAATTTTACGTCCGGTTCGTAAAATTCTTATGTCGCCCAAACAGCACGATTGAACCCATGAAACGCAAACCTAGTGATAAAATGTCTTTTTGACATATCGCCAAGTTTCCAACTCGTGTTGGTCAAGGCTGGTGTTGTAAGCGAAAGTGGCTCGACTTCCTTGACCTGAGCTTTATGGGTGTCAACAAAATCGCAGTAGGACTCAGTTTCTGTAAGGCCAAACATTAACGAAGGGAGGCGTGTCGAGCCATAAGTATACCAGACGATTGAGGGTACACGTATGAAGACTCAGAAATGCCGGTTTGACTCTATCGATTGTAGCCAGGTCCCGTGGAGACGGCTTCTCACAGATTATCTGGATCCCGTAAGAAGCTGACGGTGCAATATTCAAGTTGAATAGCTTGAGAGCTGTCTCCACTGATAACTTCTGCGGATTTTCGATTGTAGAGACGACGATTGCTTTCCTATTTCTTTCCTCCATATACGTAAAGAATGATCTCCCAGTGCTTGATAGGATTGTTAGGCCGAGAAAAGTAAACGAATTAACCAACTGCATGTTTTCACCATCTAGGTGAAAATATGCGTTGGATCGACAGAGTTTGCCCCCGTTCCGAAACTTCAGGGCTATAGTTTTAGACTTCTTGATTTCAAGTCCGACGTCGGTAACCTTGGTGCTGAGAGTTGCAAGTGCTCGTTATAAGTGAAGTCTTCTCTTGCAATGCGTCATGAGGTCGTCTGCATACAGAACCCGTTCATCGATTGATTCCGTTGTTTAATGCGCGAGAGAGGTCATTTATAAGTAGAGAAAATAGTAGAGGACTTAGACTATCTCAATGAGCATATCCCGTCGTTTGCATGACTCCTTTCCTTTTGGTGATTCCATCATTCATGATTATCGAGTTCTTCTGCAAGATATCATTTAAGATGACTAGTATAGTATGCGGTACTCCTTGTAGCCCCAGTTTCGTCAGTACGACCTCTCGTAACCTGGAAAAAAAATTGTGTATGCAGTACTCTTTCGCAATTCCTTTCCAAGATGTTGGGTTGCACGTTATTCACTCTCTCCATGATCCAGAAATGCTATTCGATACAAAACGCATTTGTATATTGTTTTTATCTATGTTTTTTTTGCAAATGTGAACATTTAACTGACACAATTTGCAAATAGCAGGCAATTTTCTCTAGACAAAATGCTCCAAGTACATCAACTGTCAAACGAATAACCAACTAGTTCGGGGAGACTGGGTCGATTATTGATGTCCATAAAGCCATCGACGCATGTTTGTTCAGGTCGCTCAGCAAAAAAATCACGGCTATTGGCCAGAGAATGGCCGCGAGTCCGTGTGGGAACCTCTAGTCGGTATCGTGCCCACAAATACCACAATTCGAAGAATTCTATACAGCATAATCTTACAAAACGTTTGCGTATTCATCCACGCCTACAAAACAGACCATGCACAGCAAAGGTTTTGTCACGTGGGTTAGTGCATGTTTCACGTTGGTGGCTTCCTAAGCCAGCAAAATGGTCTCACTTGAAGTGTCTAAAACTCAAACAAAAAGAAAATGCATTCCAAAATAATGCATTTAGAACGGATTTTTAGCTGGACCTATAATTGGACCCGTTTACTTGGAATGCTCAAATGATTAATGGTGAGCGGTGTCGTGGCGTAAAACTTTGTTTCCACGCTCCCAATTAAACGAATTACCTCTTACAAACATGTAGGTTCCAACAGAACGACGGTACCTCTTGCCACACGTCGCATTATTGCAAGAGGTATTTCCCTGTCGTGTAGCAAACATGTGTGTGGGCAACAAAAATCTGCCGCCTAGATCATGCGATTTAACTTCCCGATGAACTTTTTTCGGGGGATTTAAGATAAAAATGTATCTCCATAAACTAACGATCATTCAAGCCCCCAGCAATAACACTGTACTTGATTTAGAATTTAATATTTATCTTTTAGGTTGGGACACCCTGTATACACAAACATATACGTATGCACGTATATAACGTGCATAATAATATATAATATTAACACACTATTACATACACGTGCATACCGAGCAAGATGGCTTAGTAGCAAAGCATTTGCCTTGCATTCGGGAGGCCTAGGTTCGAGACCCAGACCGGCCACCCTTAAATTGGATTGCATGGTTTTCAATTTAAACCAGGTAAATGCCGGAGTGGATCAAAAATCAGCCACGACATGAAAAAAACGTGCACGGGCATTAGCTTTACGGAAAAACTAAAAAAAATCTATATATTAAAAACAAATCTATATATATAACTCACTTTTCGGCAGGCGAATAACACCTTGCAATCACTACATATGGCCGTATGATAAGTTCGCACATTTTCCTAAATCAAGTATATTCAACAGAATTTCAAATGGTATGTTTCATTGCTCTCGCTTCCTCTCCCAATCGCTCTCTCTCTCTCTCTCGCTCTTTCTTTCTTTTATTCTCTGTATCATCTGTGGCTGATAATCTTCGTCAGCAGAAAGTGGGCCGTTGGGGCTCGGACTGCGGTCGCGCGACGCGCATGTATTCTTCAAAAGCTTGTGTGTCCCGATATTTACAAAATCGTTCGTATGTCTGCATTATCTATCCCACCTCCCCCTTCTCTTGCTTTTGTTCTCTCTCTCTCTCGATCTGTCCCTCTCTCTTTCTCTCTCTTGGTCTCTTAAGCTCTTAAGCTGCCCTGCATTTAAATTGTGCTGCTCGTTGTTCCCCATCTTCTTGATACACTTTTTTTTTTGTCTCTAGCTCGCTGCCGGTAGCCTGATTCGCAGTCAAGTCGGGGTGGTGGCGGCGGCCGATTTTTGCCATCGGATTAATTCCGTTCTTATCTGCGGCGACGGTTGTAACGACGGCCGTTGCGGCCCGAGTCGTACCCCGCTTGTCGTCTGCATACAAGTACATCGAAATCAAGCCGGACTGACCTGCTCGTTTTCAAGCAGACAACACGAAATGTTGCCAGCTAATCACCGAAAACTCGTCGAGGCCAAAAACACAACAGCCGGTCGCGCGTTGCGCTGGGCCCCGCGTGGCCACTAATGGTCAAGCGGGGCCTCGACTTTCGACGTTACGTCAACGCCCTTCTAGTACGTGCATACACCCGAATACAGGTCCCACAGCGAGTCTGGCGGGGATTCATCAGTGATGACAGTTTGCTGGGGATGGTGGTCTGCTTCTTTCAGTCAATGTTAATTGATATCGATACAACTGCAATGGCGACAACGACCACGATTGCTACAACAACTCGTAGTGGCAGAATTCACGGATAAAAGTTAGTTGGGTTCTTTTCCGCTCAGCGCTTGACTTGATCTTGCTAGCTTGTTAGATACATAGCGACCTTGCGATTAACCCTATCGTCCCCACTAATGGCGTAAGTAAAATGCCTAATATATAATAGAATATATATAGATACATATAATATTGAAATGAATCCGTATTTTCTCTACAGATCCAATTTTTTTTATTTAAAATTTAGCCGGTGAGAAGTGTTGGTATAGCTGTTCTGGATTGTCGAATACAAACATATTTTTTTATTCACCCACCAAAAACCGTTCCTGAACCTGTCACTGCTCTATGCTTAGGCAGTTAGGTATGCGTCGGAACAGTAACAGACAAATGTACGTGGAGGCATTACGGGAGCGTAGAGTAACGCGGGCGGACATTGCCGGTATTGCGGGAGCGTGAAGGAGATCAACGCTCAAACTTCAGAGGTGCAGAGCTAAGCCACGGTGAGTCTTCTCGACAGACAGAGCTCGATAGACAGAGGGAGAGCGAAAGAGAGAATTTCATGAGGTTTCCTTTTCAAGAAAGTGAGCAAGTGAGTTGCTGCAAGCCGTCTCGATTTCGTCGCACAATGGAAATTTCTTAGCTGTACTACTGTACACAACTGGATCGCCTCGCGGCAAAGCACACCGTCGTTCCTCCGTGTCGCAGTTCCGAAGTACCTCGTCGGCATGGATCATCAGCATGAAAGTTGTGTAGAAAACTTCAAGTAGTAAGTGAGTAAGAGAGTAGAGTGAAGTGGATGGAGTTCGTGGAGTTGGGTGAACGGGCGACAGGATCGCTTACTCAGCAATCGGACGGGGGCGCCGGCCGGACCAGCCGTCACGATTGCTGCTGCCGCTTGAAGGCCAAGGCCTGAGGGTTGAGTTGAGACCACTTGGATGCACGCAGCATCGTCCTCCATTATGCACACGGACATACATACACGGGCAGGACATACACACTTGGGCAGGACATACATACTCGGGCAGGACATACATGCACGCGTGCCCCATACGACAACAGCCGCCTCATCGGGCGCAGCAGACGGACACGGAACCCAAGGACCTCTTCAAATCTCACTAAGCATACACGTACGCCGGCCGGCGAGCTCTTAGTCGTCATCATCATAATCATCTATCATTGTCGTCCACTTATAGCCGGCAGGCACACGTTTAAACCGCTAGAAATGTTGTGCCCGACAAAAACAAATGAATAAATCATAAATACTATAGCGAGTCATATGTATTGACACTGCGCAACAACAACAACAACAACAACGAAAATAAAAACAACAACAACATCGACGAGTTGGCAACGCATCGTAACGCAACTATTGTTTGAGCCCTTGGCACAAAAGCCCACAATTGGGCATTGCAGGCCAGACGCGTAGTAATAAGGGCGATGAATACTAGTAAGTAAAGTTTTCGGGCTGACCCTCAGCCAAGATTTACCGTCCACGGAACTGTTTTTCATATTGCTTTATAGACGGACCCCCACAAATATAAATGTGCAACGGTAAGGCTCGAACCCGCGCACCTATGTGTCTCCTCCGGTTGCAAGGCGCAGACTTAAGCCACCACGCCACCGGGCTCGACGGACGATGAATACTGGCGTAACGTACCAACGTACTTGACACTTAGCACCGAACGTAGTAGTTACACTCTTTAAACTCGCATAGCTATCGCATGTGGTAGCTTGAACGTACTTGGGTTTGCTCTTGGGTTGCTTGTCTTCGTTTGCACAAGCGGACGCATTTAAGAAGCTAGGGTGCTTGCTCCACGCTTAGCCGTCTACGCGCTTTTCATGAAATAATTATCTAATTTATGTTGTTTTTTTGCTGTTGTTTATGCTCCCATAACGATCTGTTAGCTAATATGAGTAACTCTATGGAGTAACGTCGCAATTGATTCCATTCGGTAACTGCATGGGTCTGCCCAGTAACATGATCGAGTAACCGCCGCCAGGACACTCATTGTTAAGCCAGGTAGCGGAGGGTTTTACATAAACCTTTATGGCCACTGAGTAGGGGCAAAGATTGGGATCTGGGCGCTATTAAGGGTTTCGATCTAATCTGGAATAAATATAAACGTCCATGCACCGCGGGCACTCTCACTACCCGATAGAATATTCAACCAGTCGCTAATGGTTTTCCAATTGCTGCAGCCTTGGCTAATTGGTTTTAGGTAACCAACATGTGAGGCGACGCTTACAAAGGTAGTGGCGAACGCCCAAAGCTTTAAAACTATTCCTGTGAGGGTGGCCAGCGGCCAGTTAGATATGCATATATATATATATATGAGGACAAACAATTGCATCACCCATTATATTTGACATTCGGTATATTTTTTACACACAGTAGTATACACCATATTAAAATTGACTTTATCATTCGAAAGCTGACTACAGGAGCGTTAAAACACGACTAGAGTATTGCGGTAAAATCTGTTTTTTTTTAGAACACATTTGAGTAAAGTATGCAAAAAAGTACCTTTATGACCATGCACATTTTCGTTTTACGACATTACGTTTATTTAACATGTGAAATTATTGTAACTAAATAGTGTGTATTACTAATAGCAGCGCCATAGGATTTGGCATTGATTTAATTAACTCGTCACTTAATTGCTGTAAAAAATTTTCATTTAATAAAAAAAAATTTGTAAAAATTCCACTCATTGCGTTGAATGGAAGAAGTGTTTATGAAGAGTTTAGCTCTGACTCGTTGACACAGTAGCCATTTCCCAGAGCTCTTTGTTAGCTCCTTCAGTAAGCAATGTCACTCGCTGACTGCGAAAAAAACATTTTACAAGACACTTGGTTATGTGTTGGAATTAAGACGCTTGCGAATATAACAAAAAGTTAAGGTCGGATTCCCAGTTTACTGCTTCATAGGGTTAATAATAAGACAGATTGTTTCAACATTTAGGTACACCGCTATGGCACATCAAAAACGTTAAATTAAAAAATCAGTGTACAGAAAAGGAATGCTGTCTAAGATAAAGGGTACCCTGATCGAAATGCGCGTGTGATAATATTAGATTGTTCAATAACAGTAACAAACATTATATATATATATATATATATATATATATATATATATATATATATATATAACAACACTTATTTTTCCACGTCAGTTATGAAAGTGAAGAGCGGTACCATAAAGTCCAAACGAGAACCAAGTTCGCTCGAATGCTGTTCTGTCTCGCGTATATATACACCTCAAGTTGCAAATATATCGGTGCATAACTAGCACAGTTTTTCCATTTAGGACTGAGCAAGTTCTAACGCAGTTCGTCAGACTGGAGGTCATCAGTGCTTTCACCGCATAGAGAGAAAGAAAGAGAGTGAGTATATACACGGAGCCTACACGGTACTATGGGCAGAGATGGCGTTAGTCTGGCCACGGAGTGTCGTTAACATCTAATGAACATTCCCGCCGACTTCAAACACGCCGTTTCTCAGACCCAATCTTAAAGCGGTAGTCTCACTCTCGCACGCACGGGTCCCTTCGAATGCACAGACGACGTAGGTGGAAAAAAAACACGTGAGCGTTCCAATTTTCCTTCTGCGAGAACCTCAAACAGCACAGCTAGCTCGCCTTCAGCTCGCCGACCAAAGGCGCTTGCTCGCGCCTAATTTACGTCGTCGGGGCCGAGCCGCAGTACAAGGTGCACGCTCGAACAGCTACAGTAGCCGCCCGACATAGCAGAACTAAACCGACCGAATACGAATTCACTACCGCCCGCGTTAACAGCGCGTTCGTCCTCGACCTAAGACAGACGGGCGCCTCGAGTAGTTTGGCCGTTTACTTCTATATATATATATATATATATATATATATATATATATATATATATATAAAAGCATTTATTAACCACCTCAGCCGTAAATAGATTAATACACCAATTTTATTCACTAAATCAAACTGCCTTGTAAAAAAATGCTTTGTAGAAAACCTTTATCGAGCACTTGCCAGAAGAATGATATTTCTTGCACGGTCGCTCACATCTGTCACATGCACATAGTTAATTGGGATCATCATGGAAACCCACTGTTCTGCATGCTTCATGATGAGAACCATGTACCGCGTAACGAGCTGCAACGTGATAGCTCGTTCGGTTCGAGCTGGAATGTCGCGGCCCCGATAAAGGAAAATTTAGAGTCCAGCTTGGCCATCTTCTTTTTATATTAGCACAAATACAAGCTATGCAGATCGACGTGTTGTTCGGCAGGTTGAAGTGACGTTGCAGGCATGTAGACAAGACAGCTTTGAGTAGTCGCATGTAGTCCCAGAACTCTCTTTCAGAATATAGGTTTGGCTTTGTCCAGCGCTCCAGCGCTTAGATTGCACTGAGCCATAAAGCCATAGTTGCAATTTTTAACGCGCATATGCGAATGAACTGTATTCAGAAGAGAAGCCCCGGTTTTTCAATCCCGATGCTGGCTTAAGGTGTTCATTCAGTAATATGAACCGTGAGTGATTTCCCGTATATATATATATATATATATATATATAAATACAAGTGTGTTCTGAATACAATACCGGCGCGAGATTACCCGTTCGAGACACTTCACCTTCAAAAGCTTATTTGTCTCACGGGCTGTGTTGATTAGCAAAATCTGAATGTGTAAAAATAAGCTTTGCTGGAAGAGATTATTTTCATCACAAAATCGTTTTGTGAAGCTCGGCATCACGCTACATTATTTCGGAAGCCCGCATAGCAAACTGTAACCGCTCCTGATGGTTTGTAGGGTTAAGCTCTCGCGTCACCTGAGTATTGAATAGATGTACCGATAGATCCAACCTCAATAAACTGAGGTGCGCGAAAGACCCAGTTGTTGGTAACGACACTGAACCGGTGTTTTTGGACATTGTTCCTCACTGTTGGCACCAGATTTTGCAATCAAACTCTAAAAATTTAACAAGTTACCTAATTTTATCGTTTCGAAAAGTACTCCGTATTGTTAGCTACAACCCTCTCTATCTCTGGACCCGGCTATCGATACCCATGGCAAAAAACTAAGGGTCTGCATCTCCAGAAATCCGGAGGGTGTCCGCGAAAGAGGCGCGACAAGCAACAAGCCTACCGGCTTACTGGAGGTCGTGACCACAAAGGAAGACATATATTGGAGCATTACGGTTCTCCCCTAAGAGTTTATCAGCTGTGCTAGATTTGTTTGGCCCCGTTTGTTGGCGATTTGACCGTACGTCTGTTAGGAGCGGCCGCCATCTACGTGTCTGGGGCAACTGCCGGTGTCGTAGACGTTCAACGTTTACGCCATGGCTACGTACCGGACTAATGGAGGCCTCTCATCTTTGGAGCAAGGTTATTTCCACTGAGAAAGGCCGACGGATAGGCAATACCTATCCCATATATATACCCAATGATTGTCCACTGTTCATTCGAACATTCGAATTTTCGACAAAATTGGTTGATTGAGGAATGAGATTAAAGGACATAAACACTAATTAGGGTCCGCGACGAACGGTAGACGCTTAAGCTCAATAAGGTCAATGTGGTCGACTAAAACACTTCGGTTTGCACGGCAGTTTCTCCCTGCTTCGATCTATGTGATTTGAGAAGTAACTATCAGAGAAAGAGATGCATCTGTCTGTAAGTTTAATTTACGCTAAAATATTTTGTAACATTTAAATGTCTACCGGTCGAATGCAAGAATAGGGCGACTCCGATCTTTGTGTTCTATTAAGAGTGTAACGACATGGTCTGGAGAGCTAGTGGACCAGCCATGGTTGTCATGTACTAGTATTTTGCTGGTTAGATCCAGGTTTTGGATAAAATAAATTTGAGCGATGCTCATTGAGAATCGATGATCGACTACACCGCTGAGAGTCAGCGGCCATGCTGCGATACGTGCAGTTGGGAAAACCCTAGATATCTCAACATGTTCGGCCCTTGGTGCATTAAAAATATGCCTCACCGCGATTCCAAGCCCGTCTGAAACAGTCTGGGTGGTCTAGAGTTTTTAAAAAATGTCCTGTTAACAGCAATACACACTAAGCTGGTGTTACTTTGCTACGAAAGCCAAGCTGGTTGAGGTGTATAAAGTAGATTTAGTTAGGATCTATTTTTAATTTGGTCACTTACAATGAACTCGAGAGTTCAACACAAAAAATATAGGTCAATAGCTATTTAGATCTTCAATAGTACCCTTTTAAGAAGGAGAGTTACAACTGCTATTTTAGTTATATCGGACAGAAGCTTAAATTACATACTAGTTAAAGACAGCAGCAGTAATATTTGTTAAAAATGTATTTGTTTAAATTTCCATTTCAACTCTGTTAAACAATCCTGGCATGGTGAAGCGGCATTCGCTCATATCTAATGCTTTCCGATTTTATAACGGCATCGTTAGTTGTGATTATGCCTGGCCTGCCTATAATATATATATGTATATATATATACGAGTATATATATTTTTTTTTAATCTTTACTGCCGCATGCAATTTTTTGCAACAGTCCATTTATGAGCAGTGCCCATTCGTGCTAGTAAACAATTTAGCTAACAAATTTTTGTATTTGCTGTATTGAGATGAGATTATTGCGTTAATTTCCTTTAACTGAGGTTTGTCCAGATGAGCAAGGCGAAATGAAATGTGTTTTAAAAACTTTTTAAGTATTTCATGGGTAGTTGGATGCCAAAGAGTTTAGTCTACACTTGATATACTAACCCCATTGCAGCCGCGAATTGGCTTGCGAATGGCCACACATGGTGATTCGCAACTTTTGGTAGAGCTCGTATTATATCAGGTATGTTCGGGTAAGAGACCGCGTATATGGCAACGAGGAAAATGGCCCCGGGTTTTGTACTAATAATAATAATAATAATAATAATAATAATAATAATAATAAGTCTCTACTTGGCACTATGCTGGACCCAACCACTTTCCGCATGGCTGCAGTTATAGGGATTCCCTTCTAAGACATGCAGAGATAAAGTTGACACCGACCGCCTGTGTCCATTTAGCTGCCCGAAAAGCTCCGGTATATTTCCAAGAGATACAGAGTCGAACGAAGTCATGAAACGACCCTTTAGGAAAGCAAGATTGGAGCCCCGAGACCTCACACTAAATAACGAGAAGATACTAGACGGCGTGACCATGCACTTTAGATGGCATGGAAAATGCCTGGCATGGAGTGCTACAGTGTCTTGCACTATGACTACCTACAATCTAGGTCATAGCTCTGTAAACACGGGGTGGGCAGCGGGGCGTGCTGAGAGAGAGAAAAAACGTAAATACGCAGATCTCGAGGACAGCCATCATTTCGTGCCAATAGATATATAGATACAGACATCTCAGCGGCAAAACGACAAGGTTTATCTAGGATCTAGCGCTTAAAATGGAGACAGTGACTGACCACAAGATATTATTCGGTAAAACTATTGACTCTTGCGGTATGTAGAGGCAATGTCACATCGATAACGTCCTGGGATGAGTAAATAACCTATCAACGTTTGAACCTAATAATAATAATAATAATTGTTGTTATTATTATTATTATTATTATTATTATTATTATTATTATTATTATTATTATTATTATTATTATTATTATTATTATTATTATATTTTCTAAACAAATTTCCAGGTTCCACAAGGAACGAGTTAATGGCATCTACTCACTATGTAATCTCACAATGTATGTATCGTGTCGATATCGGACAGGCCACTGCTCCTGGCCTTCACCACAAACCTTAACTACGTCACAAACCTTCACAAAAAAACATGTCACAAACCTTAACTACCATACGATCTGTTCCGTCGAGACTTTGAAGACGTTGGAAATATTTTTGAACATGTTCTAATCAAATAGTTTATCGAGCTTCTCTACAACGCAAAGAAGGTCGCTTGTGTAACTTAATGTCACACATCGCCAGGTTAGCTGTGCTAGTATTAAGCCTTAAAGCAGCCTAACTGCACTGGTAGGCACACGCAGACAACTGTAGTAGCTAACTACTTCGAACAGAGTTATGTATATGCGTTGAGTAAGATGCTTCGGTGAATGGAGATGGCTCCTATTTTACTACAAACAAAGTGTTTACCATGCGAGTTAATGTCCTTATATGAACAATATGTGTCATAATAACAAAGTCCGTTTGTAAACCATATATAACTAGAGACAAAGAAAAAACAGCAGTTAAGCGCTCCATAGTGAGTGGGTGTTTGTGCCGTATCCGCCGACAGAGCTACAATTGTGCGCAATGACCAGACGAAATGACCATCATGAAGATCATTACCAGCATCATCAGCATCGTGATCATCACTACATACACAAGTTCTGCTACCGGCACTACCAGGTGAAACGGTGAGCGGGAAGCAGGCCAAAAGATGACCAGGAACCAATTTGTATCCGTATACAGACCACATAAGACATGTATTATCAGTACAACGCAAAATAAGAGAGCCACCAACGGGTCTTACAGATGGATCCCACACATAGACGCTGTTGGGACCGAACCGTGTGGCACATGTGTGCGCACAAGGAATATGCGACATACATTACGTAGGTTAGATCCACGATAGAGCGAAGTTCATGGCAAGTTTGCTATCGTCATCTGGCGGAAACGGCGGGAACAAAGGTAAATATGTATTTCCACCTCGCCGCCACTGCCGCCGCTGCCGCCGCCCCCGTCCGCTGAACACGTGCGTGTAACCGGTTTACCACAGGCGTGCCAACAAACTCAATGTTCGCTGCAAATCAAGTCGAACTACATACAGCTTTCGTTGTTGGTCCCACGGCTGCTGGATGCCGGTAACTTGCTCGTTGATCTTGGCAATGTTTGCCGAAACTGTTCCAGTCCTCGCCGCCTGCGTGCGCGGCCATGTGCCAGTGTTACGCGCCATGCCGCCAACGGCGCGAATCGCGCAAGCAAGAAGTAGCAAATTCGATTTGTTTAGACGTCGTATGAACGAACTTTAGTCTTTACGATGATTAGGATTTGGAAATTATGATGATGATGATGATGATTACGACTTGAATTGACAGCATTTACTCAACGACACCTAGTCGTTGTGAGATAGGGACATATAAGAGGAGAGAGAGAGGGGGGAGAGGAAAATAGGGAGAAGGGAAGAGAGAGATCTACACGAAGATAAAGTCTTGATGTCTGATTAGACTTGAAGTGAGGTGGAGTTGAATCTGTATGTGGAGCTGGTGATGATGGAGGCTGTGCTGCTGCTGCCATGTTGAAGAATGACGGAGAGACAGAATCAGCCAGGCAGCCGTCACGACTCAACAGGGGCAGACAATTGCTCGAAGCCGTCGTCTTCATCTCTCATCGCCGCGAATCGTCAGATGCGAATCGAATGCGTGCATGGCATGGCCTTGGTACATCATCGCTTATGACTGAGGTGTGTTCGTTGTCGTCACGCACACTTTGGCTACCTAGCGACCTACTTATTTATCTACCTATCTACCTACCGACCCCACTAGTGCCCAGATTCGTTTAATGTCTACGTATTCACATTTCTTTTGATGCTGCCCACAACCACCTCGTCTGATGATTACGATGATGATGATGACGATGATGATGCTGACGATTATAATGCTGATGATCTTGGCCAGGCGGCGCTGGCGACGGATCAACACGACAATTTGCAGCCGGCATTGTGCGTAATTAGCTGGTGCTGCTGTTGAGAGAACTTTATTTTATTTCTGCCGCTCAATGTAGTTGAGCCAAGCCGGGCTGATAGCTTGCGGGTTTACTCGCTACGCTTTTCAAGTGCAGCCGATGTCTGGTCGTGTCAACCGTTCTACAGGATTTGCTTGCTTCATCCCTTCCCACCTCCACCTTTGCCTTTCCCAAATGTCGGTTGTAGCTCGCTCCTTTTTGTCCCTTCTCCCCCCCCCCCGATCCCTTGTCCCTCTTCCTCATGCACTCTTTCGTCTTGTCTACAATTTTGCCTGTTTTCAAATTCAAGCATTTTCTCTCGTCATATTTTAAGTAACGATCCCACTGTTCGCCGTGACTCCGAGTTCTTGGGCTGTGCCCAGATGTTTCTCCCTCTGTGTGTTCGCGCTATTCGGCTCTCTTGCAATTCTCGTCTATGTGCGTTGTTTGTGACTGTCGTTTTGTCTCCCGCCAAGGCCAACAACAAAACAAGCAGCTTTCAAAGCAGCGCTAAGCCTCAACGAGAGCGATCCGCCGATTCTCGCCTCGTGTGCGCCTGTAACAGATAGATACAAACGGTGTGTGAGTGAGAACAAGACGGAGGCGGGGGGATCGGGGGGTAAGCGGAAACGGAAAATGACATTTAGTGCGGCGCGCAAATTTGTCACACTTCGCTAGAGAGCGGTGTGCCAGTTGTGGGTTGCGTTGTGAAACTGCGGCGAGTTTTTTTCGGCCAGCCAGAGAGCCGCCTTCGAGCCTGGTGGTTTAACGATTGTCACCGAAAACCTCGATGGTGGTGATGACGGAAGCTGTTCAACCTGAGCAGGCGCTGCTTAGCACGATACACTCACTAGACACCCTTTCTCTACACGCCTCTCCTCCGTGCAACATAAAAATATTATATATACATATATATATATATATATATATATATATATATATATATATATATATATTCTGATGCACAAACGGTACAATGTCTATGTGTTTATAACCGATAGCACACATATACAAATCTATGAGTACATGCATGTGTGGTATGCATCTCGTATGTCTATTCCTATCTATGGCTTCACATACATATTTAAATCGATATATAAATATACATATATAAAATAAGAGTTTATGTTTAAGTCATTGAGACAGTTGAGTAAATATGTACTTGTATTAGCTGGCTTACAAATCGAATGTCGTTTTTACAGTATCGTTTAGGGACGTAATGTATGTATGTATATATATATATATATGACAGCTGCGTAATCGGGAACTAGACCAGGTTCTTTCAATGGGGAAGCAAAACGGCGGGAGGCCGGAAGGTAGGCAGGGAACGTTAGTTTGCTCGTGAAGTGATCATCACGGTTGGTATCGTAATTGTGGTTGTTGTTATTGTCGTTGCGAGGTGTTTTTTCTAGGTAGGTTCTAACGAGAATACCGAGAGAGGGAAATAAGGAGACAGAAAATGGGGAGAAATAGAGGTCGATGTGGTAAGCGGCCATCCAGCCAGTTCATCAGTCAGTTAGTCAGTTAACTAGTCATCTGCTCGTAGTTATGCGATGGCTAGTCTGGGATTATTGGAATGCATGCCCGTGACTCCGCCGCCGTAGCCGCCGCTACTAGTACCAACAACGACTAGGACGAGAAGAACGCAGACTACTAGTACTACTAAAGTAACGTTTTCGGGCTGACCCTCAGCCAGGCTTTAACGTCTACGGAACTGTTTTTCACATTGCTTCATAGACGGACATGCCCCATAAATACAACGTATGTGCAACGGTGGGGCTCGAACCCGCGCACCTATCTAGTGTCTCACCCGGTGGCGAGGCACAGACTTACGCCACCACGCCACCGGGCTTGACCAGACTACTGGCACCAGTTCTAGTATAACTACTACTACTACTATAACTAGTACTTGTTGTACTCTTGGTATTGCCGCTGTCACAGCCACAGCAGGCGCACATTGCCATGAGTCGGGCCGCCCGCCAACAATGTCGCTTCGGTTGATCCGGCAACGGCTCGTTATCATGTCGTCGGAGACTAGGTGATCGTCGGAGACCATCGCTCTCCGTGGCAGCAGCAGCAGCGGCGGCGGCAGCGGAGAACGGCGACGAAACAGCATCATCTACAATCTCACCAAAATCATCATCATCATCGCCATCATCATCATCACCATCATCATCATCATTATCATCACCATCATCATCATTATCATCACCATCATCATTATCATCACCACCATCATCACCATCATCATTATCATCACCACCATCATTATCATCATCATCGTCAGCATCAAGACCACGGCGACGGCGGTGGAGACCACAGCCATTGCAGCAGAGAGAAAGAGATAGAGGGGGTAGGAAAAGCAAAAGAAAAGCAAAATAATAGCAAAAGGAAGGTGTAGGCGGTACTGCGTATAGACGGACTTACGCAAACGCTCAAGCACTCCAGCTCTACATGCACATACAAACAGCCGTTTGGTCTACGTGGGGCAGATACCCTTATAATAGATGTATCTACGACCACGTCGAATTCAGGGCCACGCTTACATTCGGTAGTCAATATATATATATATATATATATATATATATATATATATATATATATATATATATATTTATATATATATATATATATATATATATATATATATATATATATATATACACATACATATATATACAAATAGAGATAAATAGATAGATGGATGGATAAATGACGCATACGGTGAGGCCAGCTATATGGAGATTTGTGTTGAACAATAATGAACATCGTGTGCACATCCGTTACGGCGGATGTTGTTGGGTGGCTGCTTGAACGCCGTCCAAGCGTGCCCTCGCTGAGACTATAGGTAGTATTTGTCTGTCTGTATGTCTGTCTGTTTATCGGCCGCCTCTGGCCCCTGCCGGCACAGGACAACGATGAGGGCGAAGGGGGGGGAGGAGGAGAAGAAGATGGTGGTGGTGGGGGGGGGGGTGGTTGCAGTAGTAGAAGTGTGTGCGCTGTCAGACAAACCCCACGACGACCGTCCTCAGAGAGAGAGAGAGAGATCTACCTACGTAAAAATACGTCCGCCCTCATTCGGAGAGATCCGGTCGCTGGCTGATAACCACCGCGCCCACCACCACCACAAAGCCACTGCAGCCAAGACCACCACGACCACCACTATCATCATCATCATCATTGCCATCGTCATCATAAACACAATAATCATTACCACGACGAATGGCGATGACAACGATGGAGATAACAGCAAGCAATATCAACAACAAAAACGATGAACAAGAGCACAGCAACAACAACAACAACTACAACACCAACAACAACTACAACACCAACAACGACGACAACAGCAACAAACAGTCGCAAGAACCACACAGCTGACCCCAACGACAACACCATCAATAGACGACAACAACCCAGGGCTGGCTCCCGGAGCCTTATCTAAATGGGCAACGTGTGGTCGGTCGGTCGATCAGTGGGGCGTTGTGGGCTCACAACATGTAGGACCGGGTCGGGTGGCAGCTCTCGCTGAGGTTTGCAGGCAACAACAATAACGTCAAAAACAACAACAGCAACAACCACAACAACAACAAGAACAACAACATCAACGACAACAACAACATCGACGACAACGCGTGCCGTAATAATTTCAAGTCAACGCGGGCCAGGCGCCCGCGTCCTGGCTCGACCCTATCCCGTTTGTCAGTGTAACCGGCGAGATGCATGCCACCGCCTACCTACCGGTGGTGGGGTGAGCCGTCCTCGAATTCTACCATAGGCCCGCTCACTGTTCAGCCGCTACAGCTCTTTCTACTGCTGCTACCGGAACTCCTGTATCTCTTGCAGAGGCATCATACACAATAGGGAACAGTAGGGTGGAGGTACACCAATCTCCGTGTAGCCATAGACATCGGACAGGCCGCTAAGTTGGGCGCGCCAGCGCTTCTAATTAATATAGCAAAAACGCCGCTTTACTTTGTTACCTTATTTTCAAGCATTGAACAACTTTACGGCTACGATTACTAGTTTCCTTTTTCTTCCCCAGTTCTGTCCATAGGCATAAATAGATACATACACACACACATATATATATATATATATATATATATATATATATATCATTACATGCATAACAACACGCCGGTATGATCGGTTCCTTCATGCGTTGACTAGTTCTCCCGCAAACGTAGATTCTGCACAACTATGGGATTCTCATCAACTCAAAAGAGTGGGCTGACACAGGCTGTACCCCGTGTCTGCCCGCTCTTTTGAGAGAATTAACATTCTACATATTACCTAACATTGTTTATTAGATTTTTAATGTTTTAGTTGTGCTGTGAGAGAGAGAAATGCACATGTTTTTAACATATCCGGCGCAATGAAACAATGTTGTTTAAGTTTGGTTTTGCATTCCTTACTAGATAACTCTACTACACATCTAAACAGATGAGGATATATGACGTTTGTGTTTATTAGGCGATAATTAAGCATCGAATAATTTGTCACAAGCCTTGCATATGGGCATGTTACAACATTTTTTACAGCACTTCTGCTAAAATAAGCTTTATCATAAGTAGCTCCAAAGGCGGCACGGTTCCTGCTAGAATGTGTCAGAGTATTGCATATGCATATTCCACAAAAGCGCAATACAGGTATTTTTCATCTCGCCACATGTTCTCAGTGGCTGCCCTATAGGCAAATCCAGATATATTTCGCATGCATCTTTTCTGACGAGTTATTATTGGTTCGGCATTCGACTTGAATGAGGCACCGTGCAACAAGACACCATATTTCGAGTGTTAAAAATAAATGCATATTACACGATTTTCTTCAATTCGGGGATGGCAATATGTCGTAGCTTATGCAAAAGTCCTAATATTGGACACATATATATATATATATATATATATATATATATATATATATATATATATATATATATATATATATATATATATATATAAACTTATCGTAAACTTGAACGTATATCATAAGGTTGAGATGTATACCAACCAATCATAGCAATACAACACAGCAGTGCTTAATCTAATCATCCTCAGAACTTCATACTCTACTACTGCATCTGAAAATAAAAACATTCAAGGACTTATTTTGGCAAATTAATTTCTGCTGTCACATTGGCTGCCAAACGAACGCTAGCACTAATGTCACCATCATGTTCGTCGGTTCGAAAAACAAATATGAATTACAATGAATTACCGGAATGCTTTTTAGAAATACGATGTGTTGCTTCTATGGAATCCACGTGGGAATACTTGAATACGCAATGCACTACTGAACAACGTAAACGAATTGTTCTACATATGCATTTGCTAGTACATATCGATGCAATATTGCAAAAAAGAATGAGCCACGTGTGCCAGATGTGCATGAAGCCAGAAACTGTTGCATGCGTCTATGGGCATCACCTAGTGTCCCTGACCTATATGCCCTTCGCTTATTTTTGTCGCATGCTTTTGGTGCTTCACCGTTCAAGGCCCCACGCACAGTGAACATGATACACTAACTAAATTCAGTGACTCTTCCTGATCAAGCTGTCATATTCAAAATGCCATCTATGCTCCGAGTTTTACCGATGCTTATCATTATAAGGAAATTGTATAGTGTGATCCTGCTACGGCGTCGTCTGCGTCGAGGTAATTTTTTTCATACATTTGACCAAAATGTATGTCTATCGCGCTTACAGCACACCAAGAAGATGCAATAAAAAAGTCTTAATTAATGACATCAAACGTTGATTTAAGCAGCTTCGATCAATCAAATGGTGACTTAAACAACCTGCCTGAAACACAGATACCGCTATTCCAGCAATTCGACGCGGCACCAACTTTGCTCTTCATGGCGAGCTCATTCAATGGCGTCAACAACTGAACGACAACTAAGCGCATGTATTTAAAACCATTGTGAAAAAAGTTCACCCACGTACGTCGGGAATAACCTTCGTGAATGGTGTGACAGGTAATACAGACAAAACGTACCTGTCGAAGGCGCTGTGTGCTCAATTCTATCATCGACTGTGCTCATTTATAGCAACAGCCTTTACCGGTATTGCTGCTTAACTACCAATACCATTACTGCTGTCAAACGATTCGTGATGCCTTTGGCATACTCCTTCCTAACAAGTCCGAACAATTTTACAAATTTATAGTCCGAACAATTAATTCACTAATGGACGCCACTGATCAAGGACTACGTGTTTTGATAGCAACAACTTGTGAACCGCTAGAGGAGCACCCCTTTGGTGGGTAGAAACGGGCCCCTATATGGCGGTGACTTTAGACAAATCCGGTCCCGATCGATGCGTGCAACGCAATTCTACAGTATATAGACGCAATTTACAACACTAGACTCGACAGCAGCAACAACTATAGCCTAAGACGATAATGCAACAACAACAACCGCCAAACAGGAACCAACCAACTTCAGCTAGAATGCGTCAGTGATCAACGACTACAGTCTTCACAACTTCAAAATAAAAACAAAATCGAAACCAATATTAAGCTACAACAATGAAGTATGATTTGAAATAGTTTTGGATTAAGCTCACTCAACGATGACAATGTTCACTAAAATGTAGCCGGTTGAGTTATCATAACAGTCACTCAACAAACAATCTATAACATTTAATTGCATGCAATTTGAACACTGTCTTACAAGGCTATTAAGAAACTTATTACAGCGCTAATCATCCAATCGATGAGTTTAGACAAATGTATATATATATATATATATATATATATATATATATATATATATATATATATATATATATATATATATATATATATATATATATACAATATATATATAAGTCCAAAGTTCATCAATTGGATAATCAGCACTGTTCATGAATTCGACCCAGCATGCGTTCATAGTTTTAACCCGCCAGGTCGAAAAAGCTTAGTTACTTGGCAACTACGTAACGCAGCACCATCACTTCGGTACGAATGTAGTGGGCATTAAATCTGCTATTGCCTGAGAGTAGTCTTTTGGACGTGCATTTTTGGTCGTAATGGAAAAAATTACGATGTTGCACAAAAAAGCGTTAACGTAACATTTTGACTTTTTATGACTTTCCTTAATCTGGCTATTCGCTTCTTGCTACGCAAGCTAGTAATGTCTACTTTATTGTGCAGAATATTCCGCCAAACACGCCGGTATGATCGGTTCCTTTGTGCGCTGACTGGTTCTCCCGCAAACGTTGATTTTGCACAACTATGTAGGAGAAAAAAGACAGAATAACTGCTTTTATAAATTTCGTCCTCACTCCTAAACAAAACGTTTTCCCGGCTTCCACCCATTGGCAAAAATGATTTTCTCACCGAGTTTGACCATACCCTAGCGTTTTGGACACACAAATAGGAACACCCTGTATATATATTTATATATATATATATTCTGTGTACACTAATTATATATGTATGTATATATATATATATATATATATATATATTTGCAGGGCGTGCGATACTGTAACTAGAGTCAGCACCACCCTTGATCGCTGCTATTTGAATGCATTTATGTAGCCGTTGTTGTTGTTGCTACCGGTTGCTCACTCGTTCAACTTGCGCTTTACGGTGACGACGTGGTGATGGCAGCGGCATTACTTTGCCTGTTCTTACTCTCGTCCTCTTTGCAATCGGACACATTGCGCCGCTACCCACGTTTCACGTTTTAGCACGTTTCACGATCATCTCGGGAGTTCTCACCGGCTTCGGCCGCTCGCGAGTTTTCCTAAGTGCACTCCTAGGAGCTTTCTCGGACTTTTGCGCGCTGTTGTATCTCTTGGCAATGTCATACTCGGTACTTGTCGAACAATGGATGAAGGAAGTGGTCTCACCCACGCTCCTGTCGGCGTGAAGCGATTATACCATTGTCATTGCCTTGGCCTCTAATGTGCCTCCCCCCTAATTGTGATTGCGTCGAATGTGGTCGACAAGTTTTGACGGACGCGGTGATGTCAAATATCAAAAGGGCAAAAGCCATTTTGTTGCCAGCTGATTTTGCTGGCTTACCCTGCATATATGTATATATATATATATATATATATATATATATATACATATATTTATATAGAAAATATTGTGATGATTTTTTAATCATTTACAATACGTTTGCACACTCGGCAGTGCTCGCCTTAATAAACATAGTGGTAAAAAAGTGTCACGTGAGGTTAAGAATCAGCTTTCCGTGTCCTTGCTTGATGGTAGCCCCCGCTCTTATAGACCCGGTGCGAGCGGTATATCCTCAAGGTTCCTTACAACGTTAAGACGGTAAGATCCATACGATTCTTCTTCGTGACGCCTAAGAGCGCACTCGCAGAATCGGAGTCCCATACACCACTCATAGAGATAGTGATGGATCCGAATCTGCGAGGTTTTTGCGGGTCGGGGAGCGCCGCTCTTAGAAACTTGACGTCATATTTGGTAATCTTGTCCTGCCGCGCTTTTGCGAGGTCCCTGTTCGGGCCGCAAACCTCGGCATCTAAAACCCAGACCTCGGTAGGTGTTGCTATTACGACGTTGGGCTTTAGACCCGGTGCGCCCGGTCGACGGAATACTCGCTCACGAACCACCTCATGACCCATCTCGCGGAGAAGACGCGCTACGCGATATATATATATATATATATATATATATATACATATATACGTGTGTATGTGATATCTACATGTATACAATATAATTACACGTCACATGTCTTTATTTTACTTCAATATCATATTCGCATAATATATAAAAAGCCTAATTTCATATATACGAGGTGTGTTCAAAAAGTATCGCGACTTTTGTGTTTTTTCAAAAATTATTCATTTATTCATGAATATCTATTTTGTCCCCTTCAAAGTAATCCCCATGAGATATTATACACTTGTGCCAACGGTTTTTCCAATCTTCGAAGCACTTCAAAAAACCATTTTTTTTAATCTTGTTCAGCTCCTCCTTCGATGCCGTCTTTATCTCGTCAAGCGTAGCGTAACGTCGTCCTTTCATGGGCCTCTTCAGTTTAGGGAACAAGAAAAAGTCACAGGGGGCCAGATCTGGGGAATACGGTGGCTGCGGCATCATTAGTGTGTTGTTTTTGGCCAAAAACTCGCGCACAAGCAACGATGTGTGAGCAGGGGCGTTAACGTGGTGCAAAAGCCAATTTTTGTTCTTCCACAAATCCGGGCGTTTCTGGCGGATTGCTTTGCGCAAATTGCGCATAACTTGCAGGTAATATTCCTTATTGACCGTTCTACCCTGTGGCAAGAACTCATGATGCACCACGCCCCTGCAATCGAAGAAAACTGTCAGCAAAACTTTTACATTCGACCGAACTTGGCGCGCTTTTTTCGGTCTTGGTTCGTGCGGCAGCTTCCATTGAGATGATTGAGCTTTGGTTTCCACGTCATAACCATAAACCCACGATTCGTCACCAGTTATGACCCTCTGGAGCAAATTTGGGTCGTCGCGGACAGAGTCCAACATCTCATTAGCAATGTTCATGCGATGCTGTTTTTGGTCGCAATTGAGCAATTTTGGTACGAATTTCGCGGCGACCCGTCTCATGCCCAAATCATTGATAAAAATCGAATGGCACGAGCCAATCGATATGTTTAGGTCCTCAGCAACTTCTCTAACGGTGATTCGACGATTGGCCAATACCATTTTCTCCACTTCATTAATTTTTTCGTCTGTTGTTGAAGTGCTCGGGCGTCCGGCACGCTCTTCGTCGTTCACATCTTCTCGGCCTTCTGAGAACATTTTGTACCACCGATAAACGTTGCTTCGGTCCAAGGTAGCTTCTCCGTATGCCACAGTCAACATTCGGAATGCATCCGCGCACTTAATTTCGTTTTTCACACAAAATTTGATACAGGTTCTTTGATCCATTTTTTTGAATAGGTAAAAATCGAAGACGATCCAAAACACGTGCAAGCAAAGCAGCTGTCAACAAATAAGTGAACATTCAAAATGGCCGAGCTTGTCGGCATTAGTGAGAGACATGAGTACCAACATAACGCCACAAAAAATCGAAATTCGAATATACGTAACCCGCGAAAATTCAAAAGTCGCGATACTTTTTGAACACACCTCGTATATATATATATATATATATATATATATATTTACATTTGTGGTCGCGATCGCGGCTAGTAGACGATAAACTAGTGCGATCATTAGAGCCAATCCGGCCCTGTAAGCAGTTTTATGCAGGACTTAAGTTTGACGCATCGCCATATTAAAGGATTATTAATTAATCTATAATAAACGTCCAACGCGCAGAAAAGATGCGGGGTTTGTACCGCATAGTGTTCTCAAAAAGATAGTTAAACGTTGTACACCGCAAAAGCAAAGACCCCTGTCTAGGTAATCACTTACTCTACAAATTACCAGAATTATCAAGTCGATGTATTACTAACACCCTGAGTGGGTAAGTTCAATTTGCGTACATCGTATTTCGGTGATCCAGGAAAACTCCGTCTGGTTAGTTCGGCTATGGAGTGGCTTATTGCGGCATGGTATTTGTCACATTCACTAAGGCACTTCATGCATACGCACCCACCATCGGGCTAGTGAAAACAGCACGTGATGAAATCCACGTACGGTAAATGAAGTTGTTAGGTGTATGTCTGTTATCTCTACTGCTTGCCAACTCCGCTGTACTTCGTAATGCTGGGGCTCTAGATCCCCACATCTATCCCACAAATATTTACCTACAGTTAACTATATTGCCTTGAAATGCCCTTGAGCAGAGCCTCTTTTATTTCTTCATTTACATTTCAGCTGTACGTAGTGGCCTTCCTCAAACGAATAAACTATTTTCTAGTTTTCGATTCAATTCAAATGCGACAGCTCCAAGTAACTCATAAAGATAGCTTGACCATATTTAGGATTCCTAGAATTTCTTCCTAAGTTTACTCAAAATAAACCGTATCCCGTCGATTATGTCATACATTTGACGAGGGCTTATATCGATAGCATTTGAAAACATTTTATTGACACCGTTGCTCTAATCGACAGTCTTGCGTTTATTTTCGATGTGGTTTTAAAAACTACTATCATTTGCTGATATGGTGATCTCTAGTTAGTAAACTCATTGGTAAAAATAATTACTTTTGCTCTGATGTTGTGTTTATCGTTCCTAACAAGACATCGCCTTCTTCTAATTTAACCACCACGTCAATTAGATATGCGTCACCTCTTTATAAGTTTCCCTAATGTAAGCTAAACATAAAATTTCAGGTTTAGTAATGCACGTTCATATTAAAATACAGAATCTGCAATAAGCGTATTTAAAAATCAATTACAACTATTTATCATAGCTGAAAAACTCGTATTTCAACAAGTGTTGATCGAAAAATAGCTTCTACCAACTACGTCAGTATACTCAGCCCTCTCCCATCCCCACATAAATCCACTGATAATTAACCCATAAACGTTTAAGCATAAAATATTATATCGGTTTAAATGAAAATATACGAAACTATCCCACTCTTTCACGAGCGGAAAGAAGCCGTTCCCAGATTTGCTGCGGTTGTAACGAGGGCCAATCCTTCACTGTGTCATCCTGTTCATCGTCTGAGTAGAGATGTTTTTTAGCAAACCAAACTGATGGAAGCAGGGCGACATGTCCGGGCTGCAGAATTGATGTTCTGGCTGCTCCCACTTGAACTCGGTCAATACACTTTATGCGATCCTGGAGACGTGTGGACGCGCGTTATCGCAGAGGAGAATTACTCCCTTCGTGAGCAGTGTAGGCCGTTTGCTGTAGGAGTTCTATAGGTTACAATTGTCTCACAATACAGCTCACTACTACTGGGGTAGTAGTGAGCGGTTTCTCCGTGCTCGAGGAATTCGATGAGCATCGGACCTCGGACGTCGAAAAGGACGCTGAGTATTACATTGCTGTCCCACTCTGTGTATGGCTCGAAGTGATGGCATCAACTCTCGTCACTGGTAAAGATCAGCTCAAAACAAACGGGGTCCTCATGATACCGAAACAAATCAATATTGCACTGCTGGCCCCATACGAAGTTTGTTTGCGGTTCGCGAACCTTCTCCTTGGGAACCAACGCGTGCGCGCACACGTTATAATGTGTATACGTGCACTGCCGCGTGAATTGGACGGGACACACAACTGTCTGCTTCTCTCCTCCGGGCGGCGCAGCCACGTCACATACTCCATTCGCGTCCCTAGATGTCTCACTACGCTATTCCAAAGCAGCATAATCAACATTTAGTCGGTTTGTTGTTACGACGTTTACGACGTTGTTACGACGACGCACTCTTTCAGTTGAACCTATTTTTCTACTTCGTTATAGACATAAAAACAGATTATTGTACTTGGTTATAAGCACAGAATGCTCGCGTACTGAGCTGAAGTACCTGGCTAGCATAAGCACGGGAGCAGTTGTGAAACGCTGTATTCAATGGTAACAATGAGACGGCGGTCACGCCCGTTAGTGGCGTTGTTGCCTGATCGGTCCTTCTAAATATAGTCATAAAAAAAATTATATATATATATATATATGAATCTGCCATGTGACAACAAGTTCGAGGAAAGGAAAGAGGTGCATTTTTAGTCTCGTTGTTGTTGATGGTAGAGAATAGTTTCCGCCGTTGCAGGTGCTGTGTGAGTGAGTGCGAGCGGATCGACTGCTTACATAGTGACTGCAGTATAACCTAAACTGACTGTAGCAGACGAAAAGGCAACGGGACAGCAGTGGTAGCTTGCGTAGCGGCCCACAGTGGCTACTGCAGTCACGTCAAGGGCAAGAAAATCTATGCTCTAGCATTCGTATCATTCAGCAAGCAAGCGATGCTGTGCCGCCGTTAGGCTTCGAGGGCAGCCAGCCCGAGTTGGACCTGAAAGGGTAACGTAACTGAGGTAAGCACAGAGGGTTGTGCTGAGGAACGCGCAGCAGAACCAGCTGTCTAGGGTGCACGCAGTGATCGAGTTGATCGAGGTGAACGGTGGCTAGCCTCGGATGGGCCACCAACAATGCCATAGTGATATAGCTGTTGGAACAAGAAGCGTAGAGGTAGACAAAGCATGAGTCATGTTTGTCATGGTCGTAGTGGACCTAGGATGGTGTTGGGATGGATCTAGGGCCGTGGTGGTAGTGGTGGTGGTGGTGGTGAAGCCTCTCGTGTGTGCGTGCTGTTTATCTACCTCCATGTCTGCCGACGGCCCGTGGCGCCAGAGTACGTTCGCGTGTACGTACTCCACAGCCGCATAGCGGCGTGGACGGCAATTTTCTCTCTGCCGCCGACGCGTACGCCTGACCTCAGTCTGCGAGCAACCACCGGGAGACGAACGACAGCTGCCCTCCCAAATGAAAGAAACAGAACGAGAAAAAAACAGAGAAAGAAGAAGACAGCGAGGAAAAATAGTACGGCAGAGACATGGAAGAAGGAAGAAGAAGTAGAAGACGAAGAAGAAGAAGGCCAGAGAAAAGCATGCGCAGGAAGAAAAACAATACGCCATACAGGAGCTAGGATAGAAGCGGCCGGAGAAAATCTAGTGAAAGAGGAACAGGAGGTCAGTGGGCAGCGGTCGCAGCGGTTGCAGCAGCTACTAGGCGGACGTTCGAATGCAGGTGGAACAAACAGCGGTGGGCTGCAAAGATTGATCAGCGGCACGAAGACGAGCTCGACGACGACGACGACGACAACGACTATACGAAAGTGGCCACTCTCGCTATCCAACAACAGCGGCAACATTGTTTGTTCACGTTGCTACTGTTGTTGCTGTTGTTGTTGTTTATGTTGCTACTGTTGTTGTTGTTGCTGTTGTTGTTGTTGCTGC
This sequence comes from Dermanyssus gallinae, assembly GCA_003439945.1. Classification (NCBI taxonomy): domain Eukaryota; kingdom Metazoa; phylum Arthropoda; class Arachnida; order Mesostigmata; family Dermanyssidae; genus Dermanyssus; species Dermanyssus gallinae. The sequence continues at coordinate 330,371 of QVRM01003691.1, read as the reverse complement.
TGCTGTTGTTGTTGTCGTCATCGTCGTCGTCGACGTTAGTGTCCCTTTCCTTGTTTACCTTTGTTTCGTGTTACTGAATAGCTGTCTTCTGTTATTGGTGTTGGTCTAGTTGTAGTTGTTGTTGTTGTTATTGTTGTTGTTGTTGTTGTTATTATTGTTACCGTTGTTATGTCCCCGCCAACGCGTGCCATTTATATATTGAATATCTGTCGGGCCAAATTGGACCAATCGATCTACTACTCCTACGGCTTGCTACTCCTGCAAGAATTGCCGCCACTACAGCTCGGGTGATCGGCACAACGAATGCGTGGAACAGGAGCAGACGATGTGTCGATGGAACACAGGCAGGGGAGGGGGGGGGCGAGAAACGGGAGAAAAACGATCATGAGACGACGCGAAACCGACACAAATGGACGCAAACTTATTTGGGCACACAGATCTAGAATTGGCGGTTCAGTACCGAAAATAATCAGTCCTTTCAATATAACCGTACTGCAGCATAAATGGCCTACATAGATAAACGGTTAATACTTAGATGTATAGTATGTATACAGTACTAATACTACAATACAATACTAATGTGATACAATCATATTCTTGTGGTTAACCACGTACTTCAAAGTTCTCCAATTCAGAAAGTCAGATGTTATGCTTGGAGTAACGTTACAAGATAAAACTCAAGTACATAGTATTGCGCGGTTAAGATATGGGTATATATATATATATTAATATATATATATTTATATATATATATATATATATATATATATATATATATATATATATATATATATATATATATATTAATATATATATATTTATATATATATATATATATATATATATATATATATATGTGTGTGTGCGTGTACTTTCCATCGGTTGGCAGGACGATGATGCCACAGCGGTTGACCAGCGTGCTGACTCAAAGAAGAGTTAGTTACCTGATCAGCAGCAAACAACAGCACTTGGGGAAGTTCTTGTAGTCGCACGAGGGATGAGTGGAAAATATGAAACGAGGCGAGGCACAGCGAGCAAAGAGAGCAACGGTAGACAGCGGCAGCGTGGGGATCCTAACAAGGTGGTAGAAAAAGTGGGAGGCGAGTTATAGTGGCTGTAGGAAGGTAGCACCTACAGCCACTGTAACTATAAGCTTGAGAGGTACCACTCCTAGTGCCGCTTCTTCGACGACTACCCAAAGTGGGCAGTCGCAGCAAAGATCTTGCGGGGAAATTTTCTTCTTTATTTTGTGTATCGGCCCACTCCCATCTTCGAGCCGGTCGCCGGGACAGCCGGCCTCGGCGGGTGCGCGTGTGTGAAGCCACTGAGCAGAAAGCCGGTGGGGTACGTCCGATGGTCTAACGGATGAGATCGGGGTGGCGGCGAGGTCGCACGGCACGGCGGGGAGTAGGCCGCCGCCGCCACTGCCGCCGTCGTCGAAAGAACCGCCGTCTTTTTCCCCAATCTTTCGTTCTTTCTTTTGTCATTTCTTTGCCCTTTTTGGCCTCTTTGGGTAGGCCGTATCTTGGTCGGTCCTGTTGTTGTCCTCGATGCTTGACGCTCGCGGCGGCGGCGGCGAGGTCGGCGTCGTAGGCGGTGACGACAAGCCTCACTGTACATATATGTAGATAGGTATGCGACTGCAATAAAAATGGTATATTAAAAATTCCACTACTTGAGCCTGGCTGGTTGTTCAGTCCAGGCGAGACAGGGCCGCTCGTTCGGTTTACCTGAACGATCTAAAAGTACGCCCCCCCCCCATCAACTTCCCCGGTCCGCACACAGGCAGGCTCCCGATGGCTCGCCCTTGATCTATCCGCAACAGAATAGCTGAAGCATTGCCGTCTCCTGTTTGCCCCCGTATGTTCCCTGTCGTAGCTTCCAAGACCCATGACATGTGCAATGCATCTATTTTTATTGCTACGTAACTTGGCTAGGGCTCTGCGGACTGACAGCGGATAGAAGGAGAGAAACGGCTCAGAAAGCAGGGTTGTGGCAAAACATCTTTGCACGGTATTGTGGTGGTGGTTGTTGCTGTTGTTGTTGTTGTTGTTGTTAGTAGCAATAGTTCCAGTTGTTGATCACCATGATAAGTCCTCTTATGATATGTGCGTATGTGATACGTACGTCCTCGCGTGCAGCTTTATCTTCCTTTTCCATATATATATATATATATATATATATATATATATATACGACGGGGATAAAATGGAGGAGACTGCTAGCGACTCTAGCACTAACAACTGACAATATTCATTATTAATATTTATTATTTGTTTTATTAACACCCAAGCTGGTTAAATGTGTTCGTGCTACATCAAAATATTTCGAGACACCAACAATCTAGCGTTTTGCTTGTTCTGCTATGGACCTAACCGCCGGACATACCGCGGTGTGGTATTGATCACATTTACTCCAACATTGTTTGCCTTGACATTCATCCTGTGGTTCATAAACCCACTCACGTTGCACAGAACGTGATGCAATCCGTGGGCTCAAAGGCCGTAGTTAGATGTCGATTTCTTACCCCGCTACCCCGTCATTCAGTGCTCGTCATTGCTGCTGCTCCATAAATACCTATGTCCACCTCACTGGTTTTGGTTTGCCAGTTCCGCATTTAAACTTTAAAGACACACATATTCTTCAGATTCCATCGTTTTTGTAGATCTTCTGTCAGGAGCGGGCCACCCTCCAACACGTGAACAACTCTACGTCCTTCCTGCATGCATTCGATAGCGCGAAAACCCTCTTTAAAAAGAAAAAGCTCACCCCGTCAATTAAACGCAATTCGCCTACTCTTACCTTATCCCATCTTAGTGGAATGCCATATGTAGCTTTGGGTGCTATCTGTATCCCGAAAACAGCAGTTGCTGCATAAACTGAAAGCATATGTGGACATTTATTTGCCGCAGCTGCGATGGTGGCCTTCCTCACCCTCTCCTGGACGTGTGATCGAAAGCTGCTACTGCTTGTTGATAAGGTTATGCCTAGATATGTAAATTTGTTTACAAATTTTTATTCTGTGTACCTGATATGGAGCACTTCACCCCTGGCCATACGGCCGCCCCTTCGAAATTTCATAGCTACTGTTTTCTTCAGTTAACCTTCAAGCCTTCTCATCCACGAATGTAACTAGTCGATCCCTGGCTTGTTTTACCCTATTATTAATATTTATAACATTAACCTATATCGAATACTAAAAAACGTAATTTTAGAAAAGCATTTATAGTGCCGGATTCCAACAGCTTGCAACAGCAACAGTCGGGCGAATTAGAATCGTGACAGCTAGATTACACGTTCTCCGGGTAAGTTGTTAATGCATTGCAGGATCTGACTAACAAATAAACTGCCATGTATCTGCCATTTATCGCACCTCATTACGAACGCCGACAAGTAGCTCGTTAGCATGGGACGCCAGCCTGCTAGCAGACTGTGTAAAGGTAATGCAGTCTTTCCTGGCCTAAGGGTCCCGATTTACCCAAGAGTGCTCATTTCTATCTATGGCAGTACCGCAAGGTACAAGAGGGGTGACAATTTCTTCCGGCGCAACAGATTCTAAAGCTCGTCGACGAATCCTCCTTCTGCAGAATGGTGGATGGACCTCTAAACTACGTATATGCGCATAACACGCGTTTATGCCGCTATCGTATTTGAATGCTATTCACTTTTGGTGTATCGTAGAATTGTAGCTGTTAAGCCGGTTGCGTTTCGACAATCAGCAGACTCAGAACGAGGCAGGCTCGCACTTCGACTTCGGGAGGTCGCGAATGAACCAACCCCCTTCTCTCGTCTGTCTGTCTCGGAAATGTTCCCACCACCTGCTGCCATAAGGCGGGGAAGCGAGGGAAAGTAAAGCCGCGGGGACGACAAACGAAAGGCTCAGCTAGTTAGCTAGGAACATTGTCGTCGTCGTCAGTTCAACGCGAAACAGAACGGCAAACAGCGCATTCCAGCCATTATTACGTCGACGAGGAACAATTCGCCTTAAAGAGGATCAGCGCGCGACACAAATTCCTAGGCATAAACGCCGCCCTATCAGCAGCCTTGTCTTGAACGCTAGGAGAGCCATCACCCGTTCATCAGTTGAAACGTCATGTCAGGCTATGCTAGAAGCGCGCGTATTAGAAAGAGCGATAATACGGATGCCGTCGTCTTTGTTTCTCGTTTCTACCTTGGGCTCAGTTAAAGGCGTATTCGAGCTACTCTGTGCGTGCAATTGTATACGTATTTTCAGCGATATTTGCGTCGACTGATTTTAAATCACTATTTACGCGGCACCGGGCAGCTGTCCGTTATGCTAGTAGCTTGTATGTATTGATTGTGTTGATTGTAAAATATTTGCCTTCTTAATATGTGTGCGTGTGGATGTCTATATGCTTGGTTAATAAATTGATTGCAAATCTTAAACTTGAACATTTTAGACATCAATTGTCATCTACATTCATTGATTGTCATTAGCAATCAATTATGGGGAAGAAAAACAATTTCTACGGGATCTCCGAAAGCCCTGCGGCTGACGGAAGAGACCCTTCCACAGCCGCAGCGTTGCCGCGTTGAACCTCGATCGATATGCGCTACAACAGGTATTCGCTAGCGCGGGGGTCCTGAATTACAGCGATGACTTTCCGGCCCAGATCTTTAATACATTTTGTGGACTCCGGTCCGATCGGGCCAAGGGTTTCTATGGCGATCGGCTGAACTATAAATTGCGACGTAAATTTCTGGTATTTTGTCAATTTTCGGTTCTCTGCGAGCCGGGCGCTTGGACCCACCTCACGGCTCGTGTTTTAAACGTAGCTTTTGACCAGCGTACATGACACTGAAACATTCCAACCGAGGAGACGGCCACGAGCCCAGGGGGTAAGAGTTTTTCCGTCTGGTCTCAGCTGGCTATTCCGACTGAGGCCGACAGACTTTTTTACTGCCGAAATGTGGGCCGAGTGATGAGCGCGAAATATAACGTCGTTGGTGGCGAAGTGACATGAGTGGCGCCCAGCGCTATTACGACACGACAAGGCGTGCTCACCCGTGGTGGTTACTGGTACTCTGCATAGGTTGCATGGGTGGGGTGCGCAAACTACCTCTCCCAGCCGCAAGCCGGAAACGATACGGAGTTGTTGTGTAGCATCGTTCCCAGCTGCGGCGAGGGGAGGGCTTGAAGCTACTTGCCACTTATTTGATCAAAGCACGCTTTTAAATGGGCCCTTCCTGAGCTGTCGGAAACTTGATTTTCTAGGTCGCGTTGGAGTCGAAATACCACGATTCAATCCAGAGATCCTTGTGTTATGTACTCCAGCACTGAATCCCACTGGTCGCGAAAGTTAGCGAGTGTTGCCTGCATTGAGTCGGCGATCCAACTCTCAGTCTAAGGGGCCCCGATGGCGACGGCAAGCTTCTTAACTTCGGACGAGCCCAGGTAGCAGGATAGGGCTATATCGACCAATCTGCGTACACCTAAGCCTCCAGCACTAACGGGAAGCGCAGCTTGAGTCCAAGACAGATCTTTAAAATAATAGTTTAGCAGGAATTGTAAAGTCTCCCGGAGTATCTCATCAAAACGATGTAGTAAGTCGCGCCTTATGAACGCTATCGAACATCGAAATTGGTACATTAAGCGGGGCGTTAAAAGACTGTGCCTTAGTAGGTACAATGCTAGGTACGTGTCTAAGGCTTTTAGTCGGCGGCACCATCGGTTGGTGTCTGCGAGCATTTTCCTAAGCGCGCCCTCTACCGCCGCTTCCGCGAGTGGCGCACCCAGTAGTTCTAAACTGTCTTCTGCTACCTCTCTGAAGTTTGGTCTCTGCTCTTGAGAGAGCCAAGATACCTCACCCTTATCGTCGTTTAGGCGTAAGCCTCATTCAGCCTTGAATGCTCTGACTCTTTTGATATCCTTAATGATCGTCAAGCTGTCGCCGGCTAAAGCGGCGTCGTCGAGATATCGCGGTCGCATTCCCGACTCTAGTCTGGACTGAAGATCGGAGATGCCGATGCAGAAAAGTGCTGGACCGCAAGGGTCTCCCTGCTGCACGCCCAGCATGATTGTATGGTTTCTGCCTGCCAGAGGAAATCAAGTTCAACTAAAACCCCTCCTGGCCACAGCGGGTCTCGAGGAAACCCCTTGTAGCGTGTAACCCTGTTTCTGCTCCACCCGTGATCCCGCAGCCAAGCTGCATCGGAGCCACGAGCTTCAAAATACATGGCAAGGACTTCTTGATCAGGATCTTCCCACCAGCCGTCGTTACGTAAAGCCGACCGCAATCGGCCTAATTCCGCCGTCCTTCTTGCGCAAGGCAAAGAGATTCGCACCGTAAAAAATCGGAAGTATGAACTCAGGCAAACGTCCGTTAACCGCTAGCGTGACAAATCGCACAAGGGCCTGCAGAAGAGGATTGCTGTCGTACTCGTGGGCACCAATGAGATCTTTCAAATGGCGAAGCCGTAGGCCGTCAGGGCCGCCGAAAGAGCTATTAGGGAATCTCCTGATGGCGTTACAGATCTCGGAGAAATGACGAGTTCGACGGGTGTTGGGGGTGTTTCTCTAACAAACTACGGCGAGTTTGTGAATCAAGGGGGGCGATCGTATCAGTTGAAAGCAGCGTTTTGGCGGCTGCTGACACGTCGCCTTGAGCGAGCTTTGCCTGTGCGCTTATTGCTCTACGACGGTCAGAGTCTGGAGCGGGGTCTGTCCTGGTATGTTTTCTAGTCATGTGAGGTTTATCTGATATAGACGCACCCCTTTAAAAACAAAGCAGGTTCTCGCGGATTGCGGAAATGAATGTTCGGCCTTTATCCTTTTTTGCCGGGATACTGAGCGCCGTCGTCAAAAAGGTGAGTAGCCTTTCCCAACACTCCCGGCTCCCCGAATGACTGACACCGTCAACGGTTTTTGCCAGCTCAACAGAAACACTGTTCCGCAAGCTGCGTGGGACGCAGGATAACATCTTAACACCCGCCTTTATCTGGGCCACCTTCAACACAAAATGGGCCAAGTCTGAACCAATAGGCGCACGCTGCAGAGTGGATTGGTTTGCTAGATGCGGGTTGTTTGAAGTGGCGTGAGCGGCAGGCGTGGCCGACTGTGGCTGTGCCGGAGAGAACCAACGGCGGAGATCGGCTTAGTTACTATCCGCCGTTGGTTCTCTCCGGCTAATTGATTGCAATGTTCGTGCATCTCAGTTGTGAATTTTGTTTAGTTGAACTTTCGCAAGCTAGAACCTTGCGAACCTTAGATGAGCTAAATCTCAATAGTGAAGCTACGTATTGAGAGCACTTACACTCGACTTTCCTCTAATAAGGCGCAATTATGTTAGTCATATTTAACTTTAAAATTTAATTATTGGCTATTCAGGTCACCAGCTGAATATCACAGCTTGCCTGTTCCGTACATCTTTGTTACTGGGACAAAGAATTTGTAGGCTTTGCCCAGCCTCCCGTGTGACAATTTGGCCAGCACATCTGATCTCTTCAGAAGGTATCAGAGAAATCATCACTATTAAACATTGGCTATAAACATTTTCCGGAGTTGTCTTGGGGCTCTCGAGCGGTACCTGCCCAACAACAAATTTATACCTTTCATCCCCCGCTCTCCTATGAATGATTTATGTTCATCTGGCGCACCGGAACACTGGAGAAGACTATTTGCTTTCCTTATTGTAGTGTTTAGCATCCTCACAAAAAAGAGAGATCTGACCTTTAGTTCAGTTATTCGAGAAAAAACCCGGCACGGCTTCACCATGCGACACTGACCTTCAACAGTCAAATATAGAACAGACGAAACTCGTTCTAGTAGATGTTTCGACAACCGCACTATCACACGCTTCTGTCAACTGACCAGATGTTCCTAGATGATTCACAAACCTCTTACAGCCTCATACCTAAACGTTCCGAACACCACTTGGACACAGCCTTCCCACTAGCGGAATGTAACATCCAGATTACCCCAGCGGAGATCCGAAACGCAATTAAAGGCTTTCCTAATAAGTTCAGCGGCCCCGAATAACATCGGCCTTGCCACTTCACTCGGACCTCACTGGCGGCGAGGGTGACAACAGTGATCCGTTGCTGCTCTCCCTTTGTCGTTTTGTTGCCCTAAGCATCAACAGATAACCACTAGATTTCGCACTGCCTATACTTCCCTGATTTCTCCGGAAGCAGGACAGCGGGAAATTAATCAAAAATATTCTTGTGTTTGTTGCCCCACTGCAACTTGGCTGTGGTATTACCGGTTACCGAGTCTGCAGTACGTGCCACCGCTACATATATTGATTGACATAGGGCAAACAATAAAATTGTGCTAAAGCTGGACTTCTAAAGTGCCCTTTACTTGATTCGAAGGGACCACCTTTTAAATTAATTCAGACAAAACGAAAATAAATCGTATAACAGCAAACTTCTGGGCTGTATACCGCCAAGTAACCACTAGGGGTATCGTTTTTCGTCCAACCTTTATTGGCAAAGAAAGACTATTTTGTCAAAATCTAGGATGAAACAGAGCGATCTGCGTAGGCCTAGCTTATTCAGCATTTGAATATATAAGCTTTAAGCATGGTTGCGACCCTTGTATTTAGACAAGGGGATGCTTGCAGGCGATTTGCATGCTGTACTCCCCGCTATTAAGAAAATCCAGACTTCAAGGCTGTCTCGTGTCTAAGTCCAAAGGCAAGAAATGTCAGTTTCTTGACATCTCACACAACGACAGCGCGGAAACGACTGCCGCAGTATAAGAAGAACTTGCCAATATCAATCGGCTAACAGAGGAAACGCTGAATTACTGGGTGCAACATTAACTGACGCAGCAGTTGTGAACGCTCCCTAAAAAAAACTCACGGTTGCTAAACGGTGGTGGCCTAATTCATTCTCTACGGCAGTCTCTCACGTTCCAGAGAGATTACCTACTTTACGTTTTCGACCAGCTTCTCGAAACGACACTCGAGTGCTCACTCAATGTGCGGCAAGGAAACGACGCATAGGCCAAGCTACACTGTCCATTAACGCAGATGGCTTCGGTGTTCGCACAGCTAAAGATCTGGCTCTGTCGTGCTACCTGCACCTCATCCAAGGATTCTTAACATCGAATCGCTTCCACCGGTCCGGAAGGTATATCGGAGGTGATCGAGCGGGCTTTGTGTATGAGTCTGAAAGAAGTCTCTACCGGTCTTTCTAACGCAAGAATCTCTCGACTGCATTGTCGTAGAGCGGAAACAAGCCACCCCTTATCTCAGATACAAACGACGAATGACGATCCTACACTGCGAGTTTGCCCCGATCCTAGGAGTAGCAAGGTGGAAGGGGGGTGGGGTGCAGGCCATTCCCTCGCCGCAATTAAGTACTTCCGCAAATAAGTCAAACTTTTTTGTCGTGTCTGGTCTGCGGCTAGGGGAGACGGTCTGTGCCGCTCATCATTGAATCATCCGGTGTCGATTCCCAGTAACAAACAACAGGGGAACACGCTATCGTGTCGATACAGCGCCGGCCGCCATCCACAACACTACGCTGTATGTGTATATGCTGCTATGTACTGCACAGGGCACCGGTACCGGCCGTGAAAGAGCCATTTAGCCTTGGCCTCAATAGTGGGTTATGACTGGTCGGTTAAACGCTAACCCCCTTCGGAGAAAGGTCGCCTACTTGTATGGGACGTCACCGTGTCGCATACACTTGCCAGAAGCGATGTTGCTCAAACTAGCCGCGAAACTGGTACCTCTGTTGTCTTGCAGAGGAGAGCAAGTTAGCGAAAAAATAAAGAGCCTGCTCCGCAGTCTATTGTCCAACCATTCGCCATAGAGACGTTTGGACCCATGGGCAACGTTCCATTTTTCAAAAAGCTTGGAAAAGACTAAACGCGGTCATAAAAGCTCTCCTTGTTCCTAAGGGTACCTAGTGCAGCGCGAATCGATCGAGGTTCAGCAGAGAAACGCGGCATTAGTTAAAAGATCCCTTTCTACTGCTACTGCAGTTTTCCATGGCATATCAACTGTTAACGAGTACACGCACTGGGCATATTTGGAGCAAATGAATCTACGTACCAACCCAATCTCCTACACGAGTGTACTTGCGTTCACCAGCATGTATTACACAAGCATGTGACTACCCCTCCCCCCCCCCTCCGTAACGAAGGCTCAGAGAGACCAGACAGCGCTGCTTGCCTTTACCCGTCGTCAGTACCGAATTGTCTACTGCAGAGGTTTATTCTGTTCGAGATTTTAGCAGTTTGGCGTTGTCTCTGGTCTATGTCGGACAAACAGCGCATGCACGAGGCTCTGGTGAGCGACCGACAGCGGACAACATAGCAAACTTGTAATCAGATATACAAACACGCCACGTAAAAGTTCTGGCCTAGATCAGATAGCTGTAGGCTGGTATTCTGGGATAGTATCACGTAGGCCTTGGCATTTGCTAGTCAACAAACACACAGTCACTAAAATGTCGTACAGTTGACGTCGCTTCCATGGTGTGCACCATAGGATAAGTAAATAGCTGCTAGAACCGCTAACATATGTTCGGATATCGCAATTTTAAAACACTGATAATAAAAAAGAAAACTAAATAATGTTTATTTACATATATATATATATATATATATATATATATATATTCAAGGGCGGCTCGACAAGTTCCAGTACTTTACCTTTTAAAAGTTAAGCCGACACTACCAAAGTTTTCCGGTTTGATGTGCGTAGAAGGGCCATTCATCAGCTATACACATGCCAATCGGTGGCGGCGTTTATAGTTTGAGTTTGGTTCAAAGAAATGAAGAAAACGAGGGGTCCAAATGAAAGAGCAACGATTTCACGACGAACGTGAGGAAACCGAAAATGACCCCTGTTCGAGAGGCATTCGACGACAATAACAAAGGAAACCGTTGAAAAAGTTCGTGATTTCGTACCCAACAGTCGCTAAATTACTATCAGGTAGACCGCTGAGAAATTGAGGATACCTTTCTGAGAAGATTGTTTCAAGAATTATGCATTTCTAGCACATGAACGGCCGTCAGGAAATGTCCGCATTGAACGCAGTCGCAAGGCGCAGGCGAATGTACCTGTATTACGCCACCTGGTTCATAGACTGAAATATAGGAGACGGGTCATAGGTATATGGTTACGACAAAGAAAGCAAAGCCCAATTCAATGGTGCTCCCAAAAAGAGAGTCGATTGAATAAATTCAGATATAGCACATGCAATTCCAAGGTGCGTTTGACTGTTTTTTACTACGAGGGTATCGTCTTTCACAAATGTTTGCCTACTCAAATATTTCCGCGAAAATTTGAGACGACTGCGCGAGAACGTCCGGCGCAAGAGGCCTGAACTCAGAGCAAACAACTCTTGGACCTCCATCACGATAACGCACCAACGCGCATATCGTTACTGATTTCGGATTATTTGATTAAATATTTGATTTCTTTATTTTTGCAACCTCTGTATTCTCCGGACCTGGCTCCTTGTGGTTTTTTTTCTGTTTCGCACGTATTCAGTGCTATCTGTCACACCATACTACGCCGCTTTCTACGCGGGAATATGAAGCAGATAACGTAGCTAACATTGCGTTAGCTAACATCGTGGCCGACGCGAATCTCATTGGGAGTATGGATTCGTTTATCTGAAGTAGTTCGCCATCAACGATCGGCCAGCTAGGTGACGCAGAGTGGCCCCATTACCCTGTGGATGCTCCGTAAGCGTGGGGCACCTCTCCTCATTGTATCGCTCCCCACTTCGCAGCAGTATCCTACGAGCGATCCCGTTTTGGACGACGCAGGAGATCGTTTGGGTCTAGAGTCGCACACGCATTCAACCATTCTTGTGCACACACAGCCAGCCATGTTTCACGCCGCCATATTGAGTAATCTGTAAAAGCTCAACGTTGTAGACCTGAGGGAAGGGCAGGCGGTATTCAAGGGCAGACAACGCAGGAGACCGGTGCTGGCTGACCGTTCATGCTGGCCTCTACCAAAGGGCTTTGCCCGGCGGTGTTAGATAAGTTCGAGGCGCGAGCTAAAACAGGCCGGGCAGGCAAGTTGCCCACAGAACGGGCGGACCCATGCTCAGCGAAGGGGCTTGTGGCGGCTACATCTCAATTAGGCTCAATCAGTCACTTCACAACAGTGGGGCAACATAACAGTGTCCTAACGCACAGCAATCACAACAACAACAACAACAGCGGCTACCCTGCTACTCCATACTACATACCGGTGGCAAATGTCAGGGGGATCAAGAGGGCACATATGCTTGTAAGGTGAGGGAGATGCTTATACGATGAGTTGTTGCAGTAGTTGTGTTGGTGGTAGCAAACGTAGTGGCTAGGAAGCCAATTCTGCCTGCGGAAAAACTAAGCAGAAGTAGACCTAGAACGTGGGAGATTTAGAGAGTGGTGAGGGGTTACTGCGACGGGGAAAGAAAGTGAGAAATACAGACGGAGTGAGAGTGTCAGAGAGAGAGAGAGAGAGAGAGGAAGCTTTCGCTTAGGAAAGACAAAGTGGAGAGAGCTCTACGTCGAACACCGATGACCGCAGAGCACGTCCTCTCACTACAAGAAGCGGGGGTAAGTGAGGGCCCGCGTGGTGGGCATTCAGCGATGGAACAGAGGGGAACGCGATGAGGGTCACGGCGATTGCCTCGAGCAGAACAACTCACAACTGAGCTAGCGCGCGCTGCAGCGTGCCAAAGTCCATCGTTCCTCGATCCTCGACGGCCGTAGTTTCTCCCCGTCAAACGTGGTTGGTGGCAGTCACGGAGGACGTCGACGGCAACAACAACAACAACAACAACAACAACAATATGTTTCCCTTGCCCTCATTCACCTCAGCTCTAACCCACTCTCTAACCTAAGCAAAAAGCAGTGTCAGGAGTCAGGCAGCCGACTAGTGCCTGCTGGCAGAGCGTACGTGTAGTAACTTCGTCGTCGCCGCCGCCGTTATCATCATTATTGTAATCATAATCATAGCTGCCATAACAATGGCAATAAGAAGAGAAGAAGCAGTTATCAAATATGTTATGTCGCCTTCGCCATCAGTCCAACAATAACGTTTCATATCTCTGAACTGTGTCTACTGTACAATTATAAGATAGTCAGATAAATAGTATAGATATAAGATTTACTAGGTTATTGTAAAACACACACATATATATATATATATATATATACCATTTATTTATATAACTTTGCTATTTTTGGGTGGAAAATTGTCTCCGCGCGAACGTGTGGTCACAGTTTCTCCAACGCAAAAACCTCTCGACTGCATTGTCGTAGAGCGAAAACAAGCTACCCCCTTATCTCAGGTACAAACGACGACTGACAAGGCTAGACTACGAGTTTGCTCCGATCATATGAGTAGCAGGGTGGGGTGGGGGGGGTGCAGGCCATTCCCTCGCCGCAATTAGATACGACGCTGAACAATAACACACTCCGCTTGGTGTCTGGTCTGTGGCTGGGGGAGACCGTCTGTGCCGCTCATCTTTGAATCATTCGGTGTCGGTGCCCCGTAACAAACAACAGGGGAACACGTGTCGATATCAGTCGATATCTATCGTGTCGATACAGCGCCGGTCGCCGTCTACGACACTACGGGGTTATTTATATATACAGGTAGTTCAATAAGTTCTTAGAATGAAAACCAAGAATTTTCCAAATCATGTTTTTAAATTTATCTTATTCGATATACTCCCCGAGATGCTCAATACACTTTTCCCACCAAGATTTCAGAGCTTTTATACCTCTTAAGTAGAATTCCGCGTCTTTAGACTGAAAATAGGCATTGACAGCAGCCTTAACCTCTTCATTGCTGAAAAAACGCTTTCCACCGAGACTATTCTGCAAATGTCCGAAGAGGAAATAATCAGAGGGGGCCAGGTCTGGAGAATAGGAAGGTTGTTCAATAAGTTCGAACCTCAGTTGGGCCAGTTTTGCCGATGCTTGCCGGGACTTGTGTGCAGGAGCATTGTCCTGGTGAAACAGGACAACCTTCTTCTGCAAAGCGGGCCGTTTCACGATGAGTTCTTGCTAAAGGCAGTCTAACAGTCTTGCCTAATATTCTCCTGTGATCGTTTTACCGCTCTCAAGGTAGTCGACCAGCATTATTCTACGTTGGTCTTAAAAAACTGTAGCCATCACTTTTCCGGTCAATGCCGTTGTCCGCACCCTCTTCGGAGGGCCTTCATCAGGTGCACACCATTGGCAAGATGCTTCTTGGGTCTCGGGAGTGTAGTGATGGACCCAGTTTTCATCGACGGTCATAAATCTGCGCCAAAAATCCGACGGATTGTTCGACATCTTGGCCAAATTTCGCTGTGAAGCGAAAACAGGCGCGTTTTTTGGCCTTGGTTGAGCAAATGCGGCAGCCATTTTTCTCTGAGCTCTTTCATCTTCAAGTTTTTGTGCAGGATGAAATGCACACTACCCAAACTGATCCCCAAGGCCTCTGCTATCTCCCTAATGTTCACTCGCTTATCTGCGGCAACGATTTTCCGCACCTTTTCCACGTTTTCCTAATCAGTTGCCGTTTTTGGGCGTTTTGAACGTAGTTCATCCCGGTGCTCCTGTGACCTCTTTTTAACTCATTAATCCAGTTGGAAACAGTGGCAAAAATGGCGCAGAGTCACCGTACACCTCGTCTAACTCAGTTTTCACTTGGGTCGCATTCCAACCTTTTAAATAAAATGCTTGATAACCACTCGAAACTCTTTTTTCTCAATTTTTCAAAATCACGCCGATACGTTGCACGGAAAAAGCGATCAAACGAAATCGCAACGGCCAATCAACATAATATTTTGACTGCTGGCAGTCGAAAAGTTGCAGTTCCTAATAGCGGTGGAATTCGCGCTAAAATTCGAATTCTAAAAAGCTCATTCTAAGAACTTATTGAACTACCTGTATATATATATATATATATATATATATATATTTACTATATATATATATACTCAAGGAACCTTGAGGATATACCGCTCGCACCGGGTCCATAAGAGCGGGGGCTACCATCAAGCAAGGACACGGACAACTGACTCTTAACTTCACGTGACACCTTTTTACCACCATTTTTATTAAGGCGAGCACTGCCGAGTGTGCAAACGTATTGTAAATGATTAATAAATCATCACAATATTTTCTATATATATATATATATATTTATATATAAATATATATATAAAAAAATACACACTAATGCAAATTTGGATGCAACCACAACAATTGAAATTTATGACGCCGGTTTTTATTTATGGGCCCGAGGTAGCCATTCATGCGATCCGTGCCTTTCTTGTCTCCCGTAAGCTCCCGAGGAATTTTGAGCAAACTATTTTGTCCGCCACCGGACTGCAGCAAGGAGATTCCTTAGTATCACCTCTATTTTTCTGTAAGATAAAAGATAATAAGAGATCGAGAAAATTCCTTTAAAAGCCCGCTAAATCTATGTAGGTATTTTGACGATGGTCGTTTAGAACCAAGTGTTCGCACAGTAGCCGTAGACATTCGACGAGTTCTTGACCTCGGCGCAACTTCCAGTTTTTAGCTAAATTCAACGATATGCGGGATACTCGTATAACTCTTTGGTTCAACGCATGATGTCTCCTATCTACAATCACTTCGAGACCTTTTGCCCGGCTTTAAGATAACCTCCTTTGACGACTGGATTGACCAGGTGTGCCCGTTTTCCTCGAGGGGTTCACAGCAGCAATCGAGCACTGTAGATCAACACTGGAATTTGCTGCCACTCGTGGAACCTCTTCTGGAATCACATCGGGCATTCTTCTTACGCAGGTCCTCTTTCTTGTTCTCTGGGCTCCATTTCCTTAAAGGGGCTCTCCTATCTACCCACAAACGTTCAACAAGTCGTTTGCTCTCGATATCTGCCGTTTAGAAACCGCTCAGCCCACCTTCAGAAGAACCTTGAGAAGCGGGTGCCGAGGCAGGCCTGACGCCGTACTATCCCAGTGTGGCGCTACCCACAAAAAGGTATAACGACGTCTTATCAAAGCTCCCAACAACACGACTAGACCTCGCTTAAACGCCGTTTCCGCAAAGGATTCAGGTACATGGTTACATAAGTTTGCCAGTACCTACATGTATCAGTACTCGTTTGGATGACAAGGCGACTTGCATATCAGTAAGCCTATGATTAAAATCAAACCTAATCAGCTCTCATTTGTGCCGATGTGGTCACCCCGTTGACAAACTGGGACATCACGGCCTACCGTGTGTCATCAACAGAGGACGACTTCCTAGACATACATCTTTTAATGAAACCTTCAGCAGCGCCCTTTGGTCATGTGCGCGGAGCGCACTGTTTCAGCGCAAGTTCTGGACTTTCGTGTTCGAAGCTTTAAATGTTTCTGGTGCCCAGTGATAGCAGGTTGTCTACTTATTTAAACAACGTCTGGATCTTAACAGACACCGTGAAAACGCCGCCTTCGTTGAAGCACACTTTTGAAGTGGTCTTCGCATGTCCCAAAACGACACGTACACGCCCGCGAGGTACCTCGACGCAGCTAACCCTTCGTTATATATTAATAAACTAGGCGGTTCAAAAAGTCCGTAGCATCACATGTTTTTAGTTTTAATTTAGAGCGACGGAGAAAGGCGTTCCTCAGTAGTAGCCAAAATAAAAATCATTAGATTGGCTTCGATTTACGTTTGTAGCAGGTCGCGCAACTGTAGCATGTTAGACCCTACAATGATTATGAAGCAGAAGGAGTACGAGCTGTGATTAAACTTTTTACAAGGTTTAACTGCGACAAAAAAAAAACAAATGAATGCACGTACTAATGCACGTACAGCATTCTTGCCAGTTCAACTGTCTCATCTGACGGAGAAAGCATAGGCACTGAGAATTCATCACGTTCTGGGGTAGCTATCTCACGAAATAACAACGGAGCAAAAACTAAAATGCGTGTCAATTTCGGAGAGCAATTTGGAGCTTCAGAGACAAAATCCGCAGGATTTGTTTGGGTCCATCCGTACGCGCCAACGAAACCTTGATCAGTCACTTCAGACCGGGACGATGCCATCAGGGAGTAGCCCGCATGGGGCGAAAGGTCTTCCGCCAGAGTAAAGAGGCACATCTAGGCCGAAAGGGTTTGGCGACCGTTTTCGGGGATGCAAAAGGTATTCTACTAATTGAATTTCATTTTTATTAGGCCTGTTTCTGGTTTGTAGTCCCCATCTAGTGTCCTCGAAATCCTGTGTGCCGCCTAGCAAAAGAGAGAAGCGATTTTGCTAGGCGGCACACAGCCGCCTATCTAAGTATATACTTCACGGTCCATAAAATATCAATAATTCCTATTAGTTACGTTTTAGATTGTCTAAAATTGTATAGCATAATAACGAAGCTAGATTTCAAGGTCTATTTACTGCGAGCAAAAGAAAATCAGCTTTCGTTGGATGTAGGTAACGACGCAGCACGTAACACATGAATACATATGCACACCTATGAAATACATAACTTTGTGCAGTATAAGCAAATCTTTAAACTGCAGTATGTTATCTACGGATATCTTTAAACACTTTACCCTGTAAAAAATACTCAACCAGAGAATGAACAAGCGCAAATTAGATTACTGTATTGTTTACATAATTGAGTCCGCATCTTGTTGCAGTCTGCCCAGATGTGAGCTATGGAGCGTAGGTAAGATGGCCACCTCACCCGTGACGATGGTAACAAAAACAGCCACAACAAAAGCAACAAAACCAATAAGAACATACATTAATAGGAAAGACGGCACGAGAGCGCATTGAGTGCAATGTTGCCATCTATATTTAACAACCGATAAATGAAGATCTACTGACTATGAGGGTAACATCGGCAGTACTATATGCATATCTATGGCGCACGTAGGGTACACACTCAATTTACGGCAGATCACACAGCCGAAATCCTTTATTTTCCCCAAGAGAATTGTTGGTAAGGAAGATTGTTGACCGGATTGTATATCCGCGTTCGGCACAACCACTAAAACGCTGAAGATGGCGATTGGTGTACGTCGCCTCCTCGTGTGCGTATTTGTAGTAACTGTAGGCACATTCTAGATATCATTGGCAGCGTTGTAGCTCTTCGGTCGCGCGTTTTTTAGGCCAGTCTAGAATCAATTATGCCCGGTTTCGTCACTAAACTATGCGAGCTAAATATATTTGTTAGGAGTTATCCTGTTACGAGAGAGAGAAAGAGAGAGAGAGAGAGAGAGAGCGTAAAGGGGGCGAGACCAAAAGAGGCAAAAAGTTGGGAAAATTATGAGAGAATCGAGTACCATGTATGAAGTCTCCTCTACACGTATAGTGCAGTAGCTTGGAGGCTTATAGGTTGGACAATTTGGCTCACTCTTGACCTTCACCCGTAGTAGCAGAGTGGTTGGTATCAGCAGTGCTTGCTCACGCCAAAAATATCCCTTCTGGTGATGGTCCGTCGAGTAAGCGATGCTGTCGGATCGGTTGAACCTTGGGTGACTGATTGTTCGAATTAATTTGCTTCAAACCTCAAACAACAACGACGACGACGGCAACAATGGAGACAACAATAACAGCAGCACCAACTACGGTAACCGCAATAACAGCAACAACAACAACAACCGCAGCCAAAGAACAACTCAACTACAATAACCGCAGCAATAACGTAATTACAATCACAACATTATTTAACGTGTTACACCGCAACATTACCCCTGTTCCCTGGAGGTAACGACACAGCCGATGGAGCTGCCAGAGGCGTAACCCGTCTAAATCGAGACGTTGTTTTGTCTTCGTCAAACTTGGCCAATGTCTAAACTTGCTTCCGGAAACATCTCTAAAAAGCAGATGCTATATATATATATATATATATATATATATATATATATATATAAAGAAAGAGAGAGACGTAAATTACCAGTCATTCTAACATGGCAGTCGCGGATGTGATCTTGGCGCGGCACACGTCTATTTGTAAGCGGGTTGAAAACTTAATTAATATTAGTAACAATTCATTATATATATATATATATATATATATATATATATATATATATGGCTAAAAGCAGCTTCGAAACAATATGGTGTTCAGTTGCAGTTTGCATGTCAGACGTATATGTGTGCTGTCTGTACTGCTGCTGTTGTTGTTGTTGTGTGACAAGATATGGTTGGCTTCTGGTTGAGTGAACAAGCGTACTCGCGCAATCTCTGTGGGTGTGTTCCAACGTGTTCGGCAGGGACGTTGTCTGCCGGCTTGGTTGGGCCTTGGTGCTTGTCCGGTAGCTGGAGTTCACAGTTTGCGACGTCGTTCGCCATGTGTTGGCCATCCAATCGTTGTAGAACCGCTACAACCGTCGCCGCCCCTGCCGTAGCCTCCGCCTCCTGCGAGCTCAATGCGAGGCCGAATAGAGACATCACGTCAGCGATGAGACCGAAACCACTCGGTGTGGCGTGTGGGAAGCGGCAGCATGTCCCTGGCCTGGAGAGACGGCGGAAGGGCCACAAGAAGGCGTGCACGTCGGTCGGCCGGCGCAGAGGCCACCGAATTTTTGCGTTGCGTTGAGAGAGACACGCAACGAGAGCGCGTCCGTAGGCTTCGACTCTAATTCTGCGTGGCGCACTTAACAACAACGACGGCAACAACCACCACCGCCGCCGGCGCCGCCACCGACCTGACAGGCATGATGAATGCGGTCGGCGTGCCAATGTTGCGCATACAATACGTTTCATACACATACGCATACACACCTATATTTATATATATATATATATATATATGTATATATATATATATATATATATATATATTTATATATTTATACATAGCTCGGAAAAGGCAGACACAGCATGACCCGTTAGTACGTCATACCATAACATGCTAACGCCCAGTGAGGCGATCCATCCGCACATGTACTACCTCTAAATTCCCTCGGGCCCCGGGCTGGGATGCCGCCGGACCGCCGCGAGCCGGGATGACCGCCGTTAATTGTACCAAGGTTTGTTGGTCGAATACGATGCTATGAACGCATCGAATACGATGCTATGAAAATCGACAAATTATCTTATGAACGCCGACAGACCACGTTTGTGTCGAATCTTTGAAATATTTGCCATACTAGTGCATAAAGATTAGTGTCAAGACACGTTATGCGAGTTACAAAAAAATCCCTTGAAGGCTGATTCTCAGCCAAGCTTTAACGTCCATGGGACTGCTTTTTGCATTGTTTTATAGACGGTCCCCCATAAATACAAATAGGCAAAGACTCGAACCCGCGCACCTATGTGTCTCCTCCGGTCGCGAGGCGCAGACGCATGCCACCACGCCACCGGGCTCGACACGTTATGCGAGTTAAAACTGTTTAGGATTGCTTAAAGCCCTTCTCCTTTGATTTACCAAACGTCAGACCAAATTAGCAAATTTGTCGGAGTATATAGCTTGCATTGGTACTTTAAAAGGCTGGGTAAATCAGTATCGAAGCAAGGCACTAGGCCCAACACTATTTTAAGAGCACGTCTTTGTGCCAAAAAGGTTACGCTTTATGTATGGTGTTACTTGAAGAGCCTGGCGACGGTTCTGCAATGTAACGAAATAATTAACAGTGGAAACTGTTGCCAGTTGCTTGGCCGTTTAAAGTAGGCCGTCATCAAAAAAATAGAGAAGCCATCGAAAGCTTATCAAAAACTACTTTGATCACTTTTTGAGTATAAATACGGCAAATTCTAGAAGCGAATTTCTCATTAGCGAATGTATAAGAAGAAATGTTGTATCTATAATCGGCCATAGTGATACCGTATGTGCAAAATACATTTCCAAATTTGCTCTTTAAATCGGATAGAACTTTCTGACTGACCCCAAATGTCGCTGGCCAAACGATGTGCGAAGTCGTCCAACCACTGACCTGGCGCGGCCAGTGGCTTAGGAAAGGAAGCTAATCCATTCTAATTGGAGATTTGGTATTTCGAAATCATGCGCGTTTATGACATGACAGGACGTCTGGTTTCTTGCGAGTACATATTGAAATGTCAGAGAGCTCCAATAACTAGTAATCCCACAAGTGTTTTTACACGACTAGCAACCCACGCAAACATACGACGCCCCTAAGATGCTAAGCTTTCGAATGACGTTTGCCGCCCAAAACATTATTTGTCTCGACCTTGCGAACTACTTGTCCAACACCATGCCCCTCATCTGTTGAGGCGACCTCCCGAGACGGAGCAGGAACGGCACGTTTTGCCAAGTTAGCAAACACGTCACACAAAGACCGTTGTGTCTGAAGGTCCACTGACGTCGTCATTCGTGCCTGCTTCTGCTGCAGTGGCTATAATACATAGATGCTGATACTGGCGCGGCTACCGCGGCCATGGGCCATACCACTATGGGCATGGCTGATGTTGTTGTAGCTGTCGTTGATGTTGGTGTTGTTGTTGATGTATTTTTAAGCTCAACTGCAACCCAACGTAGAGTGCACAGCCAACGGATGGGCGGTTGCTGTTGCTTGTCGGTTGTTGCTGGTGTTGCTAGCCTATCTCTCTCTCTCGTTCTCTGTCTATGCGCGTTGGTCAGTCTGTCAGTATGGCCAGCGCTTTCCCCGGTCTCTGGCTGAAACGAAACGAGTCAGCGGCGACGATGTACGACCAGGACAACTTCAACAGCAACGGCAACGGCAACAACAACAACTTCAACTTCAACAACTCGGCAGTCGAGAGGACATTCGGCTTTCGAGATATGACCAAACAGGGCGGACGTGCTCCGCGTACTACAGGCCCACACAGTGTCTGTTGCTGTCGGCCCGATGTCTAGCCAACGGCTGCGGTGGCTGGGCCCCATGCCGCCAAAAGATAAGGCGAGAACGAATTTTGCCCAAGCTGAGCCCGCGTAGTCCGCGATCGACCACGCGTAATCGACCACCAGTGGTGGAAATGCGAAGTCTCTGGAAATAATAGCGTTGTGGTATACGAATATATATATATATATATATATATATATATATATATATATATATATATATATATATATATATATATACATATATATATATATATTCATTATGTAACCACATATTTCGCCAGTGCTCTGAAATACTGCGCAGTACGCAAAAAAGCGCCTTAGGTTACATTGAACCGCTGGTTGGTCCCTACTGAAGTAAGGCTTGACTGCAGCTAACCGGGCTTAAATCATTGTTGAAAGAATCTCTTGCTATTCAGTATCTTCCAGTGAAAAAATTACTTTTTTTAATGTAAAATCCAAGAACTTCAAGTAATCAAACCTGCAAGTATTATATATATATATATATATATATATATATATATATATATATATATATATATATATATAAACTAACAATGTTGCCCAGCTTAGGTTGTGGCTTCCTGAAAATGAAGAAATGATTATATATATATATATATATATATATATATATATATATAAGAGTGCGAGCGAATTCCTCAAACAGCGCCTGTCACTGAATCTGGTCTGATATTTTGGATTGAGACTGGCTCGAAGATAAAGTCTGAATTCTTCTTAAAGTCCGTCGGCTGCGGCCGAGATATATATATTTATTTTAATCTCAAAGGTAGGGCATGTCTATTGGGTCCCTGCAAACGTGTGCACCGTTACGGAGGTGCAGTGTAGAGACCATCCATCCCAGAAGGGATACTCGGACCAAAGCTGCACTGCCTTGTTGCACAATGGTCTAGATAGTACTAATCTGTAATTATGTGCGTCATGCGATTACTCCTTCACGTGGTAATAAGCAAATAAGTGAGAGCACCCTTCAAAACTCAAAATCGTTAACTTTTTGAGTGCAGCAACTGTACGTTTCGAAATGAGCTGTTGTTTAAACTTACAATGCAGGCTTGCTGCCAATTCAACATAATCAATGTCTCCTGTAACCGAGATCGCTTGACTTATCTCATCCACCAGTTGGTCTGTGGGATCACCTGTGCGCGGATGCCGCTACTGTAGATAATGCTTAATATTGCTCAATGCCTCGTGTTGCAGGGCTGCAATGTTGTCGCCTGTAGCTTCTTGCAGCTTAGGGCCAATAAAAACGGACACGCCTGCAACTGGACTATTGCAAGCCCGCGTTGAGCTTTAAACAAGGAAAACTATAAAAGCCATCACCCTGAAGTCCATATTGCAAAACGTCTCTGTGAATAAGACAATACTAATCGACTGAAAGTCTTCCGGAGGAATGACGACCAGGACAGGCCCCTCGCAGTTTCATTGGCAGATTCTCAGCTTCGTCTAACAGGTCTACAGTTGGCGTCTCTGCTGTTAGCTGATAGATGGTTTGCCGTGGCTAGCTTTCCCATCTTCTCTGGCACCTAGCTCCTGTATGCTCTATGTATAGGGCGCCCTATTTCCACAGCGATGAAGTCGTTCAGGACAGGTTGAAGCGGCAGTATTTGCTGTTGCGGAGCAATTCTGAATGTGAGATAGGGCTACGTAATGGCTCCGTTTCGGCTGAGCCGTGTTGTTTGTGGGGGTTGTATTGGGGCCTCTTCGGAGACTCCTCGTTGCCCCGCGTAAGCTGTTCGCTGTATCCTTTAAATCGGACGAGGTTCTCGAAGTTCGCTCCCAAAGAACTGTCGTGAACCGTTACGCAATGTTCAGTTACCACACGCGTCGTGATCTCCTCACTATTCTCGGCAATCCCACGCACAGGCATTTTGTTATTCTTTGTGTCAAGACACAAATTAAATAGTTTCAGTTCTTCTGCAGATCGCTGATATAATCTGACATTTTTTGATGTTTTGCAATGTTTGTGCACAATCGGTACTGAATATATTGTGAACTTTAAAGTGCGCGACTTGGACTTGAACCAGAGAGTAAAATCTCTCATTGCAGAGACAAAGACGGACGGTCATCTGTGCCCTGGTGGAATAATAACTTACAAGTTATTTCGGGAGTATTTGCTATGATCATTCGAGATTTCTGCGAGCATTTTTGCAGGATTTTTTTGGTGTAAAGTATGTACAACGGAATACTTGTTTTATGCGTGGCAATGCAAATTGTTTACAAGTCACTTAATGAATGTATCAGAAAATAGCCTGCTTCTTTGATGTCGTCGCAGGGGGGAGTGGTTTGAAGATACTCGTGACAAACACTTCCGTATAAATTATTATAATTGTTTTGCCGCTACTGGCGCTCCTCGTCGCGAGTTGCATAGAGCTCTAGCCTATTTTTTTATTTGTACGTATTTTTAGAAGAACGTACATTTTTTAGGCCTTCTAGCAAGAAACTACAGTCTGAAGACATTCATATGCTAACATTGACCATGTCCGCATTAACCATGTAGAGGAAAGACGCAGCAGCATGTGTTACCAACCTGAGTTAGAAATAATGCAATTATCACATTTTCATTATCGCCGCAACAACAGTCGTCCTACAGAAAAGTAATAGCTTTTCCTAACCACTGACCAGACCTCATTGAAGCGGCAGTACACGACCTCGAAGCAGATTGAAAATTAGGTGAGCCCTTTCACCGTGCGGCCGTGTGCGGGCGGGGTTCAATTGGGGACTTCGAGGTCGGCCGAGGCGTCTACCTCATCTCGGTCAACCTACTTCCTGGATGAACCGACCCATCACGTCGAACAAGCGGGAAGCCAGATGAAAGACCCAACTTGTCCGCGATTGTCCCACAGCCATTACACAATCTCGTCTTTCTCTTCGTCGTGAAGCGCGACTTCCGTGGGGGATGCCCGAATACGCCGGCTGGCCCCAGTCTTCGCTATAACAGCCTACCGGACCACCGAAGTTGTTGTTGTTGTCATTGCCTTGGCGTTGAGGTCAGATGATGATGATGATAATGATGACGATGTTGACGTTGACGACGTTGATAAGGACCGCGACCTTGTCGCACACTGTCGTTGTATTGCAGCAAAGGCAGCCAGCGATAGTAGGTCTCGTAGAAGGTCACAATGATTGTGTGTCACATGTTGTCGCTGCTAAGCTAGCGCCGTTGTTGGCTGACATGATTCAGTCGTAGTAATCTCAGTAGTGATCTGTCGTAGTAGACGTCGTAATTATTATTATTATTATTAACTTCTCTGCTCTATCATTGTGCAGTTGCTGTACTAACTGCTAATATAGGCAGTAAGAAATGATGACTGCATACCAGCGGGAGCCTGACTGTACTAGGCTTCTGCGTTTGGCCTTAAACTAACGCCCGGGTGGCGGTGGGCGTAAGAAGCACTTGCTTTGACTTCCGTTTGCTTGAGTCGCAAAAATCTGTCCGCCTGTTCGAACGGTGTCGTAAAAACAGGGTACTGTGCAACAACACACGTCTTGTACCGACACGTTGTTTTACCCTTGTGTGGTGTCGGCAAAACGCATGCATACGCAGAGGCGGTTTATTTAATAAGTTAGTAATGCCATTCTATTGTCATATGTGTCCATGGACAAAACGATTCGTTTGTTTCTGAAATACACGTTATATGCATGTAAACTGACTAGGTATGAAAACCGGCATTTTTTTTCTTGGCATATAATACAGCGAATACAGCAAGAATGACTAAGTACAAAAAACCAATTTTTTCCTATAGTCCCAGACGTGCTATCCCGGACTAAATGAAGGCAACATATCCTCGTCACAAGCTGTGTGCGTCGTCGTCTGTGGAGTAAAACTCTAATTGCTTCGAGAGTGTTACATCTGTGTGGATTGTCAGAGACCAACTAACGTTTCTAAAGAGAAAGCAGCGCTCATAAACGCGAAACGTCCGCACGCCGGAAAGTCAGTGCGATAATCTAGTGCACGCTGGTCTCCTCATCTCCATTATGATTGTCGTCGTCATCGAAATTGCGCTATTAACAACGATTGCGGTGATGCCGACTTCCTGATATCGGGACAGATATGTGTAGCTTCAGACTCACATTATTATATTCCTCGACTATTCCCGTTCTTCATTCCCGTTCCTCTCCTTTTGTCTCTCCCCTCATGTCATTCTCTTTCTCTGTCTCTCCCGTTCTTCGCCGTCCTTCATATGCACACAATTAGACAATAACTTATAGCATTAGTCTCACACCAAAAAGCTGTCGCCATATAAGAGAGCAAGCAAACACGCAGACTGACTTAAACTCCTTATGGACAGGAGGCATTCGTGGCTTGAGCGCTACAGCTAAATCCTCTCTCTGAACCGGCTTCGCTATGTATGCCTTCTCTTCCTCCTCTTTTTCCCGATGTCATCCTCCTTGTTTCTATCCTGGTATTTTGCTTGTATTGTCATTTTTTTGGCCTTACCGCGATGGTGGAACGAAGCAACAGTGGGTCGATCGAGGTGCTGTCCAAATTCGCCGAAGGCTGAGACCGGAGTGGTAGGAAGACGCAAGCGTTCAAGCCAAGTTCCTGCTGCTGTTGTTTTTTTTCGATAGAACCACCCACTGCGGCTTACTGTTACGCCATGTCTGCCTGCACCGGGCTGTCGGGGTAAATGTCTCTTCTTGCTGCCAACCTTGTTGAGCACGATTTAGGGGGTGCGTACGCGTGTCTCTCTACGGAAACCGCTATTGTAGTAACCTGGCGTTAGCGCAGTAGTAGTTGTAGTAGTAGTAGTAAGAGCAGCAGCCGCAGCAGTAGCATCAGAGGTAGAGAGGTCACATTTCCGAGGACGGTAAGATGCGATTAGCTCATAACTCATCGACTTGAAGCGGCCCACTGAATAGACAACTTTGCGTGGCCAGATCGAGCGAGTTCATGGCATCGGCGGCGCAACGCATCGGCTCACATAGCACACAGCCGAAAACATGTACGCTCGATGAAGCTCGTATCATTCGAGCCTTCGTAGTTCATTTTCATAATTCTTCAATATATTACACGGAATCATTACTGTTTGCGGCGTGTAACAGTTGTAGTAGAATAATCGTAGTAGTAGTAGTAGTAGTAGTATTAGTGTCGTGATGGTGGTGGTCGGGGGTTAGGGGGCTTGTCGTAGTAGTCATTGCCCAAGTCTGGCCAGTAGTATCTGTTGACCGTAGAATCGCTGAATGCTGCTCCTTTTAAGGCGATCAATCCGGAACATACATTAGAGGTCACGATTCAAGCGGATCAGGAGGCATGAGAGGCATATGCCAATGAGTTGGAGAGATAAACATATATATATATATATATATACGTATATATAAATATATATATATATATATATATATACAATTTGTGAATGTTGTTTTACGTTTATCGGCATTTTGGCTTAGATCAAATTACAATATCTGTTCTTATTAGCTTAATGTCTAATGTGAGGCACATCGAGCCCCACTAGGTGTGTTCTCCTCGATTCTTTGGATGGTGTTAAAACGTATATAGACCATTACTCCTGAGCCCAGGACGCCACCTTCTGGAGGGATGAGCTTGCCTTAACGTTGGGCGTATTGGTTTTGAACAAAATGGGCAATACTGCAGGTTGGATTGTCATGATGTCTCGGCGGTCTTGCAAATGTTTTTGTAATACACAAAATGTGCCTTTGCCGGTCACGCACCAGATGTAGATATGCATACATGTATATGAGCCGTTATTGAACACTAGGGGTGCCGCTACAGACAGAAATTGAGATAGACGCTGTGTCGCCACATCAGCGCATATACTAGAGAAAATACAGCATCGCTATCAGAAGGAGGCGTTAGGAAGCGATTCAAGTAGTGGATAGACGGAAGTAACTGAGGTGAGGCAACTATAGAACGCCCGTTATGTTTACTAGATACACATAACTAAATTTTAAGCATACGATTTTAGCTATACTATCTACGTACGTACATATATGCAGAACGTTTTTTTTAATTCGTAAGCACGGTTTTGCAAGCGGGGTGACATCTCAACGATTCACTGCGGCGTAGCAGAGGGATGCCATTATACAACCTGTAGCCCAGTGGCCTGCCCGGAAAAGATAAAGCATCCAGTGGCAGGTATTCGATCACTCCATGCAACACTTTGGCTGTTATGCCCCAGGTAGGCATTTCAACTGCCTCGCGACTTGGAGTCCATTAACACAGTCACAAGAAGTTCAGATATGTCCTCTGCCTTAGCGTATTCGGATATGTCCTCTGCCTTCGTTACATGTCTGGTTGACCGGTCCAAATATCCGATATTGCGAAAGCTCTTTGGTATACCCTCAGGAGGATACGTGCTAACGCGTAAGCTAGGCTATCCAATTCGACCTCAAAATTTCGTATTAATCATTTTCGGTAATTTCCCTGATTATATTATATATATATATATATATATATATATATATATATATATATATATACAGTCACTGAAAAAATATAGGGCCACCCATGTTTGCCACATTTCACGCATTTATTATAAACGATTGTGTAAAGATCATAATGATACATGCTCACAGAGTAACAGCGGATACTTTTATCGACATTTAGAGTATCGGGTTACCTTAAAACACGAGATTTCGACATTTGGCACAGCTACGCTGCGAAAAAATTCTAAAGTCACCACCAAGATGCATGTCTTAGCGAGTGAATTGAGTGGAATAACAACGTTTGGGCTCATTTCACGGCACCTAACAACTATACTTAATATTTAGTGAACTTCCCATTACGTCGGATAACTTCAAAAATGCGGTTTGGTATAGTGTTGAACAAATTTTGGATGACGTCCTGCGAGAGCTCGTCCCAAGCCTTCACAATTGCTTTTTTTTAGTTCTACCTGGTTCGAAAATTGTTTTTCGTCGGTGTAAACCTTTCGGGCAAACCAGCCCCATACATTCTCGATAATATTAAGATCAGGTGAGACTGCAGGCCAGCGTAGGACCTCAATGTAACGTTGTTCGAACCAGCTTTCGATCAACTTAGCAGTGTGAATCGGGGCATTATCGTGTTGAAAAACAAAGTCGGGTCCTCCCATCAGCTCAAAATGTGCGAATTGCTCTTCTAGTAGATCCCTATAGCGCGTCGAATTAACACAACCGTCTAAAAACACAATCGGCGACCTTGTATAATATCCGACAGCGGCCCAGATCATCACCGAACCGTCACCTGAGTGCCGTTTTGACAAAAATCGTTCTTCCTTGCGCACATCGTGGAAATAATAGTTAAATCCATCCGGTCCATCACAATTGAACTTTTTTTCATCCGAAAAGAGCATTCGGTGCCATTCAGTGGTACATGACATCGTAACCTGGGCAAAGTCGAGACGAGCTTTCTGATGCTCAGCGGTCAATCGTGGTTTTCTCTTAAGTTTTTTTCTCGTGAGCCAAAGTGTCTTCCTGAGGAGGTTTTGCACATTTCGCACGTTCGTTTGCACACCGGCCGCCGCCGCAATTGCCTTTGCCGAGAGCGCAGAGTTCGAGGCTATCTTCAAAATTGCGCGCTTGTTTCGTTCCGAAATGGCATTTGGACGCCCCGTACTCTTTTTTACGCCGTATTTTTCACCCAAATTCACGAAGTTGTTCACTACTTGGCGAGAACGCCCCAATCGACGGGAAATTTCCCGATTAGAGAGGCCGACATCCTTATAAGCCTTGATTTGGGTCTTTTCGTCACTCGTGAGACGCCGACCCAAACCCATCGTTTCAGCACAGAAAAATTTCTGGTAGGAGGTCTGCTTTCGTTTTTGTCGAGCCGTGAATTGAGCCCAAACGTTGTTATTCCACTCAATTCACTCGCTAAGACATGCATCTTGGTGGTGACTTTATAATTTTTTCGCAGCGTAGCTGTGCCAAATGTCGAAATCTCGTGTTTTAAGGTAACCCGATACTCCAAATGTCGATAAAATTATCCGCTGTTACTCTGTGAGCATGTATCATTATGATCTTTACACAATCGGTTATAATAAATGCGTGAAATGTGGCAAACATGGGTGGCCCTATATTTTTTTCAGTGACTGTATGTAGTTATTGATGCTTAGTTTACTTAACATTGAGTATGATTACTCATTAAAAAATAGTTGCCAGCTAGAACCTATCGAATAATTACGATATAGTGTAATATGAAGATGCCACTATAAAACCCTATGGTTTGGCGGTCCAAGGCTTAATCGTATAGGGTTCAAAATAGTTGATTACGTTGCGGAATTATTACTATGCTTACGGACAACTGTTATTTGCCGCTCACTTCATTTTGTTTCACGTGTGCCATTCTCTCCTCGGTTTGACCGCCTGATTGTGGGGCCTTTTAGCAAGTAGATCTGCTTTTGAGATTACTCACGTGCTCTACACTAATGGGAGCCAGAGAGTTGTGACCCGAACTCTACTATGTGCCTCAGTCAGTAAACGGATGCACGTACAAATATATATATATATATGTCACTAATTAGACCGTCGTACTTTGGAGCTACAATTAGCAACTTGATTGAGGCTAAAGCTATAGCACATACGTTACCGCTTCAGTAGAACCGACGAGTAAGAGAGTTCTAGTTTAGAGGAGGTTTGATCAAAGAGATAGGATAGAAGCTCTGGACATACTATGGGAAATCAGAACTACCTGGCAAATGATATTACTTAGATCACTTGAACTGTCTCGTCTAAGTTACTTGACTTTTCCTCCTGCCACCAAACCAAAGTTCAATAGAAGTCTTTAACGTCTTTACATTATATGAAGGTAACGACCAACACCACCTTATTAAAATTGTAAGACCCTGTCCAAATAATTAAATGATTTGAGTGCCCCTCTTCCCTGTCCATTGTTGTAGTCGACTGTTTGGTGATTTTCCCGTCTGTTATCTATTAACACATGCGCCGATGTCGTCGGCCTATAGTACAGGACTCGTCATGGGCGGGTCTGGTGTAATAATAAATACCCAACATGTAATACTCACTAAAAACACTCGGACTAGTCTTCTCAAGTTCGGAATTGTCTGTTCCTCGAGACTCCGAGGAGTGAGCCTCGTGTTATAATCTTACCATAAGTTTACGTGTGACCGGAATTCAGGAGTTCGTCGAGACTCTGCGGACGGCTTGGTTACAGGCACTCCTCTCGACTTCGCAGGTGAAATCTCATAGCCTCTACGAGTCTCGTCTTCTCTCTCAGCAAAGAGTCACGGTGAATTAGTCATCTGCCCAGTCACCTGGACTTCTCATAGCGCGACTACTTTTGCGTCGGGTGGGGCCCTCGATGTGACGATTTAGTAATCTGCGGAGACCCGCTAGTGCTTGGCAGAACGTCATCGAATGGTTTACATCGTTAGAATCGCGTTACCTGCAAAAACACATGTGTCAACGGCTATTTTTTCAAACATTTTTAATTTTATTGCCCGGCAGTATCTTGAGCATCTTTTGTGAGTAATCGTGGATGTCTTCCAGAGTCTCAAATAGTTGTCATCCAAAGCATTACTTAATTCAGAAGAAGCCAGTACGCGGAATACGGAAGTTAGGAAAAAATAGTTAAAAATAAGAAAACAAATCATCAACAAGGTTTTTGTAATACAGAAATCAAGAGGTGTTAAAACATTCAGTTTCGTTCTTCAAATGGCGTTTACGCACTTTCACGGTAATAGTAGAGTCCTGCTGTAGGACAGCAATGCTGAGCCTAGGGGGTGGAGAGGAAGACGAATTTAGGGGGTTTGTTGTTCGCCTTCTTGCTTCAACACTGTACCACTCGCCTACAGCAAAACGGTAATGCTTAGAAATTCCAGTTTACATCTTTATTATATTTTTATATTTTAATTTACTATCAACTAAAGACCGTATTTACCTCAAAGCTGACACTTGCTGTCAGGTCCCAGGGTCTATTTGCAATATATACGAAATTGCATCTCCCAGCCAATTCAGAATATTTACTCTCGTTCATGTACTGTGCTGCAAAGAGGAAACGGCCGCCGTGCATTAGATCCTCTCAACCCACGCTAAGCGTTTTTGCTAGGCATATATTGGGATAGTAAGCCGTCAGGCCCTGCTTCACTGGTAGCTGCCAAGCCTCTGGTTGCAGCATGTCTGGGGGACCTACCTTAAAAATTTTGAGGCAGTTTAATGGTTGTAGGCCATTAGAATTTACGGCCGTTCCTAGTTTTCATAACAATGGCTCGCAGCCCGAAACACTTACACTCAGCACGAATGTCACGCAGACGGAATTTGGATCTAACATTGTGCTCAGCTGAGGCAACGGCAGGGTTTGAGCCAGCCTGCATACTCGTATGGTGTAGTTGAATCTTGACAATTCATGGCTCTATCTCCATACGCAGAGTTCCATTTGTAGATTCATGCTAATAATCTAGCATGCTAGCATAGCTATTATCAGTTTTAGCTAAATCTTTACTTAAATATTGAGGAGCATTTGCATGGACCCACAGAAGCGCCTAGGACCTCCAGTTGATTTGGATCTGCCTGCATTATACCGGGGTGTGTGTCCGTAATTATTTGGATTGCTTCCTCAATCTTGGGGTAAACCGGACCTACAACGTTCAAGAGCTCCACTTTGAAGAGGAGAATGAGAACACTGCTGCTAAGATCAGCGAAATTAAAACAGCCTCTTAGCTCCCAACTGTAGGCTGCTAAAGCGTTCCAAGCGTTCCCGGCAACTGATAGAGGTCGGGGGTTACTCCCTAGTCACATTCAATGTCACATCAATTTGTTTATTGACAACAGGGCCAGTGCTATAAAAGAAACGTCGCTTTCAGCTAATTTACTTCCAGCTAGGCTCATACTATAATCTTCGTTTGATTTGCCGGAGTCCTCCACAAAGATAGGTTAAGTTATATGCAGAAATTTCGTTTGCGTTCGAGTTCGTTTATGACGTAGTTCTTGATTATTCTGCTGAGATAAATTTCTATAACCTTTTTCTTGGGTAGGGCTAGCATGAGAGTTGATGGAGTGATAAGCCTGTTCCAACTAAGGAGATGCAGTCTAAAATTACAGTCATATAACGCCTTAACAAAAGCTGCGGCGCAGGGATCTCTTGTTCGTCGAAAAATTCTCCTCGCAACTCTGAGATTTTGGCAAGCGTGCGATAGAGTCTTAGCAAGTTGCTCGAGATCGGCATAGAGATGGACACCAGGAGATGTGATTGAGATAGTGGGACGATCGCCTATTATTTTCTGCAATATTTTGCTACGTACGGACGCTAGGGAGTGCAGTTGGTCTATGCGAGCTCGCCGATTCTGTGAGGTTCTTAGTGCGCTACTGCAGTGTGTGCAGATCTATAAAGTCTACGGCAAGCAAAAAATTGGCCTAAGATCTTCACTCGTTGAGACTCTGTCGTTGGTAGGATTTTAGGCTAATTTTGAGAACCGCGCGGGCACTTAGTAATTAAAGTTTTCGGGCTGACACTCAGCCAAGACTTCACATTGCTTCATAGACGGATCCCCATAAATACAAATGTGCAACGATGGGGCTCGAACCCGCGCACCTATGGCGGGCACTTAGTACAACTTTCATCTTTAGCTGACCTGTAGAAGGCCTCGCCTGTATCTCTTTACGAACTGTTCCTTTTTCCGTATTAAGGACAGTTTGCAAAAAGAGGAGGTTCTATGATGCTTTTATGTTTCACTTTAATTAATTTAAATGTTGCCATTACAATATTATTGGCTATTTCCCCTGCTTCCCGACGTTGGACTCCCCATAGAGTCCCATGTTAGTACAAAGGCGGCGTTAGCGACCGCTAGATACAGACCGCGCACAAGCCACTAACGTTTCTGCCTCTGTTAACATAGGCCCCGTGCAAATCCGACATCGGGGACGGGTGAACGGCTTATAGTAATTATAACACGAATCGAACTAGCAGCAATTTGGTATCAGAGTGGACCTGATTAATTGCACATTTTCCCTGACTCTGCTTGCTAAAATGGCAAACTTTTAATATATCAGACGTGAAAAAAGTCACAGGATCTCGACTGTTGCAAATTCTTCTCAATACGTTCTATTACACCTAACTAAAAATGTTATTATTTTGAGCACTTTTTGCGACTTCAATTGCCAACAAAGTCCTTCGCTCCGCCCAGTCAACACAGTATATATATGTATGTATGTATATTTGTATATATATATATATATATATATCTTGTAGGGAAAAGTGCTCAAAATAACACCATTTTTAGTTAGTTACAATAGAACGTATTAAGAAAAATTTGCAACAATTGAGATCCTGTGGTTCTTCTTCGTGATATATATATATATATATATATATATATGTCCTGTTAACCACGCAGTACTACATGCACAATGTGAAACCGCAACTCGTATCGCTGAGCGTTACGTGAGTACCGTCAGCAAAACTGTGACGGTTCTAGCCGCAGAGGTACTTGCATCCGTCTATACGCTGTTATAGCGCACTGTGAACCTCAAAGGTTGTTGAAGTGTGCCTGCAGATACTTCCGGCCTGCTCGAAATGCAAAACTGTTTGGGGCAACGATTGGCCAATGATTACGCGCCTGCCTCGACTGGCTACCAAAACTAAATAGTGGTGGCGGTGGTGGTAGCAGTCGAGGTTGTCGTGATGGTAGTTTTGGCGCACATACAAACAGCAATACGACGTAAAATCAGGCCGAAGTCTGCTTCCACAGTACAGACTTCAGGAGAGAAGATCATGGCGTGAGACCACAGCTCGACAACAGTAGCGCGGGGGCAAGAGCGACGT
This sequence comes from Dermanyssus gallinae, assembly GCA_003439945.1. Lineage (NCBI taxonomy): Eukaryota > Metazoa > Arthropoda > Arachnida > Mesostigmata > Dermanyssidae > Dermanyssus > Dermanyssus gallinae. The sequence continues at coordinate 295,928 of QVRM01003691.1, read as the reverse complement.
CGCACCCCCTCCACCCCCGGCTCTCTACCAACCACCAATCGTGACCAACGGTGAGAACGGTGTGACGCTGGTCACTAGGCCTCTGTCTGTTGAATGATCAGACTGTTCCTGGCCTGGACCGCCTGTCCATCCGCGCCCCCGAGTGCCCCCCGGCCGCCCCCCCCCCCCCCCCCCCCGGTCGTCCACTTGCTTGCTTACCCGGCCGCTGCCCGCTCGCTCGTTGGACTTTCTACGTACAGCTGTGGCATTTCATAATTAAGCAAATGACAACGATTAACACGTATCACCCACCGACATTGCAGGCACGACAAATGATTATGCTCCCCAAAACCACCACCACCGCCCACCCCCCGTTTCTCTACTGGTACTGTTGGTACCACTCTGTCTCTCCATCTCTCTCTCTCTCTCTTGAATTCGCTCTCTCGCTGTGATGGTTCTGCTACCAACAAACACACAGAGACCCACCATCGCGATAGACAACAAACGCTGCTGGCCAACATGTCCTCTCGTCTTCTCACGTACTCGTTGACATACATGACATACAGTCTCGTTGCCTTCTTGTTTTCTCGCTAGCTTGTCGCTCTCCCCTAGACATGTATGTATATATATATATGGATACGTATATGCACGTATCTATATATATATATATATATATATATATATGTATATAAGTGTGTGTGCTCGGAACAGTCGACGCGCCGCGGCTGCTATCGAACACATATGCTCAGCGTATGTATACACTGTTTGCTCTTTAAGGACACCACCCAACTCTCTCTCTCTCACTCTTCCTGCTCGTTGTACCATTCTCTGTATATATATATATATATATACATATATATAAAATCTCTTGCGCTCTCGTTCACTCTGTGTCGTTATATCGGTGCGCGTGGTTGACACTGTTAATATGCAGGTAAGCGTGACGTCTGCGTGTGTGTACGACGAACAGGTACGGAAACAGACATAGGTCACTCTCGGCCAAATTCAGAGCGACGCGTGAGTGCTACCGGTGAAGGAGTGACGACGGTAAGAAGGTATGGTGGTACTACCAGTCGTGGTGGAGGCGCTTGCCGTCACCTGGCACAGTTCTTGCTCGGCGGCGGCGGCGACAACAACAAGAACAACAACAACAGCGGCAGTCGGCAAATCGGCGAGACGGACTAACTGAGACCACAACGTGACCAGGACCTCATCGTTGTTGTCGTCATCATTATCGTCGTCGTCGTCGCCGCATTGATCCAGCAGCGTTAGTGGTTCTATCCCCGACCGACTGTCCTCAACTTCTCTACGTAACAGCTCCTTTAGCGTCTCTACGTCTTCTCTACGTGAAAGCTTCTTTAACTTCTCTACGTCTTCTCTACGCAAAAGCTCCTTTAACTTATCTACGTCTTTGGCCCGACGTTCCCTCTCTTTCTCTGCGTTTCTCCGTGTCGCGCCGTCTCTTCCTAGACGTTTCTCTTATATATATATATATATATATATATAAATATATAGATGCCTTTCTGCACTATAATTCCACGCAAGAGGTGACGCGTCAACACGCAACAACGTCGTTTGCTTGTTTGCTACAGAACCCCGACGGTCCGATACGGACGGGCAAACCTGGCCGACTGAAGTTGAAAGTTGCACCCTGCTCTAGTGATCTCTATCTCGTTTTAAACGCCAGACACAGTAGCAGTGGTGGTAAAATGCGTTTCCCCCACCTTCTCTCTGTCAACCTTTCTATCTATCTTTATTTCGGTTTCTAACTGTTTTAGGATATATCATCCGGAACGTCCACCATTCCATTGCTGCTATTAGTATGGTATATATGTATATATATATATATATATATATATATATATATATATATATATATATATATATATATATATATATATTATATATTATATATATATGTATATATATCTATATATATCTATATATCTATATATATATATATATATATATATATATATATATATATATATTTACAATTTTAAATGCGGGTTTTTCACGGCACTGCATTTTACAACGCTTAGGTTCTCGGTAACTAAGAAATGTTGAGAGAATTTGAAGGTTTTAGAAGGCGTTATGCAAGTGTGTGTTGACTAGTCTTAAAGGATACAGAGCGCACTGCAAAAGTTGTTGCACGCCTAGCTGACGTTCGACAGAGGGCAGAAACTAATGGAAATGCATATGATCAACATTTAAAAGTAACTGGTGCAAGTCCGCGTCAAAATGCTGACTATTCACTCCAAAAAGTAGCGTAGTGTCAGCAGCAAAAGCTATAGCTGAGCCGAGGTTTAGTTCCTGGACTCTTAATCAAATGAAATAAGAAGAATAAGAAACATGAAAGGTCCGAGAAACGAGCCTTGAGGGGGCCGATATTAACCTGCTGCCACGAGGACTTCGTTCGACCAGCTCGTACCACCTGTCTCCGTCCTGAGAGGTAGGACCTAAACCAGGCGACGGCCGGCGCAGAGCAACCCAGCTGAGCGAGTATTTGAAACAGAAAGGAGTGGTCAAGAAAACTAAAAGCAGCCGACACGTCAAGAAAAAAAAACCTATGTACCTTAACCGAATCGGACACCCGCTGCCGTAAGCGGGCCTACGCAAGGTCAATGCCTACCTCGGCAAAAACCAAGCTGGTTAGGCAAAAGGAAATTGACTCTAAATATCGATCTAGCTAACCAACACTAGTTCTTTCGATGACCTTTGAGATATAATCAATGACAGGGATGTCTTTAGAAGCTGCCATACTCAAACGAACGATTTATAATGCCAGTGCTGAGTTAGGGTCCTACAACCGACGGAACTGCTACCTTCAACAATTTTGCAGGCACACCCATGACACCCCGACTTCAGCTTGCTGTAAGATTAAGAAGGATACCAAGGACCTCGGGAACAGAGAGAGCAGAAAGTGAAAATACACTGTCATTTTTGCTCCATATTTCGTCAAGTAGGGTTCCTCTGTCTGTGCCCTTCTCGAGGTGAGCGACCGTAGTATTACCTACCGTGGCAAAGTGACGGCTTGTCTGCAATCTCTACCGGGTCATCCAATGTTCTTTGCTGGCCAACTAATAACGCGGAGGGTAAGTCCACTGAATCATGTCGCCTACCACCAGTCCACTGACGACGATGAGTCCATTGATGAATTTACAAAGCTGAACGTAATCATCACGCAAGAAAGCAACGTGATGTCGGTAGAATGGTGTCGTCGCAGCGCGGATTGCATTGAGGTAGCGGCGACGACTGTTTAAATAGGAAGTTTTCAAATTTAGCGATTTTATTTTACGATGTCTGCGGTACACCTTATTGACTCTGCGACGCAGCCGTCATAAACCTGGAGAGCATAAATATTGACCCATTTTGCAAACTATCAGAAGCAGGAAGGTCCACAAGGTCAAAAGACTTTTCGTATATATGAGGCAGAATTTTACTAAAAACGTTGAACGCTGAATCTGCGTCTACTTTATCATATACAGGGTCATTCAGAGAGTATTATACTTCTTTCGAGGTTTGATAGAACTCGGCAAGAAAATAAGTTTTCCCTATGGAGGGAAGACGCGGAAACGTCTTGTTTAGGAGAGAGAGTGAAGTTTATAAAAGTAGTTTTTCTGCCTTTTTCTCCTACATAGTTGTGCGAAATCTACGTTTGCGGGAGAACCAGTCAACGCATGAAGGAACCGATTACACCGGCGTGATCGGAGGAAAATTCCTCGAAGACACCTCACTAGCTTGCGTAGCAAAACACGAATACCCAAATTAAGGAAAGTCATGAAAAGTCGATATTTTACGTTAACGCCATTTCATGAAAAATCGTAACATTTTTCCATTGCGACCAAAAATGTACGTCCAAAAGACCACCCTCACGCAATAGCAAATTTATTGCCCATCATTTTCGTACCAAGGTGATGGTGCTGCGTTACGTAGTTTCCAAGTAACTAAGCTTTTTCGATAGCCATATCGAAAGCGAAGGCATGCATATTTCCATAGGGCGTATGAGAAAGTTAGGTACATATTTTGAGGTTTGGTAGAACTCAGCAAGAGAATAAATTTTCCTAGTGGAAGGAGGGGGCGGAAACGTCTTGGCAAATTTTTACGGTTCTGAACGCAAAAACTTGCTCGTAAAACATAACAACTATGACTGTCGAAAACGCTTAGTTACTTGACAACTACGTAACGCAGCACCATCACCTTGATACGAAAATGATGGGCATTAAATTTGCTATTGCGTGAGAGTGGTCTTTTGGACGTACATTTTTGGTCGCAATGGAAAAATTTTACGATTTTTCATGAAAAAGCGTTAACGTAAAGTATCGACTTTTCATGACTTTCCTTAATCTGGGTATTCGTGTTTTGCTACGCAAGCTAGTGAAGTGTCTTCCGTTGTGCAGAATTTTCCTCCGAACACGCCGGTGTAATCGGTTCCTTCATGCGTTGACTGGTTCTCCCGCAAACGTAGATTTCGCACAACTATGTAGGAGAAAAAGGCAGAAAAACTACTTTTATAAACTTCACTCTCTCTCCTAAACAAGACGTTTCCGCGTCTTCCCTCCTTAGGGAAAACTTATTTTGTTGCCGAGTTCTATCAAACCTCGAAAGAAGTACAATACTCTCTGAATGACCCTGTATATATATATACATGTACTTATAGAGTACACTTTTGTTATTTTAGTATTGGTGGTCATAATTGTATAGTGAGGGCTCAGGTTGTTACTATAAATATATATCGCATAATTGAACAAAAATATATTTATATACGTGCAATTTGTGTGGCAAGTTACTCAACCTAATTTAAAATCTGCGGTTAACCTATTTTCCAACATCCCCAACAGTAATATTTTGTGTCGTTTTTCTTTTTCTGTCTCTCCATATATATATATATATATATATATATAATATTTAACGATGTCAGCTTATATCTATTTCCTGTGAGTGCGCTAAAAGTTCCACCCGGAGTTAGGCCTCATTACACTCGGAAACAGCTTTGCAGATGACGCAGCAGCGACCTGTAATGCTCGGCTCCTTCAGGAATGAAACTTCTCTTTTCAAACATAAGACTGTTCAGAGAACGGCATGAGCCATCAAAAATACGTATGTTTGAATTTACAAATACATACCTATATATATTTGTTCTGCCTGGCTCCCGAGAGTCTTATGTTAACATGGGGTTGTTAGAAATTTTTTAATTTCTTTTATTCACACTGTCTGTGTAATACTCTATCTAGTTAAACTAGGAGTACATAAATGTACTCCGGTTGTTCAAGGGATCGTTAGTGGCCGCCAGATACAAACCGTCATCTACCGGGGTGTCGTCGGTTCGATCTCCGTTTTTAATAAAAAAAAATGTTGAATCCATTAATCAATGATAATGAGTGGATACTTCATTTTTCGCGCCTATACAGTGGTGATCTTCTACTACCTCCGAGGGAGAATATCTGTGATTACCGAGCATTTACAGAAGAAGAGGTCGCCAATGTAATCAAATCCAAACAAAATGGTAAATCTGCGGGTCCCGACCAAATTGTGTATGAGCATATTAAAGCAAATATACGTTTTCTGTGCCCGCCATTGACCAGATTTTACAATGGATGTCTACGCAGCGGCAAAATACCGAAAGAATGGAGAAAAAGTTTCCTGCAGCCAATTTACAAAAAGAAGGGTGAAGCAACCGACCCATCCAACCACCGCGGGATTGCACTTATTAGCGTCGTTTATAAAATTTTAACTTCACTTGTTGTAGAACGCTTATATAACGCCATAGGTCTACCATGTAAACAACATAGATTTCTAAGAGGGCGATCTACGTCGGATGCCGTTGCCTTTATTTTAGAACACGTTAAGACCCGTCAAGATCAAAAAGAGATGACATATGCCGCTTTTATCGATTTTAAAACTGCATTTGACTGCGTTAGAAGAGACAAATTTCTTAAAGTACTTCAAACCCGATATTCTATAGAGGGAACTATGTATAATCTAATACGTGACATGCTGCAAGCGAACTTAATTATTATTAAAAACGGAGCTCATTATGTCAGCAGGCCAGTAGCACAGAAAACTGGAGTTGTCCAGGGTGACTCCGCAAGCCCATTCCTCTTTATATTGTATATAGCTGGCTTAGCGGACGCCCTCAGAAATGTAAAAGCAATACATGCATTTTATGCTGACGACTTGGTGGTGCTTGCAAAAACACGAAATCACTTGCAGTTTTATCTCCAGGAAGCCTCAGATTGGTGCCAAGAACACCAATTGACAATCAACATAGCCAAAACAAAAATACTACGATTTAGTAAAGGCGGATCGTACGCTGCAGATGACCGGTGCATTAAGATAGGGGGAGTAAATGTTGAATTCGTTAATCACTTTTGTTATCTAGGGATAACAGTGATCCCCCGGCTGTCATTCAGCAGACATAAAGAGGAAATGCGTAGCAAGGCTACGGCGGCCATGATTTTAGTGGGAGACGTTACTGACATAGACCTAAAAATTGCGCTAAATTTATTTAGAATAAAAATTGTTCCTATAGTAAGATACTGCCTTCCCGCAATAGCCCCTTATTTCACAATATCGGACCTTAAAAACATAGATAAAATAAAATCTTATTTCATAAAGCGCACTTTAGGCTTGCCAAAGAACGCATCGGCCACGTTTGCACTGGAACTATGCCACGAACGCACACTAGTAGAGGATTTAGTACTGGACAAGATACCGTTCAGTACACAAATCTTAGAAGCCTACAGAGAATTTAGAGAAACCCGCAACATGGCATTTGTAATGGGTCTCTATGTCGAGGGTCCTGCTTTTTGCAGCAATAGGTGGAAACTGTCATCACAGAAAAATATATCTCTAATATACCGAACAACATGGCACGGCTACCACCACCTTTTGTGCTTCAGAGGAAATTGTTATGAAATTGACGAATGCGTATGTAAATACTGTGGCGAGTGCAATATCGGACGATACCACATACTCACTTGCTCGTTTATCGAAACACCGTCACTACAAGCATGTGTTAACGATATTATTAGCCTACAAAATGATATGTGAACTTTTGTAATACACTACCAATTTATGGTGAATAAACTTGAAACAGTAATAAAAAAATGTAAACGACGCTCATTGAGAACAGATGATAAATCATACTCTAAGAGTCAGCGGTCATACTGTCATTAGGACTATTGGGCCAACCCCCATCTTAAAAAGTGTGACTCCTGGTGCATTGAAGTTGACATATGGTCTAGAAACAAAAAAAAAAGATACAGGCCATTCCGGTCGTAAAAGATGTCACGAATTAAACCATCATCGATTTGATACCAACATGATTTCCGTAAAATGCGCATTAACCTTAATGTGCGCGTGCGTTTTATGAGCGTGATAGCAATATTTTGAAGTATTGAACATGAAAGCGAAAAAAAGACATTAAATTATCTAAATTTTTGTGAACGTCTTCAATACGATTATTTTTTATTGACGTTGGATGCTTTTCATACAGCTCTGAGCATGCCGGTATATTGGAACAACTCGTTCTTTTGCAATCGAATTTTCAATCTACATCGGCATGCCAAAGATCAGTTGTTTCACTGTAACACTTTTAAACAAGACCTTTCTGTGCCCATTCTATTGGAAAAAGGATTATTTTTAAGGAGTTCTACAATCCCCTCAAATAATCATTACAGTTTTCGCTGACACTCTGTATATATGTGTAGTATGTATTTTGAGGCAAACACAAACCTTAAGCCTCATTACTTTTCAATTCTGTTGGGCGTCAAAATAGGTTGATAAAATAAGAGAGAGGAAGACGACGGTCACCCATAACCGAAGCCCTAGCACAAGATGCTTTGTCTATACACAATGGAAATCCGCCTCTAACAGGGCTCTTGATTATTGTTATTCACTACAATGACTGTTATTGTCCTATACCTTTAAACAAATTATTCTTGATTGATGCTGGTGATGATTGCAAATTATCTTTGATTGCTGTTGATATACTGGCAAGTCTACTTCTGTGGTCGCAGCACATGCTGCAGGCGCATGTTTTTGTCAAGGATTTTTTTAACGCAAAATGAACATTTCTATTTAATGGCTGCACTAATTGGCAGATGTGGTGCTTGCGGCTAGCCTTCACGTGGGCAAGTATCTTCCAAATTGTAAGCAGGGTTTTGCATCAAAGAGGGTCACAATTGCAAGCGATGCAATGCGTAGTTTTTCTCAAGTGTAGGCAGGTCTAAAATTCCGCATAGTCAATTCGATATAGATATTCCTCTTCAACTTTTGCCCGGTTAAAGTCTGCTCAAGTAAGTAGAAGATGTATGACATTGGATTTTTACAGGCGTACGTGATGGATCCCCAATAAACCTGTATATAAATGTCGCCTGAAATAACAAGCCGTGCGCAACACCGCAGGTAAATGGTTTAGGTTAATTGGTAGACATTTCTCGCGTCCAAAAAGCAAGCTGACTTAGCGCTTAGCTAAAGCCAACTCTACTCCACTCTACATAGGCATTTGGCGACGATAGGGTATCATTGGCTCTCTCCTGCATCGTGTAGATCGTACGGACTCTGACGGATGACAAGGTCATCTGCAAAGTATCGTCATTGCCTCATCATACGTGATATTCTACAGCGGAACCGGGCATGTTCATACGATAGACGCAATATATATATATATATATATATATAAATATCAGTTATGAACCACTTCATCTATTTTCCTTCTCTTCGTCATTTTTTGTGCCTTCGTCGATCAGTGTCTATTCGTCGACGTCGTCGTCGTCGTCGCCGCTGTCATTGACGTTGTTATGCCGCATCGGCATTTGCCTTCGCCGCTTCGCTAAACCAGCGAGGGCAGGACAGCAGTGCCAGGCTATAGGAGCGAGCTTCGTGCTCGGCGCATCGACAAAACGGGAGGCCAAGACGACGCTCTGATATTTTCTGCGGTTCCTGCTACTGTTGCGATGGCGGGCAGCGTCGTGTACTCGATTTTTCCTACTTGACTATCAGTTGTCGTATTGTAGTCGTACAGTGATGGTGCGCGTAGTAGTAGTAGTAGTAGTAGCAGTGGACCTACTAGGATTCATTCAGCTTTCCATCCATCCTGTTACGGCCACCCACCAAGCCTGCTCAGCACAATGAGCGCGCGCGGATTCCCGGCCCCCCACAGGGGTGGGCGGCCCCAGACCACCGCTCTCGTCGCCGCCGCTCTCGATACCACACGGCCGCCGATGCCGGCCAGGGAGGTTTAGACTCCCGCCGGGCCTAGACACTACGACCGCTATACTTGCCCCTACCGCACCCCACTTTCCCTCCGTCGTACCCGCTTCACGTCCCCCTCTCCCGGCCCAAACAATGGTCTCTATCGCGTCGCCGCCGCTAGCTACAATGCTACACTACTACACTGCAAGTGTTGTCGCATGTGGTTTCGGCCAGCGCCGACGTCAACCAGCCATGCAGGATTGTGCAACACTGCCGGCTCTCCTCTTTCTGAGCAGAAGAGCAAGAAAACGAAGAATAACGAAGACGACGAACGGAGGCCTTTACGTTTATAAATATACAGTTTTATAAGTGCACATGTATGTATGTATATATATATATATATATATATATACACGCGTACATAGTATGAGCATGATATCAACGAGAGAGTGTTTAGGTGTGTGAGGATGAGGATGACGACGACGCCGACGACACAGACGACGCTTTGATCGGACCTGCTCAACCGGAATAAAGCCTGAAAGCGATATAAATCGACTTGAAAACGACAAAAAATTGACTCGAGATTGAATGAATGCACTGGACAACGGTAACGACCAAGTCGACAACAACGAGAACGACCGTGATGATGATGATGATGGTAATGCTGATGGTGATAATGGTGGTGGTGGTGGTGGTGATGATGCTTCTGGTGATAGTAAGGAAGATGCTGATGATGACAGTGAGAGGAGACGATGAGCTTGACTAGATTGAACAACACGACCGCACAAGGACGATGTCTGCACGATGTGTTGAGTATGTTGTATATGCATGCGCGAGTGGAAAGGCAAGATAGAGAGGAGTAGGGGAATTGTATCGGCGAAGGTTGAGAAGCCGCACGGCTATTCGACTTCAAATGCGGAAGAAACACTCTGGCGGCTGTGTCGGAAAATTTACATCGAGATAGAATTGAAAAATGACCCCATAACTACGGCGATGGAGGAGACGGGGGAGGGGAAGAGAATAGGAGAGCGGGGGGGAGAATAGAAGGGCGGGGGGGAAATAGCAGAGGGGGTATGGGGGATAGGGAGGGGGCGTCGCTAGCGGAGGCAGTGCAGTAGCGGCGACGCTACCATGAATGACGATCACGACACTGATAGGCATGAGGCCGTGTTGTCAAGGCTGATTGGCTGACGCCAACGAGTCGTCGCATGCTCTACGCTACGATGAAGAACTCAACGATGAAGAACGCCGCCACGATTGTGGCAATTGTGATTTATGCTTGGCTAAGATTTCGCTATGGCCGGCGGTCCTAGCGGTCGTTCAGCGCGATCGTAGCTGCCCTCGGCGCTCGCTCGTTGGTGGCCGGTGCAGCCATTAAGTGGGGAAGGCACTAACCGACTGAATGACTGACTACTACTACTACTACTACTGGCTGGCTTGTTTCGTTTAAGTCCGTTAGGCGTTAGGTCGCTGTCGAGCCCGGTGGCGTGGTGGGTGCATTCGCCTGCGCCTCGCGACCGGAGGAGACCCATAGGTGCGCGATAGTTCGAACCCCACCGTTGCACCGATTTGTATTTATGGGGGTCCGTCTATCAAGCAATGCGAAAAGCAATCCCGTGGACGCTAAATCTTGGCTGAAGATCAGCCTAAAAAGCGTCTCAGCGTTAAGTTGTTGCTGTGGCTGTTGATATACTCGAGAGACTTCAGTAACTCCGTGACGGAATACGAGTCTCGACAGGACTTGTTACGGTATAGCAGCAGCACCAGCGGCGATCATCACAACGACGAAGGGCTGACAATTAGAGCGAATGTGCAGATATGTATTGAATTAGAGGGTACATTATACACTGTATTGACTGCATTTCTTAGTTGACTCGACTGCAAGCGCGCTAGCAAAATCTTGTTCAGATTACGAAAATGCAGAAGAGCCATGTTCTATTACAGGTAGTAAAATGGCAGATACGAAGGCCTGCCAAATAGAAATGTACAAACTATCCAATTTGTCATCGTTACTCTACATACAAGAACCTATGTACAGAGATGATTTGGATGACCTTCAAAAAAATATAAACTCAGCCGAACAGACGCGTTTGTAATAGTCCTGAAACAATACGAAGATAAAGCGGCAGGCATAAACGAAAGCTTGTACCTTACGCGGACCATGGGCTGAAACACATGGAATGGTATATATATATATATATATATATATATATTTATCCCAACATAGTATGTAATAAATAGAAAATAAAACGAAAGATGTGGGAACGGTCGAATCTCTTATATATATATATATATATATATATATATATATATATATATATGCATACACGTTGCCAGAAATTTTTTAGATATATTTAAAGATAACTATAGAGCTCGCTAAAGCAAACATTTTGCAATCGAACGTGGTTGTTGAAAAGTCTTGTTTCGGAGTGAGAGTAAAATTAATATAATTCATGAAACTGGTATTGTGCCCAACATAGAAGCATCAGATTTGCGGTTACGAGAGAACCAGGTCTTCTGAAGAACATACAACGCCGCCTAGAAAAGGCGACATAGTCGTTTATAAGACAATTTGCAAAAAATTAAGTTTTTTTATTAGCCTTTAGGTCTAATATCTCAAGATCATAACCCTGAGACCATTCACAGAGCTCACAAAACTAACACATTTGGGCAAATGCGCATTTCATGACGATAATTTGGTAAAAAAAAGCATGGTGATCCGATCCGTAGTTGTGGAATAATTAAAACATTGCAGAGGGCATGACAAAATTGGGTGCATGCATAAATAACCTACTCCATCAGATCAATCACTCGTCATAGCTCTAGAAGCGCATCAACTATTTATTATCTCACAGTAACTGCTCGAATGTCAATTGCCATAGATTTGGTACCAAACTCGTCGTCATGAAGTGCGCATTTACCCAAATGTGTTAGTACTGGTCGTATGGTTATGATTTTGAGGGACGTAATAGCGTATAGTAATAGCGTATAATAGACGTATTGGACGTAAAAGCTCTTAGAAGGAACATAATCCTTATTATGCCTATTAACCCAACGTAGCAGGGTAAATTTCACTCCGAAACAAGACTTCTCCGAAATCCTGTTCCATTGAAGGAATATTTGCTTTACGAGTTCTACAATGCCCGATAAATATGTTAAAGCATTTGCCGGACCCTGCATAAATTTTGTTTTTATGAAATATCTGTAATCACACACATATATGTACACAACCACCGAGAAAATAATGACACTTGCATATAATACACTGACAATCTTCCGCAGTATATAGATATACATACATACAAACAAACAAATATAGGCTATGAAACCATCACCATTTGTTTGTGTTGAGCTTCCCTCTGTCGGTACGATATATCATGTCAGTGTTTATACACATATGTGTGATTGTGTGTGTGTCATTGCGCGACTGTACACTAAACTATATGTCCTATATACCAGGGCTTCTTCGATGCTTTGCAGTCCTAAGGGGCCTCTCCTTGCTAGAGAGAGAAAGAGGAAGAGAGTCATCAGAGGACTAGAGAAAAAGGGAGAGTTGAAGAGAACAAGAAAACGAAGAGATATCGAAGCAGACAAGGCACTTCCTGAGGAAACAATTTCTCCAGTCCATATCGCCCCCGTTACGGATGCCGACGACCGGGTCGCCGGCCTCCAAGAACTCGGTGGCTTTGGCCGCTGTGCATCGATCTGCCTCGATCTCGAGCCACCCACTACCTGATCCCAAGACATGGCGAGACGCACTGGGGATGGCCCTGGGATATGGGACCGCCTTGGGGTTCCCTCTCCCCCGGCGTCTATCGCTGGGTTGGACGGCGAGGGCGGGAGAGGGGAAGAAAAGGGCACGTGAACGTGAGCGTGGCAATGAACGAGATAAAATTAACATCACACCGACTAGTCGATAGCTGGCCCTCCTGGATTGCCAGCGAAAACGGCCAGCAGCCAGAGAAGTAGGATCGGACGAATCGACGGACACACGCCGGACACAGACGAAATATCTCTTCACGCTGCAATTTCCTTCTCCGACATAAATAAATAGAGTACCGAGGCGAAGCCCCGTAGGGGACAACGGTTCTACGATGAGCATTGCCGCCGTCGCTTCGTGCCTTCCTCGGGTCGAGGTTAAGGCCAACACGCAGGTAACGGCAACGACCTGCCTAGGCCGATCCGTCCGTAAGCTGTCCACAAGCATTTGGAGCTGGATGGGGTCGCGCATCGTCTAAGTCGAATTCGAAGGTTGCTCGAGATCACGAGCGAGTTGTGTGCTCTCTAAAAATAGTTCGCCTGTTCGTAGTTAGAATATAGATACCATGTCATATCGACGTTTCAGTGGTTGAATATACTGTCCACCGAGAGATATATGAAAATAAAAAGAAACTGCACTGCTCATTAATGAATCAGAAAAATGTACATCGTCCGCCCTGAGAGTTGACGGACAAAATATAAAGGTTTTTGTTTATATTACGCCGACTTGTACATCGTACGTAACTTCTGTCTAATAATCGACCGCACTTTCTGTCGGTCTTTTTCTGTTAGATAGGTAGATACTGTAGACGTTTCGAATAAATACTATGCGTGGTAAAATTCCTTGAAAAGTGAAAAAACTATGCTTATATAACCGCGCATATATATATATATATATACATATATTACAGAAACATAAGAAAAACTACATAGCTATTATACACGAATCGAATCAGACATTTCCTGAGTATCCTTAAACGGCATTCGTCACTGCCTCGCTAATGACGGCTCCTCGCAGACGGAGGTCTCGTTATCTTGTGGGCTGCGTTCAGAACGGGTATCTCTCTCTCTCTTTCCCGCGCGCTCTCTCTCTTCCTCTTTGGGTAGTGGGGAAAACAGCGGCGGCGATGCGGCAGTATCCGCATCGGGGAGTGACCACTGGGAGGGTTGGTTTTCTTGCCGGCCTCTTGGGATCAGCCCAGCTAGCGTGGGAGGCCGTAGGTAGGTACTCAGCAAACTAACCAGCGGTAGCAGCAGCAGCAGGAGTAGGTTCGTCTGTGAAGAAGGAAGAACATACGTCCGGGGGACATTTTTGGGGGTAGCCGAGGCAAGATAAATAGGCAGATAGATGGATAGATGCGCCACTGCACTGTTACTCCGGCGGCGACTGCTGTCTCTCACCCCCCTTTTGGCGGCAACACTTCACGACCCCCAGCCGTCCCGCTAGAACGAAGCCTTCGTTTGATATGTCAATGATATGGCCTAACATCGACTTCATGAGATAGCTTCATACACTTCCAGCTAGCTAACAGTCGGGTGAAGTTATTTAGTCTGACCAATTCATTGACTTAGTCTTCCTGACATAGATACGTATGTAATAAACAAAATATTAATTTTATTTCGTAATTAAAAATTAACAGATAAATAGATTAACGGCTACTTGTTTCTTTTGCAAAATTATAATTGTCTTACAATTTTTGGTTATTTTGTAGATATGTATTTATGGCACAATGTTTTTTTATCCAACATTTTTTTCTAAAGTTTCACGTTTATATATATATATATATATATATATATATATATATATACTTTTTTTCTCTTGGCCAGTAAAATATTCCCGTTTCGATATAGAACAAAGGCTACCATAACGAACTGTGGCAGTATTATTCCCAGGTGATAGGTTTAAGAAGCTGCGGACCTTGCGGATTAGCTGCCTTATTTAAAACGCTGTGGTCGCCCAAGGTTTACAACGCGAATGACGAGCGTGGGGATACCCGAGAAATGAATATTTTCCGAGCTTGTCTCTACGAGGTGGGTTGCATATCCAGCCTTGATACGCCTTCGCCGACCATAAAAGGGGTTTAGGAGTCAATGACGGTTGCATCCCAAACTAGCATTTTACCCTGCTCGAAGAGCGCTATTCCGTCTGAGGGCTTGCCGTCTTGCGCGAAGAAGCCGGGCGGAGATAAGACGCACGGAAGGCCGCATTACCTAAAGGCTCTGCTGAATGTCTCTTTGATAGCAGCCTGCCTAGGGCGTCGCCCTGTGCCGATAATACACGATAGACTTTGGTATTCCAGTTTGTCAAGAGGGTAACCATATTGATACCGATAGAGGCATATACCTATATATAAGCAGACTAGCTTAAGCCAGCTCTGGTCGGGTCATCGGGAACATCATTGAGAATACGGCATTGCACCTTGTCGTGTAAAGGGGCACTTAAGTCACTCTGGGACGGCACGTTGTCAGACCTAGCTGAGACCGGGCTCCAAGATGCTTCTACAGACGGGCTAAGCGGTTCCTAGACTGGCCGAGGTCCGCTGCATCTAGGAGGGGAACTACCATTTTCTGTGCTCTTACAATTGAGAAGACATTAATAGGGCCAGCTTATGTCAATAAATCAAGGACTCTCTTTAGAAATGGGTGGTAATGCTTGTCGCTGTGCGGCAGCGGCAGGCAAGAAGGATAAATTCAGCAGGGACTCGAGAGTAAACAGGGCGAACTTGTTAAGCGATTGCAGATCAGTTCCATGAAGGGGGTTAGTAAACATTAAGGCCAAGAAAGCGAATCTGATCAAGAACGCGCTCCATCGTTCCTGTATGCATCAATGCTTTGGGGCAAACGGGTGCACCTGGTAACTCTTAATCGTTTCTAGTAGCCACCAGGTCAATATGTATATCTCGCAATTGGTCGAATTTAATCCCGAGCTGGAAATTACGGCATTTTAAGGAATTCGTCGAATGTGCTCAGCTATTGTTTAAACACTTTCCCATGACCGACCTGCGTTAAGGTCCGTCAGGCTAAAGGTTTAGCGCGCTCAAGTAGAATTTGCTTGGTAACCATCAGATAGAGCATAGGGGCGCTCGGGAATTCCCTTGTTGCAGCCCGGTGGCAAACGAAATAACATGCTCAGACTGGGCAAAGTGGAAAGAGAGTTAATGTTATCTGAATCTAACATGGTGTTACAATTGAGAGGCGTGAGATGCAACAGCATTCAGGTATTCCCGTCTGACACTGTTAAAAACGTTTTTAGCGTCAAGTTTCACAAGAACCTTCGAAGGGATCTTGCGCGAGTCAGGCAAGGTACGAGTTGCATGGACGACTACTTCGGTCTCAGATGGCGTCGCAAATCCCAGTTTGTGTGCATCCGTGAAATCAAAAGCAGTGCTTGCATCAAGTCCTCGCGGTGAGCCTAAAAGGCTGAAAGAAGAGGTGGGATGCCCCACAGGGGAATGTCTACGATCTTCTCTGAGGGAGAAGGAGTCTATCCTTTACTCATTGATCTATACTTATAGGTCAAAATCTGCTGCTCTAGTCAGTTTTTCTGAAACATATAAAATTGCTTTATTGACGAGCTAATATGATTGCTTGCTCATTTATTTAGTGTTGATATATCCACCTATAGGCCAATTTTTAGGTAGTAGCCCTTTTGTCTTCTAGCGCAAAACTCTTGACATAAATAATGACTTATCTCTATACTCACGCATTCTGTGTTACCTAACCAGTATGGTACAAAAACAGTATTTCTTATACCATATAAGTGGGAGCATTCTAATAAAATGTAAATAAAGAACGGTCAAAAACGTGTCACTTACCAGAGAACGTTGTCACGCTACAGTAGACGTCCCTAAACTTAAATAGAACTACCTACAGCATAATACTGAATCTTTTTTTTAGCTTTCCTCACTGTAATATTCCTGTGGTCGATGCACTAGAAGTATGGTCACGTGATACTAATTTAATAACAACTGCGGTAGTTTTGGATGCCAGATCAAAGGTCTCTTAGATGACGAGTCACAGTACCAGACATAGACTAAGCGGATGTTAATTGACAGAGATCAAAGCAAATAAGATCAAAGAGCAGGCATGTTACCATGTCTGACCAGAATAACGTCAGTGTTCGTTTCACGCCTTTGCTAGATTTAAACAAAGTATTTTCCCCGTCTGGCCGAGTTAACTGACGACCGCATGTTTGTCAATATCTGAAAGTTATTTGAAATGATAAAAGTCTCCTTCATATATATTGAGCATGCACTATTAAATGGTTAGACTATTAATAAAATTATAAAGTAACAACTAAAAGGAGATGTTCTGCACATCGTTGCGCGTCAGATTTTATTTTTAACTACTGCTGTCGTTATTATGCACTTAACAGTTAATTACAGCCGCCAAAATGCACAATTTCCAATTTAAAAAATCATATCGATTATCGATTGTTAGTTACCTGCAATTTGTTGTGAGTCAGTGTCCCGTCCCGAATGGACAGGACACTTCCAACCCGGTACCCACTCGATTATGTATCTACAATGCGCAACAAACTTGAAATGGCAAGACTTAAAGGGACTGACTACAAAACTAGCGAAATATGTAAATACGCCGCCTAACTGAGATTGCCTGCTTGGACGAAACTTTCGCTTAGGCAGTACTCGCTCACTACTCGAAATCCATTACTATTATTATTATTATTACTACTATAAGCCAACCGTGGCGGTCCCATGAGAAACAGCCGTTCAATGTGTACTCGCCAGAGCAGATTGACGTGACGCAGGTAAACATGTTGATTTGCGCTGAGACATAGTCACCTTGACAGACAGGGTCGCTTAGGACATTCAGATCCATTCTATCTTTTTAGCCTTATATAACCTAAGTTGTCACCAGGAACGATCCCAATCATTTACTCATCCTCCAACAGTGTGTGCATGTGTTGAGGCGACAGCTATCTGTATGATAGTTTCGACTTCTGACTGCCATCGGCCAGCAAAGCTGCAACGATTGCATTTCTAAGCAAACCTAACGCTACTTGTACTACTAGTATTATGAGACATTTTGTGTGGCTCCACACTTTGCCAGGTATAGACATGCAAATACGGTGTGTGCCTCATTTGTATTTGCTTCGTCAGCGCTGAGTCTCGGGTACCACCTATTCCTCTCCCCTCTACCTCGCCTGCCGGGCAACTTGACCGTTGTTCGTTCACAGCATTGACGCCAGTTAGCTCAGTCGAGTTATCTCTTTCGGTTCGCCTGTTGAAGTAGCCAGTCGATGAAAGGAATTAGTGTCCCATGAATACTCGCCAGGCCGAGAAGCGTAAAACGAGCACCATCATAGTAGAAAAGATGTGTATGTGTGTGCGTGTGAATTTGAATTTTGAATTGGCCGAAGTTTTGACCTGACCTGCCTGCGTTTGTTGCCTGCGAACCGCCATGTGTTCTCCCCGTACCAGCTGTAGCGCTGAACGGTCATTTATGGATGGAAAACCATCACTGTACGTCCAAGCGGGCGTGCGTAAATTAAAACATCGCTTACTGCGCGGAGATTATCCGACTGCTGCTGCTGCTGCTGCTGCTGCTGCACGGCTTGAAATTGTGAGTTGCTGCAATGCATGCAAGGGAAACGTGATTTTCTATTCGAGGCCGAGGCTCGTCTACGCCACACTCTGAGCTCATTTTAGCGTCATCCTGATTTCCTGGCGTCTCAGCAGAGAATTAACCACTCCAGAAGGCACTTAGCCTCTTTGCCGTTCATCCCTGCGTCATTCCCTGCACATGTGCGGCTTCTCCGTGCGTCGGCCATAGCCAGCGATTAGGAGTCGGCATCATTCAAATGCAAATTGCGGCCTTCCTCCACTAGCCTCTGCCAGTTTCCCCATTAAAAATCGCCTCCCCAGCCCACTCGTGGCGATCTTGCTCACACACAACATCTCTCAAAACTGACTCAACCTCATGAGCCGTCGCTCGTCGGCAACAACTGCATTCAATAACTGTATTTATTATTATTATTATTATTATTATTATTATTATTATTATTATTATTATTATTATTATTATTATTATTATTATTATTATTATTATTATTATTATTATTAAGTGAGGTACTATCTAGTGGAACAAAACAGTATTTCACATCAAATCTACTCATGTGTAGGTTTGCCGATTAACATTTTGATACGTGTACATTGAGGGGCGACAACTTTTTTTAGGGAAATGTTGCAATGAATTATAGTAAGAGTAAAAGTTGGCACACAGATAGGTTTGAAATGCGCCTTTTGCCACCTCTCACTCAGAAACGTGTGTTTCTATGAGTACTATTATCATTAACATCGTCCAGACAGCTTATAGAGCCCGTCTGAAATTGGCAATGTACAGACAGAAGATAAATATACAGATCGATAAACTTACTAGTGGCTGTATCAATAGTAGCCCACTGAATAGACAGCGGTAGTATCGTATTCGTAGAGTACAGGACACCTTTATTGAGAAAGGAAATGTACAAGCCTACAAAAATCATCACATTTTCGGTCGGCAATTTGCCACGCAAAAGTGTGATCTACAATATCTTGGTTAGCAGTTTCAGTTTGCTGAATGAATCCGCCGCTCTGTAGAGTATTGGATCTTGAAATCAATTGAGTTGTATAAATAGCTAACAAGCCAGTTTGTTCTTTCGCACACGTTGGTGTAATATTCTAAAATCTGCCTGTCACTACATGTCAGCGACCGCTGAAAGTGCAATCAGACTTCTGGCAACATTGCTGCGCTTGACAACAATCAGTCAACCAGAACTTATTAAAGCAGGAAAATGTTTTTCTGACAGAATGACATATGAACGTGCGCAATTATAAGTCCACCTAGGTATGATAAGAGCATAGTATAGTTGAGGAAAATACTTATTGACCTGTATAATAAAAGCTCTTATAATAAGATTGCTCAAATGCGGCGCAGGTATTGCCTTTTCAGCAATGTGCGTGCGGATTCATAAATTTTCGTCAAAGACGACGTTTGGATCTATATTAGATTATTATAAAATAGTTTGTATAACCGAGGTCCTTTCCAGGAGCCTTGCGGCAATCCAGAAAGACAGAAAACTTGTTCTGAGAAACGGTCTCTATACGATTTTACCAAAAGAGACTTGAGGAATTAGATGAGCCACTAGATAGCACTGTGCATATTCCAATTTAGATCTCGGAATAGCATTTTGGAACGGAAGGTGGCATTTTCTTTATTGGACACGCGCAGTAGATACAGTACTGACACGCAGTAGACAGCCTTCTGGAGCTCCTTCTGAAGTCTGTAATCTTCGTTGTGCACCGTCATGTACAACTCAAGGTCGTCAGTGCACATTTCGTAAATGGAGCAAAGACAGCGAAGTTGTTTGACCAGCTCGAGTACAGTCATATGCATAGCCGTGGTTCTTAGCAGGAGAAGCCTTCCATCCAGAAGGACAGAAAACTTGTTCCGATAAACGGTCTACTACGTTGACTACAAACTTACGATTCGTCGTAGAATTGGCACCAGTTTAAGTTGTGTGGACCGATCCCGAGATTTTTTATTCTCGTTAAGAACAAGTCATAATCCCGAGAACGAGAAAGACCCAATCATGAATTTATCATCCAGATGCTGTATAGCCGTCGAGCTTCTCGTTATACACCTATGGTACTCTGAATCAAATATGTCATTGCCTTCGAGGAAAAAGGCAAAATAAGGCAAATAAGGCATGCATTTCCATATAATGGTGTTACAGTTGACTCAAGAAGTAGCGATGAGACGTGAGCATACTGTACACACAGGTGACATTAACTGAGCTATAACGGCAACATGTTTGGTGAATGCGATCGGATAGCCATCAGGATTCCGACTGCATGTACGCTTAACCTCAGCCTATTGTAGGCAACTTTAGACGTCAAGTTGATGTCCTTGAGTAGCCCCTTAGTACATCCGCTCGTGCAGTGCTTGTGGGGGGAGAAATGGGCGGGCGTATGCACTGGAAAATACTGAGCGAGAACTATACCGACGCCTTGCAGTTTTGTTATGGAGAAACTTTGCCAATCGTACTTAGGCGATCGCATACTTGGCATACCTGAAAAAAAAATGTCCATTTCGCATGTCCGAACGGGGCAAAAGCCCAATGCTAATAATCGACACTGCTACGTGTAAAAAAGAGGCGCCGCCATTTTGTTGAGGCCAAATTAAGGCCTATATCCTTGAAGCCTGTTGTCATATAGTTAAACCTAGCTTTTGAACTGCTAAAGCTGAACAAATTCCATTGCAGATCTTGCAAAGAGACCCGTGTTCTCGCTGACCCCGGCATCGTATCTAATCAATTTGTCAATTGGGACCGGTAAGCGCTTAAATTATACTGCGTCATCTCTTTTTAATCTTGTCACAGTCTGGCAACAGAAAACTAGCGTTAAATACAATAAGTACAGTGAGCATACAGGCCCTAATCTCTGAAATATTTAAGAAATGCTTATTAGAATAACCCAGGGACCATCGTAACTAGCACAATGTACTCAATCGCCAACAGTTTGGATCCAAAAATATCCATCACCGACCCTGCAATAAGCTTTGTACATGACGTCCGACAAAATCTTAAAATAAAGAAAGAAAATGGTAGCTGCTCTTTTGATTGATTTGATAAAGGCGTTCGATACCGTCGACATCAATATCCTAATTATCAAACTCGGAGTCCATTTTGTTGACGAGCGTGCTCAATGTTAGAAAGTCAACAAACTGTACAGATCGGGCAGAGATTCTCAGATGTCGAGAGTACTTGGAATAACTTATACGCGTCTTGTACATTCGGTAAAAAATAGTCTCTTGAGCAATATTGGGATATTCACCATATGAGTGCTTGCGTTATAAATACGTAGGAATGTTGATTCTGCCTTACCCTCTGCAACCAGAGATGCCTGGTCTTACTAGGATCAAACAAATCTTTATGGGAATTAATTTCAACATGCTTAATCTCTCCCACTCGGCGTCAGCCATGAGCATAGCCACTCTATCATCTGGTCTACAGCTTCATGTAATTAACCTCGTTTCTCAATATCAAACCTCAGTTCCACATATTAAAAAAAGCTGATATGCAAACAACTTGTTCTTTAACAATATTCAAACAATATGCTAAACAATACTATTTTGGTACCTTACTCTAATATCAACTAAGTAAAATATGAACCATCATGACAATAAGGAAGACAAATGATTTAAACACGTTACATTAGTCTTTGATAGCTTTGACAAACTGCGAACCTTTGTACAAATGTAAACCGCTTATGAAATTAATAAAACCTCTCTATCTAAGGTTGAGCGCAATACGATTATCAGATTGCGTTGGACCTCGGATTTGGTTGGTATAGACCGCCGCGCAAAAGAAAATGGAAATATATGCTTTGCTGTCTTGACCGCCAGCAGACATCGGTGAAGTCCAGTCGATGCTAGAAACGTTCTTAGGTTCTACAAGTAACAATTATCGGCGATTCAACATCAGTACGTTTACCTGAATCATTAGAAAGTTGACGCACAAAAGCTGTCAGGTCTCGTGTTGTCCACGTGAGTGAAAAAACAAAAAGAAATGCATGATCAAATTTACAATCCAAGACTAAAATAGTATTTACTGCGACAACCTCGGAAAATATACGCTTTTAAATGCTGATATTTTTACTTATAAATGCTATTGTTTTTATACTTAGTTGATCTTACAGCAGTGAAAACACTCATAGTTGATAAGTGAACGCAGTTAAAAATTGGTATCGCCTTGTGATGCTCTCGTTCTGATATTAGTATTTGCATTTATGAGCGAGTCGGCATTTTAGAAAATACAGTTAACCATGCGTGATGCACATGCAGGTGTGTATGTTTGCCGGTTGTATTAGTAATAGCCGACAAGGATCCGAGACACATATTTTCAGGGAATATATCAAGAACGGGCATTTTATTGGCACGGCCCTCAAAATGCATGACAGCTGTGCCGTTCGTCCGTATTAAGCTTTTGAATATTTTTCGGTAGTCAATCTGAGATGAAGAGATGATTCGAGCGAAAATAATGCACGTAAAGGAGAGCGAGGTCGCACGTTTCGGATCTTTAATGCGCAAGTCGCAAAACTGCTAAGCTGTTCATGCATTTTTGCCGCTGCCATCGTTTCTTTAATATTCGATACAGAAGCACTACATTTTTCTATGTAAAATCTTGCGATCTGTGGTGGTGAGGCATTAGCGCTGACCTCTTAAGTGTTCGACTAAACATCGACAATCTATATCGAAAAGACGTCACTAACGAACTCTTATAAGGCGGCTGTTTCGCAGCTTGTCGACACCCACAGAAACATTTGAGCCAGTTAGCCAACAAGCAGAAAACGCTGAAATTATAGACTACTTCCTGCTGGCAGCTTTCTTGAAGGAGACCTGAGCGAGCCGATCGACATGCGGAAACACCATCACACCATACAGAGACGATTTTCATGATTTGTCCCGTTTGTGTTGTCGCGGATCGTGACACTGGTAATTTCACTTTTTATGAAAGGTTACACTCCTGACGCTCAAGCAACCCTTTTGATTTGCGTGGTTTGTTCATTCATTTACTAATCACCTTTGTTAGCTATATAGTCAAATATGATCAAACATTAAAGCACGGTCACTGAGCCAGCCTGGCTAGTGAAATCAACTCTGGAGCATTCCCCCGCATGATATCTCGCACAAGCCCTCCCACACCTTGGGGCCTGCTACAGATACATTCGTCGGTTGGTTCATGGTACCTTTGAGTTGTACAGAAAACATGGTGAAAGCCGCGCACTGCATAGCGTACCACCGCATGGCGGTTAGTGCGATCTAGTGCCATCCAGGCATTGTTTGTCATTGCACCCGTACTGAAGAAGTCGGGGTCCACTTGCGTAGTGCATGCACTTTTTTGAAAACGCGTAAAACATCCAGTTTGTAAATATTAGCTGATAAGTCATTGGCGTCGATGGGAGTCCCATATCCGTGCTGCGGTCAACACTGGACCGCTCTACATAGGGGCTACAACATTTGCATTTCGAAAAAATACGCCGCAATGGATTTGTTAAGTACGTCGTCATGAAATAGTTTGCACAATTAGTGTGTATCTTGAATGAATGAATGACGTCGCTTGATCGATAAGTACTTGAGGAAGCATTTTTCAGCATACACCCTCTGTATTGTGGGGCTGGCCGAAGGGATAGATAGATTAGGATCGCATTCGGAGCGTAGCACATGGTTCACTGAGCTAACGCAGTCATCACAGGTAGGAGACCGTTTGACTTGACGTGGTTTCTTCGCTGGGAACGGAAACCTTCATCCATATCGTTAGTGAGACGAGCACGACTTTACAAGGCCGACATTTTTGTTGCAATGCATCAGCTCATTTGTTCTATTTCGATATGTCGTAACTGCACTGTTTATTGTCGTATTTATGCTTTTTGCCGCGAACAGTATCCGCATTAGAAAACTGGATGCTCTCTGATCAGAAAGCATGATATTTTCTTCAAATTTACGAACAAACAGGTGGGACCGACTTCACTGTAAACTGTTTCTTCTTAAAGTTAAAGGCACGCCGTTTGAAGACGAAGCTGTAGCCTACATCTTGTAGAAACCTATATTCAACAATCAGTGTGCAAGCCGACAAGTAAAATTGCCGTTTGCCAGTTAAGGTAATAGGATATTTTGTTATCGTCTAAATTCCCATGTAGCACATGTCTAAATGAGCAATATCTAATACGTGCTTAACTTTGCTCGACGATTATCTGCAGATCTGCACATCGGTATTCTGCGGTATTCTACGCGACCCCAATCAACTGAACCTCACGGCATGCGTAGACTCACAAATGCACAAACTCTCATTATATATATATATATATATATATATATATATAATAGAAGGACGACTCATCTCGATTGCAAATTGAATATTCGATGCATTCAGATGTACAATGAATTGCTTTCGGCTGTTCATCTCCGTTCGGTTTGGCGGGTTGGTCCGTCACAGAACGGACAGTACGATGATGCCTTTAATGATGATGCGTCGTTGGGCGACCAGTATTAAGTTCGAGTTATCATCGTTCGATCGTTAGTTAGTCAGATAGAGAGACCATCGAGAGATAGACAGGCAGGCAGAGAGACAGACAGACAGACATATACTGGACTAGACAGACGCAAGGTATTGTGCAGCAAAGTGAAAAAAGCCAGCGCAAAACTTATGGTGAAAGTGAACGAAGCGAACAAGCAAGGTGAGCCGACCCTCAACCTTTGGGCTGATGAAAGGGGCGGCCGACAGAATGGTACGGCCTGGGCAGAGTGGTTGGTGTGTGGTGCGGGCTTTGCCGGCAAGACGAGCAAATATAATTGCACTGAAATTAAATTCTGTCCCAGTCCGGGCTCAAGTTCATTCAACGGCTCTTCTCTCAATCCTCTCCTCCTGGTCAAAGGCGTCGACCGCAGTGGACAGTGGATGTCCCGGCTGCTGCTGCTTCTGTTGTTGAGCTGCAGCGACTACCCTTGGTTCTGCTCCCACTGCCCCCGGGGTCCACTGGAGTTCGGCTTCTGCTACCCATCACTCGAGGCGGCAAGATCGCCCGGATCCCGTCCCGATCGGCAAGATTAATTGCATTCGACTCAATAGTTCGCACTTTCTCCATCCTCGCTGCATACTCACTCATGGCTGGAGACACCCGCGTTGCCGGCCCCCTATCTTTTCTATATACGTCTGTCACGCGTTCGCACCCTTCGCGTCCGCCCTCTCCAAGTCCTCATGTCGTGTGGCATCCGCGAATCAGGCCAGTCTTTCTTTCTACTTGCCCTTTTGGCCAACTTTACGACACGGCCAGAACTCAGGACGTAACAACAATAGTAATAATAATTACTATTATTGTAATTATTGCTCCTACTATTAATTAGGAGACCGAGATCAGTCGACTTGTACAGTGAGGTCAGGGAGGTTTGCCTCAGCACGTTCGGTGACATTGGCACGTTCGGCATCTAAACGCCAGATACAAGCTTACCGATATAGGCGGGGATGTTGTAGCAGTGATGACAATGATTTTACGATAGCTTTATTGTTGGCTTAGCAAATACGCATTTGCGCTTTAGGTCTCCGATCGATTGTTCTGACCACCGATTCATCGACGAACGCATGATGCTAAGCAATAATATTCACGGTGTATAGACTCTCGGCCTCACTGGCTACTGTTGAGCAAGGCGATGGCCACAAAGTGTTTTCCAACTACATGCTTGCTATTGTCGAGTTGTTGTTGATGTGGTTGTTGTTGTTGACGCGGCTGCTGCTCGGCTGACGAATTGCCTGGTCGACCTAGAGCACTCGTTTCCGTCTCCTAGTCGTCGTTGTTGTTGTTTGTCACAATTAGGCCGAACAACTCCTTTCGGACACCATTTGAGTAATTGCGTGCCATTGTGGTACGCTACGAGTCTACACGCGCATACTTTGAGCGTTCCAGGTCTCGTTCATCCTGTTTTTGGCTCTCTATCTCTTTCGCGTTCCAGCGCGTTTGCCCTCTCGCCTACCTCTCTCGCCATAGCCCGCCACAGTGGCCGTCGCCCATTAGCGCCATGTCGCTCAAATCTCAGCACGTTCCGCAATGCCCTTTTGTGTCGTTAGCTTGTCCTGCCATTGCTGGGCATTCATTATTGCCACGGGGCGCGATACCCGCCGCATCCGCCGGTCATAAACTGCCCTTGTCAATGTCGGATAGATGAGTTCAATGAAGGAGGAGGACTCTGCCAACCGCCGACTTGACGACCGTTGCGTCTGACTGTGGTGCCGGACGACGAACCGGTTGAGGTTGCGGGGCAACAGCCTCATTTCGCACTCGTCGAGCTCGGCCCGCGGAACGGCAGCACGTGGCGATGACGATGATGCCGATCATCATTGCGAGATTATGATGAAGCTGATAATTATTGTGGTGGTAATTTGGATAATATATACGACATGAATAGAGCGTCTTCTCAGCACGGTTCTGAGAGTGTTGAGTTGCGAGTATTAGAATCAAGTTATGCGTGTCAAACTTGTACGAAAAGGCGACGACGATCTTGATTCAGGGTGTTCAGACTGAGCTACTGTAGCAGCAGGCATAGTGAGGCCTACGACGATTATAGCTATCTCAAGAAAATGAAGGGGAGAACGCCTGGAATAAAGAAGAAAAAAACAGAATAAATAGAGAGATAGAGATAGAAAATTAAGCGAAAGAGAGCGAAAAGGCGAACGCTCGAGAAGCAACGGAATTACTAATCGCGTGTCCATCAGACGATGCATGCGCACGTCCCCCTGTAGTATTGTGAGCGATTTTAACTAAGCACGTGCACGCATTGCTAGTCCTTGTTGTAGCTATTCTTGTCGCTGTTGTTTTACTTGCGGCAGTTGTTGTTGTTGTTGTTGTTGCAGAGAGCTGTGCCCCGATCAATGGCTGAGTGCTAACGTCTGGTGGGGACGGTCGTCCAAGTGCCACTGCCCGGGGGGTGTTGAGCTCCGTATGCACTGCAACAAACTCAGGCGCATCCATCTAACCATCCTCGCGTACACGACTGCATTGCATACCCTTTTGTTTGTTCACGCCCTCATTACTTCTGCAATAGTACAACCGTCTTTGCTGTACAAGATCGTGAAAGGATCTGAAACGCTTGTTGCCTTGCCGCTGCCCACATTTTGCCCTACGCGTATAGGGGTCAGAAAGGAAAGCGATGTGGGCGATGTGTGTAAGAAACCATGAACCCATAGAACATTCTTTTGTCCGTTTTGTCTTACCTGCCTTTGCCCGACTACCCCATCTCTGTGTGTTTTCTGTCTTGTCATAACCAACAAAAAAGAAACTACTGAGTAAGCATCACAATAAAAAAATTGACTGAACTCTATCACAATCGTATTAAGTATTAAAATGTTTGCTAAAACGTAGGTTGCTTACGTGCTTAGAGAATTTGCTGGGGTCAGTCGCCCCGCGTGGCAGCTGTGCTTATGAAATCCCTTAAATAAGTAGACGGTTTGATCATTTTCTAATTCACTATTAAGTATCTAATGCAACCCCTAACACATTACGGTGGGCGTGTTGCTTCTTAACGACATTATATGTATACAGATAAATAAAACCTTGATCTTCTAAACGCTTAACTACGGCCGCCCTTGAAGAGAACTCTCGAACGTTTGTCTTCAAAAATCAAACAGATCAAGCGACTCAATATGAGCCAAAATACGAGCTGATGTCATCACTACTATGTTCATCGCTTTTTAGGCACTGGCACACTGCTGGGCTAGCTGTATACGCGTGGCAGGGTGAATATATGAACAAGTCACTGCAAGCGACCCTACTATCGTCCTAGGGATTAGGTGGAGCTGCCTATATCTCTGTCCGCGTTGAGCCCCGTTCATTGTCCACTTGAACGAGTGCTTTCATTGTACCGACAGCCAACTCTACCTTGTGTCGAGTGACTCTGGACCTCACCGCTTTCCTTTTTCTCTTTGTTGTCCTCGCCGCCGCACTTCATCATACCGCGACGACGACGACGACGTGGACGGCGACGACAACTACTGCTGCTACTGTTACTGTTACCACCACCACCAGCACCGCTACTACTGACTGCTCTGTAAGGTTCTGTCTCCTCTTCGCTTTTCCTTTTCTTTCCTCTTCTTTTTCATCGTCTTCGTCTCATCCTCCCTTTTGGTAATCCCCGCCGAAGGAAACTTTGTTACTAGAGCGCCCGCATTACATACTTGCTTCGCGTTCCTTACATTGGCCCCTCCCTAAGATTGGGGCGTCGGGCAAGGGCGATTTAGCCCATCTACCCCTGAGTTTTTGAGCTCCTTTCCTCCGTCCCGCTCCCCTAGCAGTTTCGTTCCAATCGAATGTACGTACGCGCCTGTGTCTCTGCGGACCACCCAGACACGCCTGTGGAACCGGCAAGCAGGTCCTATCCCGTCTGCGGGGCGAACTGGCAAGCGGCAGCAGCAGCAGCACCAGGTCCCGTCCCGCGTTTCTTCCCTGCTCGCCGTCCACTACTCGCTCCAAGCGATCCTATCTAATTCAAATCATGCTGCGCCTCCGTTTCCTACTTCCACACTTGGCCTCCTTGGTCGGCAGCCAACAGCAACAGCAGCAGCAGAACCAGTGGGCGCTAGACGTTAGCCTATCCCGCCACCCTACACCTCTCTCACAGCGCACACGTGACAAAACGCGTTGCGTCGTGGTTGTGTAGATGAGCAGACGATACAACTGCCACCACAGCAGCAGCAGCACAAGCAATGGATAGCCGCAGCGCCACAACGGCCGAGCTCACGCTGTCCTCGCACGGCTCACGCTGTCCTCGCACGGCTCACGCTGTACACTGTTGTTGATACTCAAATAGCCCGCGGTGGTGGTATTTTAAAATTCCTCATGATCTCCCCAACGGACCGACCGACAAACCAACCAACCAACCAAGGAACCAGGCAAGCAAGCAAGCGACCGACGACGCGGAGAGGAGGGTCTCTACGTCGTCTTTGCATCGCCGCCTGTCGATGCGGTTTCCCCGGCAAGGCAAAGAGAGGACTCTGTTTTTCGTTATATTCTCCCCCTCCTGCGATCGCTTCCTCTCCCCCTTCTCTATTTCTCTCTTTCCGTCTCTCTCCATCTCTACCCCTCTCTGTCTCTAGATCTCGCTTTCGTCCTATATGTCCGTCGATTTTATGCAGCCTGCTTGCAAGCGTGCTTGCTGCTTGATCGTGTGGCAGCGTCGCCGTCGTGGCGTGATGATTGGTCCTCTGGACTCGAGACTCTGATGGATGCCGACAACAACGAACGAAAGCTTCTTACATTGCCTCCTCCCCCAGCTTGTCTCTGGCTTGCCGCCGCTCTGGTTATCCGCCTGTCTTGCTGTGCAACCGATCGCTACTGTGGGTGGGAACCGGCTGATGGCGGGGGCGGCTGCAACAGCAGCAGCAACAGCTTCGATCCCGTCAAGCTTCTGTCGCGGCTGTGAAGAACGCATTGTCGACGTAGTCGCGAACTGGACGCGGCGGGCCATAATCAAAATGCCCCGCCTGCGGCTATTGTTGTAGTGAGCAGGAGGCGCGCGCCACGCGCCGTGGCGGCGTCGAGGCTTCCTTGCCCGGTTCGTCTGTTTCTCTGCCCTTCCCGCGTGCTTGACTGGCTGTTTGGCTGCCGCCCACGTTTCGGCGCTTTCCCGATCCGATGTTGACGACAACAATGACGCCGTCGTTGTCGTTGTCGCCGCCGCCGCCACCGCCGCCGCCCAATGAGACCACCTATTCGCGATCGCAGAGCGAATCGCTCGTTCTAGCTGTTGACTAAGCAACAATGCTAGCCATTGACGGACGGCGGACGCTCGCTAACTGAATGAATCTGTACATGGCAGGCACTGGCTGAGATCTCGAGCATTTATTCGGCGTCCAATTTGAATGAGGACTCCACCTCCCCCCGCTTGTTCCTTGTCCCTGTTCTCATCCAAGTCCTCGGTAATCCTTCACAGTGACACGCCATCCTCGCGCGCGTCCTCGCTGCGATCGCTCGTCGATTGATTGTATCGACGCTGAAACAGGGAAATTTCCCTACGAGCACATGCTGCGTTAAAAGCGTTTACCGATACGCCGCTTTGCTAGCGACAGAATCGCCGTACACGTCACGGCATGATACATCATCATCAAACACGCCGCAATTAAATACGGCAGTCGAGCCCGGTGGCGTGGTGCATTTGTCTGCGCCTCGCGACCGGAGGAAGACACATAGGTGCGCGGGTTTGAGCCCCACCGTTGCACATTTGTATTTATGGGGGTTTATGAAGCAATGCGAAAAACAGTTCCATGGACGTTAAATCTTGGGTGAGAGTCAGCCCAGAAAGTATTTTTTATCAAATACGACATGATATATACATCAAATACGCTTTAACACCTTAGGTATCTACAATGATCATGAAAGCTCATTGCCGCTGTTCCATGTACCCCTCTATAAATCTCGCTTCTTCTCCAGTTCTGCATGCATGCTTTAAAAACGCTTTACAGAAATATTACCCAAAATATATATGTACATATATGTATATAGCGACGTGGTCCAGGGGGCTAATGCGCCACGCATGATTGTCTTTGAGAGCAGATAATATGATAAATCATGAAGAGATGATAAAGCACACAGCTGAGAGTCAGCAACCATGCTGGCACAATGACTGTTGGAAAAATCCCAGATAATTCAGCATGTTTACTTTCTCTGCCGCTCTAAATTCCCTGGTGTAAAGGGCTAACGTGTGTTTTTAGGTATAAATTCTAAGTCAATAAAAATCTATACATATGGCTTCCGTGCTTATTGAACTTAGGTGAAGTTTTCTGTTTATGACACTTTGCCAATTTAGGTGGAGTTTTCTGTCCATGACAATTTGCCAACTTAGGTGGAGTTTTCTGTTCATGACAATTTGCCAACTTAGGTGGAGTTTTCTGTTCATGACAATGAACCTTCATCTAGATTGCGTTTGGTTTGACTTGGCCTAGCGTGACAAAATGTGTTTTATTTAGTTAACGTTTATTTTAAGCTTCCCTATATATCCTGCAGAAGATCTTACACGAAGTGCAAGGAAAAATATGATTGTATAATCATAACAAACAAAGCATAAACACAAAACAGCATTCATATTATTTTAAAGTTTACTTTTATGCGAGTATATACAATACAACCTTGGTCAATCATAGATTGATTGTACGCCACAAAGGTGCGATTTCGCTTAGTCAGTCTCCGTATACCGGATATTATGATACTATTTATAATACTCTAATTTGCGCTGAGACCTATGATCATAGACCAACACCTAACGGTTATTACTCTGATAGTCAGATAAAGGCCTCTTGCTAACTCATATGCGTTCCAAGCAACCTATGAGCTCTTAGTTAACAACACCTGAATGTCGTATACAAAGCATAATGTTGGGAGTTTGTAAAAGTTCACTGCGGGCTACGTTACCCTTTATAACGGCAATGGTTCACCCTCTATAGCTTACTCCCGGTTGTGGAGTAGAAACGCATACTCCCCTCAAAATATTTCGCCAGTTTAGGGCAACGCCATATGTAAGTGTGGTAAATTTCACATAATCCATAGACTAGGAAACGATGGAGGCAGAAGAAAGACGAAGTTGTATAACAAACTTTTTAGCCGGTAACGTTATAGGAATTAACGTTAAATGCTGTCTCCTCAGCGATTTCATTCAGTGCAGATTAAGTATTTATTAGTTATATTATGAGCCCTAGTCATAGGAAGAACAAAATCGAAACCTTAAAACTATAATAGCAAGTCTAAAATGTATCCCAGTCATGAAGCGCACCAGTTTCAGCGAAATGCACGATAAATGGCAACGGCATGAGACAATCAATGGTGCAACGGTGGACCAATAATCTAAAATATGCTAGAACGACCCAGCCCTCCAATTATGCATACGTCTGCACAACTAAAAAGTAATAATAATAATAATAACAATAACAATAACGTAGACATACGGCGAACGTAAGTCAAATACTGTGTATGCCGTAAGGGTTCTAGTATGCCCATGTAGGGTATTATGAGATCGCCAAGCAAATCCGTTGTTTTGGGCTTCATCTTGATAAAATCAATACTCGACAAAGTTCGTGATCCGACAAATAGCGGATTCCTATTATACGACTAAAGGAAATGATTGCTAAAGTGATTAGTAGAGTGGGACAACAGTAGGGAACACGAAACAAATCTTTACTCAAAAACAGTCCTGAATTTGGATCGTGTATTGCGTCGATTGCAAATACGCTTCTTTTGAAATTAAGCGACTCCTTTAGATACGCTTTACATGGAGCTTCCTCAATCTGCCCATAGCGCACCCAAAAGTCGCGCGGGTAGATACTGTCATCCATGTGGCTACTATATCCAGGATGACAAGCAACTTTGCTGACATGATTGGAGGTGTCTTGAAACCTAAGGGTCAAAGTAGCAAAACGCAGCATATTTCCGCGCAGCTGTGTTGTTATGCGGCAATTATATAGCAAAAAAAGAGTAAGCTATTTTGGTACTTTTTTAGATGTGGTTTTATATACGTGCGCGCCCGGGACTCTCCATTCCGTCGGCACGAGGTCGTCCGACTAAACGAAAGTCGTAACCTCAGCGGACATGCTGGTCATACATTGTCCCAGGCCGTTCGAATCATATTTATCGTCAGAATGGTGTCGTATCGACATACCATTGTCTGTACAGCGAACTGACTCTAAAATATTTCTCAAATGTACTCCACAGCCACCTCTAAATTCCTACTATTTATACATTGACTTTTTCCAATACCAATAGAGTGCGTCTTGAGGCATTGAGTCGAAGCCAGGCCTAGTGATATGCGGTGCATTTTAGATGCGTAGCTGCGTTGAGTTTGGTTGAGATTTACTCGAACGAGTGCTGTTATAGTGCTGTGGCCTAATATCGGCTGGACACTGATAGATGAGATTTTGAATCTGCGGTGAAACCGCTCATTACTGCTGGTGGCGTTGCCCATGCTGCTACAGCTTCCGTTGACAGCGATTGCGCTGGATCAAACAACTATATCGACGTCGTCGTCATCATCGACAGATTTGTCGATTTTCTCCATTATCGTCGGTCTACCTGGCTGCTAATCCCGACTCGGGTCTTTCGCTGTCTCCAGACCCGGGCCAACGTTACGAAGGAGCAATTATGTTGTCAGGAAATGTTCCACACCGGCTGGCGAGCCTTGGAGCAAAGAAGCAGGACGATCGCGATGACATCATCTTCATCATCGAGCGGAGCGGCAGGCTCCCAGAGAAGTGTGTCGTAATCTGCGCGGGGGCGAAAGCGAGGCATTCGGGGTGGTGCTGTCTTTAGCTGACGAGAAGTTTGCCGCGGTAGTGATGATAGCAACAATGATACTTGCTCCTTCTGCTCATACTTCCGTCGTTGTCGAGAACCGTACACGGTGTTCTAATGCGACGTAAGTTTTGTTCAATGTGGGGTAATCGGATATCTACAGCCGCGTTCACGAGGCGAACGAGAAATCGGTATTGTAGTTTCGATGTCGATTTACCTATTAGTCGTGCCACTATTCCTATGTCCAAGATGCCGAGAAACCAGACTAGAGTAACCACGATGAAGAAATGTCATGCGTTCGTAAGAGTAAGTTTTGCGGCGGTGTTTTTCAGTTTGTGTCGGCCAGTTCCTTCGCGCCAGCTCCTTCAGCCAGCGAGTTTATTTGTTGTTAATTTATATAGCCATCTATTCACATTTTACTCTTTTGCTACTGCTGTAGCGGCTTATCGCCTTGTTAATCGACACCAATACCCTGCATATGCGGATACCTTCGAGGCCCATTAGATTCGACTGTATTGAAGGAACATGTACAGATACTGCGTTTGTAAACCTTTAAAAGCTGTTGAATACAGATACTGCTTACGCATGCCAATAATCTGCTTAGTAGTGAAGCGCACGGTGTTTCAACTTACCTGTCAGAGGTTCGCCTGATTATCTAGGCGAGCATACACGCTATGGATGCATACATGAAGCGGTAGGTGGAAGCAGACGATCGTGTTACTTTTATAAAGGCTGTTGGCCGTTGGCTATAAACTTCGCTCCCGTTGGAAGACGAAGAGTAGAAGAATCTATCGCTGTTTTTTTTGCTTGCTCTTTGAATGGAGATGGTCGAGTGCACCGGAGGATCCAATGCACAGCTCGCATGTTTACATTTTCTACTTGGCTTAGGCGATCTCTCACGTAATCGGCGTATATGCGCTTGCATACCCACAGTGGCTTATTCGCTGACTAGCGGACAAAATCCTCATACGCCAAAGGATCACCTCGAAAGCGAGTACGTCGAATAAGTTTAGCATACGTTTATTGATGTTTTGTTTTAGCTTCTCAATGCATGTGTGCCAATGTCCGATTTATCAGCGCCTCGTAGAACCTAGGGGGTATGCTGCTACTACTACTACTACTACTACGACTACTATTTCAATTGCAGTATATTGAATGAGTGGAAAATTATCATTGCAGAAAGGCCTATAGACACTGCGCCGGAACGCATTTGCGTTTATAATATGAGCT
This sequence comes from Dermanyssus gallinae, assembly GCA_003439945.1. Lineage (NCBI taxonomy): Eukaryota > Metazoa > Arthropoda > Arachnida > Mesostigmata > Dermanyssidae > Dermanyssus > Dermanyssus gallinae. The sequence continues at coordinate 260,943 of QVRM01003691.1, read as the reverse complement.
CTGTATCTATATACGGATACATGTAGATCATCATCGTAGCACGGATAGCACGAACGTCGATAAGCTGGTCGAGTAGCCAGTCTAAGCAGTACAAGTCAGCACAAAGATTATTACACGGACAGAGCGAAGTGCAAGCTTGTCATACTTGTATGTTCAACCAGAAACCACCTTGTGCTTTGATTGAGCCTCCGTTTAAGTCATCAGATTTCTGTACTACTGTCGAAAAGCTGTTCAGAAGCATCAATTTTACTATATGCCAGGTAAAGATATTGGTCCCTATTATACGATACTGGGGATGCCTGCAATAGCACCATTTCTCACTGTTAGCGATCTGAAAAGGCTAGACCGTTTAAAAGCACTTTATATTAAGCGCATGCTAGGTCTACCCGAAAACGCATGCTACTCTTGCTCTTAAACTATGTCGCGAACGAACCCTTACAGAGATTTTGTCCTATACGGACTACCACTTAGTGAAGCCGTGCTCACAGTATATAGACAGTTTCGAGAGATACGCAACGTGAACTTTGCGTCCAATAACTATACGGACGAACCCGCGTTTTGCTCGGACAAATGGAAGAGAGGAGCCCAGAAGAGCCGAGCACTAGTTTGTCAATTAAAATAACACGGATATTATCACCACATGTGTTTGAGTGGACAGTGTTTTGAGGTCGATGTATGTGTGTGTAGATTTTGTGGAAATTGTGACATTGATAGATACTATTTACTTATGTGCACCGACATAGGCACAGCGTCACTACAATATTGTACACACTACATAAAATCAGTGTAGACTTCGCACAACATCCGATGTATACTGCTAGCAAAATAATGGTGAATAAATATGTATGCAAAATAATAGTGAGTAAATATGTAAAGATATTGGTAGTCCCTCCAATGCGGACGACCCTACGGGGTATAAAGAAATTATGAGCCTTGCTGGCCCGTGCATACTCTTTTTCCCTCTTCCTTACTTTCTCTCACCACCATTCTATCTTTGCATATGCATGCGTTCCTGTGTAATATAATATTCTTTCAGCAACAGCTTTAATTTTAATCATTAGGGTGTTGTGGTAAGTTGTCTCGTGGCATTAGTTTGTGTCCTTCCGAGTTGTGGCCTTTCGCTTAGAAGCTACTGCCCGCCCTGCAATCGAGTGACGCAGTCCATCGCGTCCGAGGAACAGAGCTAAAGAAAAAACTTAATGATGCCAGGTTGCCGTTACAATGCTGTAGACAGAAGAAGTGCCCACAATGTCTTCTACACTAAGAGTAAAAACAATCATCCTAACAATTATTATTACGTGTAACTATAGCAACGGTAATGTTTCTGTGCTTTTCTTCTTCTATTAAAATAATTCAAGTAAACTGCAACAGAAGTAGATACGCACATGACATGGTCGAAGAGATAGCCACAAGGAGAAGAGCCAAGCTAGTGGCGGTGAGCGAACCAAATTAAGCGATGGCAACAAACAAACGGGAATGGTTTTCAGATCGAACCAAGAGTGCAGCAATTATAAATACCGGTTCCGCGCAAATCACAAAACACGGAAGCGGGCCCGGGTTTGTATGGGTAGAATTGCTAGAAGGATGGAGGCTGTACTCTTGTTACAGCAGCCCCAACGGCAGCCTGGACGAACTCGAGGACCTTCTCAGTGCAATAGGAATATCAATAACTGAAGCCACAAATGGCAAGGGCGTAGTCGTTACAGGAGACTTCAACGCGGCGTCGGAAACATGGGGGTCGCGGCGTACCAACAAGAGAGGAAGAATTTTGATGGAATGGGCTGCCAGCCTGGACCTGTATATTCAGAACGACGGCAAAGACCTGACCTTTCACAGAGCTGGATTTCAGTCAACGGTCGACCTAACAATATGCAACGACACAATAGCCAATAAAATAAAAGATTGGACAGTGCTCACTGAAGAAGAAAACCTCAGCGATCACTACTGTATTGAGTTTACGCTAGAACTGCAGCAAAAAGCGTTGCCTATAAGAAGTAAGATGTACTACAGGATCAAGGACGAAAAAGTCTTTAAGAGCGAACTCAAAAAGGCAATCCTTACAACTTCTCCCCACACTCCAGAAGAACTGCATGACGCCCTCAAAAGAGCCTGCAGTAGAGCTACTAAGCCCCCTCACCCAAGAAGGGCTACATGCCAGCCAAAACACTGGTGGAACAGCGTCATAGCGCAGAAACGGGCGGATTGTAACAGAGCCAAAAGGAAGCTCAAAAAACGCCACAGGACCCGGGAGGCCGAGACCCTCGCCTTGGAAAATTATAGAAGACTCAGAGCGCTTTTAAAAAACGAAATAGCGGAAAGCAAAAAGCTCTACTGGCGACAAATGATTAAGGACATAAATGACAAGCCTTGGGGAAAACCCTACAAAATGATTAGAGGGAGAGGCGTGCAGGCCCCAAAAGTCACACTGCCAGACACAGAGGTCGTACACATTTTAAACAATCTATTTCCACATCATGGACATTTTAATAGGAAAGCATACGCAAGAAGAGGGACAACTTCAGAAAAAGAGGAGTTCCCGCCTATCACACGCGCAGAGGTATTGATGGCAGCGGAGAGGCTCAAGCCAGGGAGATCTCCAGGACCCGACGGCATTCCGCCTATAGCGGTAAAGATGCTCTTCAGGGAACACCCGGAGGTGGTAGCGGCAGTTTTTACCAAGGCGATGGCAAGTGGGGAAATGCCTAGAGACTGGAAAAGGGCGGAAGTGGTCTTGATTCCCAAAAGTAACGGAGGGTACAGACCCGTATGTCTCCTGAACACCCTAGCAAAAGGGTATGAGGCAATTTTAGAAGATAGACTTAGGACGTTTGCAAAACAGTCTGGTCTCCTGTCGTCCAATCAATATGGATTTCGCAAGAAAAGATCAGTTCTTACAGCAATACAACGAATAACAGCCAAAGCTGACTTGCTTCACGGCGAACCTATATATAAACGAAAGCTCCTTCTGGCAGTCCTTCTCGACGTCAGGAACGCGTTTAACAGTCTGCCGTGGAAAGGAATTTTAGACACCCTAGTGAGAAAAGCGGTCCCTTCATTTCTCGTAAGGGCCGTTTTAGGATACTTAGAGGACAGAAAAGTTTTTAACGGCACAGTGGAGATAGACATGACTGCAGGGGTTCCTCAAGGGTCAATCCTGGGACCCCTGCTCTGGAACATAACATATGACGACGTCCTGAGACAAGATCTCCCAGAGGGAGTAGAAATGATTGCTTATGCAGATGACTTAGCCATAATTTCTCAGGCAAAAACAGAGGAAGAACTAGAATTAAAAACAAACATGGCTCTCTGGTCCACAAAGAGATGGATGGATAGCGCTGGGCTACAACTTGCCCCGGAAAAGAGCGAGGCCATCGTTCTGACAGGCAGGAAGAGAGTAGACAGCATGAAACTGATGGTGGCGGGCCAGGAAATCAAGCAGGTAACAGAGGCCAAATATCTTGGCGTCCTACTAGACAAGGGTCTCAGGGGGACAAATCACATTAGAAAGTGTACGGGCAAGGCGGCTAAAGCGGCTAACGCGATAGGCAAGATTCTGCCAAACTTACACGGCATGCGGGAGTGCCGGCGACGACTACTAATGTCGGTTACCGAGTCCATTGCACTTTTCGCGGCGCCAGTCTGGCTGCAGAACACCTTGAAAACGAGAACGGCAAAAACAGCCCTAAGAAGAACGCAGAGAACAGCGGCGCTTAGGATCCTCCAGGCCTACCGCACGGTTAGCACGAACGCAGCTCTAGTACTGGCTGGCTCCCCACCTTGGGACTTGGTAGTGAATGAAAGGAAAAGTATATGGGAACGAGGGTCTGAATCTAACAAAGAAGCTGAAAGGGAAAAGACGATAAGATTGTGGCAAGAAGAATGGGATGCCATTCCCGCAGGCTCATCGGGTTATTCACTTCGCCTGCTCATCCCGGACATAAAGAAGTGGATTGACCGCCCGGCGGGAGAAATGAACTTTTTCCTCACGCAGTGTCTCACTGGCCACGGTGATTTTCAAAGTTATCTATTTCGTATAGGCAAAGCTTCCTCGGTAACCTGCGTGCACTGTGAAGACGGCATCGACGATGACCCCGAGCATACCCTCTTAAAATGCAAGGGACTAGAGCAGGCAAGGACAACCGCCATAGCGCTGCTACGATTGAGATGGGCCAAAGAAGCAGGAAAACAAGGAGTCGGGATACCAGACCCGCCGAAAAGTAACATGAGAACGTTTGTAGAGTACATATGCAGCACAGCATCGGCATGGAGGCTGGGCGAGGAAATGGCAACTGCGGTGATGAAAAAGAAAGCGGAGCTTGGCAGGTACAGAAGAGAACGGATAGCGCTTACGACATCAACAGATGACGTGGCTTGTAATCAAACGGGTTCGCAGGTGTTGGGACAAGCACGTCGGACTGGTGGGGGAACCCGTGAGTGACCTCGGCCAAATGATCCGTTAGGCGCTCGCCACTTCTCCTAATGGCCCATAGTACTGTTCTATGGATATCTGGGCCATTAGAGAGTGAAGCTTAAGGGGGGAGGTGTGTTTAGTGCGTAGTGGTCTTGGTGGACCAACATCCAACCGCCAGGGTCGAGCCCCACACTGCTCTCGAGAGCGAAAATACTCCGTACTCAAAGCGTACGTAAATGCATTCACCCTCCTCCACAAAAAAAAAAAAATGTTTCTGCAAAAACAACAAAAACAACAACAACAACAACAACAACAACAAATGACGTGATAGGATGAGATGATAGGATGGTGAAATACAGGCAGGGGTGACGATCAAAAGCCGCCTAGTGGTGGTTGGGGCTTTCTTAAATATGGCGTTTTTGAATTAGATGAGTAGAGGTAAATACTGTTACGTACTATCGCTACGAGTAGCGAGCGAGGTGAATAGTCTTACTTGGTATCTCGAGCAGTGTGGGACTCAATCCCAGCGGATGGATGCTAGCCCGCTGAGACTCATACCTACTTAACGCACCTTCTCCCGTAAGCTTTAGGTTTTGATGGTACAGATCTCCATAGAACGGTACTATCAGCTTGGAGATGATAAACAAAAATTAACAATACAGAGCAATGGAGATGATAAACAACAAATAAACAAAAATCGATCGATAGCGATAGGCAAGCGAGGTCTATTATGACTATAGCATAGTCATTACGTGGTCTCAACAGCGCTTAGATGTACACCGATTGTAACCGACAATCAGCAATAGCAGGAACAGCAGGGCAACACAAACAACAAGAACAATGACAACAGCAATCCGCATAACAACAACAGCAAGTACCACAGGAACAACAATTACAGCAACAACAACAGCTGGCAACAACAGCAGCAGCAACAACAAAAACAACAACGGCAGCAGAAGCAACATCAACAACACAACAACAACAAGGAAAATTACCTAATAGTGAAATAATTCAGTGATGGGCTTGATGAATCAACATCAAATCGAGCTGAATCGGTCAGCGGATAAGTCGCGGTTCTGCAGAATGCAAATAGCCCCATATGAATACAGGATGACAGCTGTGTCGGATAAAACAATGGTGAAGGGTGGCGGCCGGCACTGCAACGTGTGTGTGCATAAAAAGCACTGCGTGCAGACGTGTACTAACCATGGCAGCCGAATCTAGGCTTAAGGCGATATACGAACGTGTGCCCGCAACGACCTCACTGCTAGTCTCAATGGCTAGCAATTTGGGCGTCTCTGACCACTCCATGAAATTCCAGTGCTCAGTGCTCACTGCTCATTCCACTTATAATAACAAAAAAAAAATATAATAATAATAATAATAACAGTGAAAATAGCAGAACAGCTGGTAAAAGCTAATGCGTAGACGTGAGTTTGTTACTTTCCATGTTGTGTAGCTTATATCGATGATTACCAGGCGTTAAAGTTAGTCAGTTTTACCGCAACGGACTAAGTGCATTGCCAAGAATGTTGTGTATAATTTCTACAGTTCTCACTGCCTTGATAACACAGCCTCTCCAGCACCCGCAACCGGACATTCCACGCCAGCCACCATATATTACTCTATCGACTGTGATAGTTCGACCACCAGTAATTACCGTGAAAATCTGTGCTATGAACTCTAGGCGTGTGAAAATCTAAAATTGAAATTCGATATCTTTATAATTGCTCGACACCGTATACCTAGTTGGCATTGGTCGACGTGTGTTGCTGCAGCACATGTAGCAGGTGATTATATCCTTGGTCCGAATCATGACATCGTTGTTTTTCTTTTTAATTGATGTGATACAAAAATTATATCTTAAAAATATATTTATTTTAGTTTTAGCTCAATTATTGGTAATATGCTATACAAAAAGGAATATAGCAGATCGCAGTATAATAGATAATTTTTGTCCTGCTATTGCCTTGGAGGATTAGGATAATTCTTCACAGCCGCGGTGAAACTAGACGTGGTCTCCTTTCACAAAAATGTCGGAGCCAGATATCTTGAATGACATGTGTGTGCACGTATTTAGAAGAGCAGGGCAAATTCGCCTACCCGTTGATTTACCATCCTGGCTAGGGAGACTGGTTTAACTTTGACGGTGATTGATCTCCGGTGTTAACTAAGTTGCAGTGTGCATTTGAAGCAAAACCAACCATATTTACAGCAACATTGGCTGTGCTGTTAGTGCCTGCACTCTCAAGAGAAAGAGAGAGAGAGTAAAGAGGTAAACGACGAACTGAGGCGTCTACAAACATTCACTTTAATTGAGTATACCACTGTCACCAGGCTGCAAATGCAGCTGCGTGTGACCAGCTTAAAGGACTACGACAAAAACAAAGCCTTGCATACTGAGAATGTATCGGCGAAACACGCTGCGGGGTTTCTTGACATTCCAAAGACGCAGTTCCAACTTACTGTACGCTCTGGTTAATCTTAAAGTATCACAAGCAGTAGGCACTGACCAGAAAGTCGACGACAAAACAGAGAAGACTAAATTAGTCAGGCTTTCAACTGCCGAAAATTACCAGAACCAAAGTGAGACGCGCTTCTCCTAGAGCTTAACATATAGAGACAAGCAACAACAACAACTGAAAACCCTGCAACCCGGTTAACAATTGGTGGTCAACAACCAAGCTCTACAGGCTCAAAGGAGTAAACACGAAGCGGAAGGAACTATTATGAGGGCGAAGAAATAGGACCATACCCAGTTCAAGAAACTATGATGATACGTGTAAGCCGCATTGTAGCACTGCGAGGAATCTTAAGCCAGGTGTCCTTGCACCTCACCCGCAATAGAACGAGGCTTCGCATCACACAGTGAAACATTGTAGGAGTAAGTTCAGTGCTGATTTTAAATCTCCGAGCAAGGAGCCGCTTTGTGTATCTCATGTCAGGCTGTCCACCGGCTGCTGAAACAATCCGACTAAGGCTGAAGATGCCGCGTACAGTACCTTACGAATGTTTTATTTCGGAGTAGGAAGCTAAAGTCGAACAGGCCAGACGGAGGGTCGGTGGTTTGGACGTTTTCAATACCTTGCACCTTTGGTCTGGTCCTGCATGTGACAATCGCCACGTATACACCAGGTACATAGTGCATGGTTATCACTACCTGGTATGTTCAAACGCAACGTTTCACGAGGAGTACGAGTTGTGCACCTGCCGGTTCTGCCTGCAGAGGTGTGCCAAGTACCATGCAGTGGAGTGCACAGCGCTGGACCGAAAATCGTTGCACTACTTCTCTTGTCGGAAACGTGAAGAAGATAGATCTTCATGAAGATACATTTTGAAATATATATTATACTAAATTTGAGTGAAATAAACATAATTGTATATTATGCTTCTATCTTTATATCTTACGGCAGCTTTCACGGGCAGGATGCAGTAGTTTAGTCCGCCAATTGCAGCCATTCAAACAAAGCTCCGGGAATGCTGTGAGCGTCACCTAGCTTTGCTAAGTCTGCTATCAGCATCAAAGTAAAATTGATCAATTTAGAATGCATTTTTGGGCTTACGCAAAAATGTGGGCCCCTTACGTTTGCAAAGAAGGAAATTCTTTATAAAACAGAAAAACGGTTAATGTTAGAAGCACAGGAACGAGCCTACATTGCCCCTCAGACAGCGCAGGTAATTCGCAGTTGCTAAAATTCTGAAAACGCGCTTCATGAACATGTCGAGGCAATGTTGGCCATCATCAATATCGTTCTTTGGGAAATCCCAATTGTAGAACAAATTAATTAGGAATCTGAGAAGGCTCTAGTAGCTTTTTCAGGGTACCCATTAATTAAAGCGAGGTTCACGAGGTCATTGGTCAAGTAAACAGAAATAAAGCCTTAGGTCCCGACCTTGTTCGAAATGAACACCTCAGTAGCACTTTTCATGTTTGGCATATTCTTCTTGCAATAGTTAACATATGCCTAGGTAAGGGCCATGTCCCGGAAACATGGCGGGATTATAAACTTAAGGCAATTCCAACAAGAAAAGGTGATTGTACTGATGTCCGATGCTGGCCGAGTATTACTAACAAAAGTTGCATTTATACGATTTTGGCATCGGTGCTCACAACACACAGTTTAACATTCATCCACCACCGCAACATGATCCTACAAGAGCAACATACACTTCGTAAATGGAGGTCGGTGATAATAGTATATATGAAATTTGTATCCGAAGGGAAGGAAAGTCTGGGACGTCACGAATGCCACAACAAGATACAGTTACGAAATTATATATATATATATATATATATATATATATAGAGAGAGAGAGAGAGAGAGAAAACGAAGGAGAGGTGCAGAGGCTATATATTCAACATGATTGAGTAGCAAAGAAACGCGATTTGTTCAACGAGCTAACGCACTATATAGAGCTATATATATATAATTCAGGTGAAGAATCCCTCCAATTAACCACCCAGCAGATAGGCAGGTTGGCAAGCAATGGGAGAGAGAGAAACTGGTCAACGTGCCTTCACCGGGCAATGCAGCTGATACGCCGTTTGCGTGACACGCTCTGCTAGAAGCCATTATAAATTGGAGTGGGGAGATCACGTTTGATGAAACGTCTCCTTATTGTGCTCTAGCAACTATGTGCCAAGATTGATAGCAATTAAAATACGTATGCGTTTTATTAGATATGTTAATTTTGCTCAAAATATTAGAAATGCATAGCATTTTTTATTATGATTACTACTAATTAATAAACTAACACATCTGATTCTGAGTCTATTTTGGCATATATATATATATATATATATATATATATACAGGGTGTCAGTATTTTTGTGCCTGGAACGCTCGGGTATGGTCAAGCTCGGTGAGAAAATCATTTTCGCCAATGGAAAGGGGAAGCGGAATGCTTCGTATAGGAGTGAGATAATGTTTCAATGATTTTTTTTTAATTGTGATTTTAGGGGTAGTCTCGACATACGTTTACAAAATGCACGATTGTGAGAACGCATTCTTCGATTGAAAACCGAGCATACCGGCGCATTCTACACTTCTAAAATGATACCCGACCTTAGCTAGCGCAATGACTATTGTGATATATTTTTTTTTGTGGAGGAGGGTATTATTATTGATATAATTATAATTTTGCTTTCGCATGTTTGAACATTCATGCCCAGGTTTTCAATTTTTTCCATTACTTTGGAAATTAGAAAACTTTGGCATTGGTAATACCTGCCAGGTATTACCAATACGTCCAGACGAACGTGCATCTTAAGTGAATCAGTAGTAGTGGTAGAGCTGACGTCTGTGGTTGCAAAGTAACTCCATTCTCCCTATGGCCATATCGGGTGTGAGTGCATACATGGAGCTACCAAGTTCGCTTTCTTTGTCAGTCAAGTCACTCGTCAAACCTGAAAAAGCTCAGAATTTTTTTTATTTTACTTCAAATTTTGCTCGAACAAATGCCCGCCAGCTAATAAGCACACGGCATCGATGGCAAAGCTCGCGTTGCACGCGTTCAAAGATTCCAGGCGTCTCCCGAATGGTTCCACCAGCAGTAACTATTCTGCCAATCAGATCCATAGGAGACTCAACGGGAGTTGAATAGACTAGATCCTTTAGGTGGCCCCAAAGGAAAAAGTCAAGACTGGACAGAACGGGCGATTGTGGCGGCTAAGCTTGTGGACCGCCTCGGCCAATCCAGCGATTAGCGAAGGTCTCATCCAGATAAGTCCGTACCGGAAGGGGCATCATTATGCTGGAACCACATTCTCGACCGAATACTCTGTGGAATGTTTGCCAAGTATTCTTGCAAGGTTATGCGGAGAAACATGTAGTATGTTGGTCTATTTAATCTATCTGGAGGTATATGAGGTCCGAAAATATAGTTGTCCACTATGCCAGCCCCAGACACTCACGGAGAAGCGACGCTGGTTCTCCGTAGTCCACCAATGAGCATAGTGTGCGTTGAACACACCATCTTGTGTGAAAAACGCTTCGTCCGTGAAGAGAACAAGAGCAGGAAATTTCACACCGGCCGCTGCTTGTTGCAGAAACCAGCGACAGTAATAAATGCGTGGCTGATAATCAGAATCCCTCAAGGCGTGAACTCGCTGCAACCGGTATGGATGTAGCCCTGATTAATTTAGCACCTCGTGAACAGTGGCACGACTCACACCGACACTTCTAGCCATCTACCTAATGCTTGCGGCAGGACGCGTATTTGGGCTTCTCACTGTCCGCGGTCGTCCGGTTTCGTAATGAGGGCCTTGAAATAATCCAGTTTTGCAGATCAAACGATGAAGTCTCAAAGACACTTTCCTGCCAGGTATCCGTCGATGTTGAAAACGCTCTGCGTACAACCGGTGTGCAAGACTCGCGTTACCGTCTGCTTTACCATAAAAAAGACATTTATGAATCGCCTCATCACGATACACGTGGTGGAAACGTCTGCACTTTATAATGGAATTAATTGGGAAATGTAGACTTAGCTAGACGATTGCTACAACGCGAGGGACTTACGAACGATGAACAACAACACACGGCGTACGTCTTGCGCGTAACACAGCCGGGCGAGGAATGGATGTTAGGCCATGCTTTCTCGGTCTATTTATTCACTCAAGGGACGCCGTAGCGTTCGTATAGTAATAATGTTAAACGATGGAATCGGACCTTCCCGAACATTCGGCATCTTGAATGTTCCACCTGTCCTCGCCGCTGATTGATTTGCTTAAACTACGCATTATCACAGCGTGCGTAATTCAGGCACGTAGGTCTGATTGTGAAGATGCTGCTGATGTCGTCGCGGTGTACGTTGGATTGGATGCTTGGTCAACATCGACGGCGCCAGTAGTTGGCCGTTCTGTTGACACATTGTGTCTAACTTCGTCACAAAAGGCTCAGTGTGCTGGTGGGCATTCGTTCGAGCAAGATTTGAAGTAAATAAATATTTTTCTGAACTCTTACAGGTTTGACGAGTGACTTGATTGACAAAGAAAGCAAACATACTGTATGCATGCACACACACCCGATATGGCCATAGAGTGATTGGAGTTACTTTGCAACCACAGACGTCAACTCTACCAATTTGGTACCAAAATGATTCCCTTAAGATGCTTGTTCGTCTAAAGGTATTGGTTGTGCGTGCAAAATTGAAACATTTTGAAAACCTGGGCGCGAAAGTTCAAACATGCGAAAGTAAAATTATAAATTTGCAAACTTTTCTTAATATCTCAATAGTCATTGCGCTAGCTAAGGTCGGGCACCATTTTAAAAATGTAGAATTTTCTCTGCGTCGCGTTCTTGGTTTACGATGATGTTACAAACTACTTATGGTGATCAAGCAGTGTCCCGAAACAACATGTATACGTAATACTACCGATTTCGCGACAGACGTGAAGAGACCGAAAATGACCCCCGCTTATGAAGGCTTTCAACGCTAATAATAGAACAAAACGGTGAAAAAAAATGTGATATAGTACTTAAAAATCACTCAATTACTGTCAGGAAGATAGCCGATTAATTAGAGTATGTCATATAACAGTTGTAACAGTCTTGATTGATATTGTATGCGCCAGAAGATTGGCAGCGATGTTTCTTCCACAAATATTGAATTTACAGCAAAATAACGCTCATCGGAAAGCGTTCGAATTGAACTTTCAGACAGTTAGATTGATTCAGATTATGTGTATATATGGCTATGACAATTAGACCAACCCCCAATCCTCCTAGTGGTGCTTCCAAGGAGAGAGTCAATCGAATAAATTTAGATAGAGCAGAGCAGACGCCAATGTTTTTGTGTTATTTTTTTTTACCCAATTATCTGCTACGAATTTCTGAAACCTGATTCGTCGGTCAACAAAGAACACAACCGCAAATATTCTTAGGGATATTGAACAGCAACGTCTGACGCAACAGGCAAGAATTTTAGGCAAACAATTCTTGGCATGACATTCTATCACGACAACACACTCGCACACACATCGGAGTATTTAACGAAAAATTCGATTTCAATATTGCCACAACCTCCCTATTCTCTTGACTATGTGTGAACCTTCCCTATTTCTACAGATAAAAAACGAGACGACGATCCGTGACTAAATGGCGCGTTGAATTTTTTTTTAATTGTAGAAGAGAAGGTGGCACAGTGCACTGCAGCGAGAGGAAGCTATTTTGAAGGCAACAAAAACACTTTGGACAATTATGTACATATCCTTTCGCATATAAGCTATATATATCGCATAAAATATGTTGCGAAGCTTTCGATCGGCCCTCGTACTTTAACGCAGAGCAGACCAGCCCGCACCAAAGTAAGAACTCAGCTACCATGAGAGCAGCCGTGATTTTTTTCTGTAAACGTTATTAGCATACGTGCTTTTAGCCGTAAGACTAGAAGCAGGTATCGTGCCATACATATTGTATATATTTGCGCTTCTACGACAAACATTACTCTCTTGACAAGATACGATTTCTTCTAGATCGCCAAAAGAATGAGTTTTTACTTACTGGCTTGGTAACCGACCAGCTCTATTTTAAGATAGTCTATTTTGAGTTTTGCTGCGTTTCATGGGAGTGAACTTAACAACTGTTTTTTCACATTAACATGCGCGAGGCAATTGCACGACAAAAAACAACATTTATAACAAACGGCGTTTGCTACGTCTCTCTAAATTAATTAAACGCAAGTTGTACACTACCGTTTATAGTTATACACTGTTACAAAAGCAACGTTATACCTGCAACGGCTTCTGCAACCGACCTATATTTTTAGACAGTGCTGCTCCGGGGTCTTCCGAAAGGCGGAAACGTTTTTCTAGCCATAGTCCGCCACCTTTGATTTTTTTAATAGAAACATGCTTTTGTGCGTGTTTGTGCAAAGTTCACAGAACGATTCAATCGGCTCCGAAATGTCGGGTTAGTGCTAAAGTAAAGTGCGAAAATGCAATTTATCTGCTGGTGTTATGACTATAGAGACTAAGCGTTAGCTTGAGAGGTTGCCTATGCTTAGAGCATATGATTAAGGCGGCCCGGCGAAGCTGGGCTCGTCGAAGGCCAAGTGCCGCTGCTAAGCACAATTACTGAATTGCTTTGGCTCTGCATCTCATGAGTAGTGTTGTGCGAACCACTCTAGATGCCCGCAATGCTGAGAGCCTGGGCAGGCCTGACCTGTCGTGTTCCAAGGTGTTGGCTGATTTGCGGCATTTGGACATGCTCCAATCTCGTTTCGCCATCGACCGCCAACTAAATGAGCTCCGAGGTATTGCCTAGTATTATTAACGCTAAAGGAGTTGATCAAAGCCCAGCTTGTGTGCTTACGAGAAGAGTATAATTATCTACTCTCTCTCTCGTTATATATATATATATATATATATATATATATCACAATTGTGACATATGGATACGTGCAGAATAGGTTCTCAAGTTTTATTCATACGCACACCAAATGACATATCTGCCTGGAGAACTGAGTTTCCATGTACCATGTGTATTCCATGTACTATATTAAATCCTATGTACCATATGAGTTCCATGCGTATTCTATGTACTATATGGAATACGGTCAAGAGGAGGAGCCTAGAAAAGGGTTACACTACCTAGGCCTAGCTGTAGGTTCTCGGAGGACCTCTCGCAACGGAACGTAACAGGCGCCGGATTTACTGATCAGGAGAAGGACCTAGGCGTGTTATGCGATGTTATTCGACGAGTCCTACGTTATTTGCGTTCGAGGTCTAGTCAAATCTACATTTGTACTTGTAAACATGCTATCCCGCTGTTTCATCATTAGGGATCCAAAGGCTGATATACGTCGGTGTAAATCAACTGTGGCATCTACACTTTTGCATGACTCACCCGTCTGAAGCGCATATTTGTGCAAACACATAAGCAGGATCGAGAGTGGTCAGATAAGATTCCTGGAAAGGTCCTGTAGAAAATGTGATATTAAGCCGAATGCTGTAAGCATTTCATCGCTGTCAACAATTTTGAAGAACAAGGACGTACGGGTACGATCACAGCATATGAGCTCAAAAACAATTGTAAGAGCTAAATAAAGCTTATGCCTAAATTGCAATAATTGAAATCATCAGTAGTATGTTTGGTTGGTCTGTAGCCAGAAAATCGCACAAAAACAAGCGGCTTTACGGGCCTCTTTGTATCCCAGTTTTCTCCCACACTCTATTCTCTAAATAAAGACGTTTTCTAATATAGTCTATTCCAAACAAGCACCATAACAGAGGGCGTAAGAGTCAAAGGCTTTTATTTTTCCTAGTAGTTTTCTTTTTGAATATGTGTTCCTTTCGCCTTGGCTTACCTTCCTGGTTTCATCGAACGCAGTAAGTTCTTCACAATTCGGCGAAGTGGGTGTCAATTGCAGTGTCTAGGCAATGCTTGGGGCTCCAAGATCGTGTCTCGAGATCGAGAACGTTGTCTGCGGTCAGATCATTACTAACCCGACTTGCCGGGACCAAAAAATCAAATCGGGAGGCCTACATGCAGCATTTGCAGTGAAATCCAAAAGGCTTTCTAAGGTTTTATGCTGGAGTTTTACTTTGTTGGGATTAATCATTTTGGGCCAACATCATAAAAGTTTCAGATAGAGCTCCAGTTCCACCTAGTGTTCTATTATCATAGACTCTAACATTATAGAACTCCAGCTGGAGCTCTATATCGGCTAATATCATAACACTCTAGCTGGAGTTCTATATGGGCCAGCATCATAGAACACCAGCATAATTTTTAAAAGCATGAATATGTTAAAGTCAATAGCTTGGACTATGCGCTATGACCTTGTCTATGGGTGCAGCTTCCAAGTAGACTTCGGTGCCTGTTTCTGGCTCCTGAAGCATAATCCCCGCAGACCTGTGATCCCTGCGAGTCTATGAAAAACACCGTGCTGGAAGCTTTAAGTCAGGTGGGATCTAGGTCTGTAATCCCGGAAAACTGGTAGCTTGTACAAATGCGCTTTGCTTTGCTGTCTAGGCCGGTCGCGCTGGGAAAGCGAGCAGTGTAGACGAGTTGTAAAAGCCTACAAACCTTGAAAAGTTTTGTTTTTTTCATAAGAACTGTATGTAGAGGTATATGGAGCCTTAGACATTCGTAAAACCAGCTTAAAGTGTTTTTCGCTTGTCGCAGCACTGATAGCTTGAGCGGTTAACATACCGTTCTGCTAGAACACACTTAATATTTTTTCGTCTTCCTTGATTTTAAATCTGGCTGAGCATTTATCTGCTGAAGAAATATCACTAAAGTTCAGTATGCGCATGGAACGATCTGACTAAAGGTTGAGACAAAGTAATTGCGTATAAGAGTCTTGTACGATTCAACACTAAAACAATTGGCTAAATCCCCTCTGACAAACCTGGGGGAAAAGGCTACAGTGATGTCGAAGAAAATCATAAGGGATCAGAATTATTGAGTCAGACTATAAACATACTTTAGCCAGGAATAGCAACGATTCCTCGTAGACATAATGTAGCTAAAACTGTAACTCAGTTGTTTGTTAACTTCCATACGGCGAGAAAGTGGTAACATTTAGGTGACATTACACTACATTTTCTCGATAAGCTGTTAAGGCTAAACTGCTGTAACAGGTAGGCAAAGGTCGACGGACGCATACGTGATGATAATTAAATATTTTGCGACTTTAAACTGCTACACATAGAATACTGCCGTTGCAGAGACGAGACCGCTACACCACTACCTCTATAAATCGAGTTTTGTTACAATCAAAGCATTTAACTAAATTGCTGTAGAGGATTCACACGAAAACCGTCAACCATTTTATGAGAATGTGCGAATGAACTATTTGCATATGGTGATTATGTGTTCAGAGGCCTTTCATTCGGGGATTATTGGATTCCTGGACGTACACAAAAAAGCTAGTAATAGGTTTTGGGAGCCAGCGAGTAACGCCAAAATAACAATGGTGTTTTTAAATCTCACAATCCAGCGTTACATATGCACTAAATGAATCTGTTAAGCACCGAACTTTTAAACATACTATGGTGTTCCTCTTACAGGTAGGACCTATTATAGTAAAACCTACACAACATGCACTTATTGCTTCATCGGCGGCTTGGCGCACGCTACATCTGCCGTCCTTTACAGTACCAGTTAAGCAGCACCTTAGTATTTACCAATTGTGTGTTTTGTAGCACGTGCTATACTGTTTATTCAACCGTTACGAGCAAATACCAGTATATCATTCAGCCATTTAGTATAACACTTTTTAAGAAGGAGTCTGTCCGCAAGATGCGGCTTGCTCATTATTTACACTTCTGTTCGTTTTGCGTATACAATTATATATAAAACAGTGTGATTCATGTGGTTTGACTGTGTTTCTGGCAGTGATAATCGCACCATCGACTGTGTATGTAGTGAACACTCGAGTGGTGAACCGACGCGCTCGAAGACAGTTTGGATGCGAACCCTCAGGAGCCGGTTTCCTTTTGAACCCTCCAGCTGATCGAGTTCGATTTGCCATTGTCATCGTAGACCGAACACTCGTAGTTACTGGCTAAGCCACTTGGAGCTCGGAGAAGACTCGAAGCTCAGGTTGTCGTGGCGTAGTGGCAGCGCTATCGTCTACAACCTAACAGCACCGGGTTCAATACCTAAGCCTGCACGCTCCTTTTTTTTTTTTTATAATATATTATTATTCATTTATTTTTAGCTTAATATTATTTATTTATTTTTAACGTAATATTATTTATTTATTTTTAACGTAATATTATTTATTTATTTTTAACTTAATATTATTTTATTTTTTTAACTTCATATTATTTATTTATTTTTAACTTAATATCATTTATTTATTTCTAACTTTAATTTAATAATTTTATTTAATTTGGAGCATTTGCTTGCTTTGTATCCCGAAGCTTGTTACGGCACAGGCATGCCGAAGGTTGTGATATCCGGCCAGGATAAACCACCAGACTCGCTCGATATATCACGATTGAGGGCCGTTACCACCTCAGTAGAAAGCAACATGGAGGCAGATCGTGCTAGTGCGAAGACGACCGCATCGCCCATATGCGAAAGTGATAACGAAACGGTAGCTACTGACAATAAGGAAGACCGACAACTTGGGGTGAAACGCGCGAGACCGAGTAGCGAAACCCAAGCCTCAGTACAGGCTATTAACACCGAGGCAGCACCTCAAGAACTGCCAGAAGAAGAGGGTTTTAAGGAAGTTATGAATAAAAGCAGACGGCGCAATATTCGGAAAAAGGAAGAAGCGTTAGCAAAACTTAAGCAAAAGGTTGAATCAGGCGCACACAAGGTTTTCCGTGTAACCTTCAGCGCAGCTGAAGACGGCAGCTCATTGCCAGGAGGGAATGTATTAGGGATGTGCAAGGACCTACACCTAAAAGTGGCAGCCGCTAACATCTCGGCACAGAATGGACAAATCTCGGCCACCCTCGATAAGCTTGAGGACGCACGTAAACTGATGTGCATCACCGAACTAGCTGGGCTGCGAGTCAAAGCAGCATCAAAAAATATCGACAACATCTGGGGTGCCATCAACCATGTTAGCCCAGACTTTCAGGAAGGAGAGATACTGCAGGAACTTAGCTCCGCCGGTGTCATAGAAGTAAAACGCATTTGCAGACGAGCAGGTCTCGGCCCACAACAGGCGGCCATCCCTACACGAAAGGTGCTGCTCAAGTTCAAGGGAGCCCCGCCGGCCACCGTGTATCTTGGATTTCAGACCCACGCAGTGACAGTCGAGCCACCACGTCCTTCAAGATGCTTCAAATGTCAGCGCTTAGGTCATCACGCATCCTCTTGCAGCGGTCAAGTAGCATGTGTGAACTGCGGCAGTAACCGACATCTAGTCAAGGACTGTAAAAGTGCTCCAAAATGCGCAAGCTGTGGAGGTGCACACAGATCAGCGTCTCCTTCATGTCCGATCTACGCCATTGCTTGGGAAAGGAGCAAGATTATTACCGGAGCACGAGTCCCTCGTCAGGTCCAGTCCGACTACCCGGCGGCCACTATTGTAGAAAAACCGGCGACTCGGACGAATCCGGCATCATGCGAGACAGATGAGAACGCTCCTCGTTCCTACGCCTCAGTGGTCCGTGAGATCGTTGCTCCTATTTCGGATGGAACGTCCGATAAGACTATTACGCTTGCCCCACTTAAGGCCTTGAAACCCACACATCGCCGACGCAGAATGCGCCCGCGCCAGGCGGAATATCGTCGAGCTCCCGGCACTACCTGGGTGGACTTGTCTTCATCGAGGGCGCGTCCCACTCGCAAGGCAGACCCTCTTGCAGGGCTCACCAGCGCTGCAAAAATGCTAAGTGGCCTTGACCCTCAAGCCGCCAGCGCACTTCGTTACCTTGCAAACCTTCTCGGACCAGTCATCAGGCTGTTATCAGCTTTCGAAGTGAAGAAATCTGTCGGGCCGAAACATAATGCCTCAAGACGCCTCCAAAAATAAAGCCGGTCCGAGCCACTCGGACAACCTCCCGCAGACGGACCATTTATCCAGCCTCGGGTCGGATACAGGGAACCTAAGCCCGGCTCCTCACTACAACAGGGTTACTTGCACGCATTGCCAAAGGAACTTTACAAGAAGAGGAATCAAACGGCACATGACGGCAGCACACTCGAACATTGAACACCCATTTTTACCCCCAGTCAGCAATCCGGTCGACAACACTGATGGTACCCACCTGCGCGAAAAACTCGCCGAGTACACAAAGACATACAAACGGCTCGACACCACCCCTAAAAGTGCCCGTCCTGCAGTTGCGATAGCGCTGGCCGACACACTTTCACTCGTACATCAAAACAATGACGCGCATAGCTGGGCCAACCTACTGGTTTTCGCGCATACAGTTCTCAGAGCTCCATCACGAAAACAGAACAATCTTAGTTGGACCACATACCTCAGAGACAGAATCGAGGAACATAGATCAGGTAGTGGGCCTTCACCTGAATTGGTCCCAAGGAAGCACTGGAACAAGCGACCTAACGAGGACGAAGCTGCCGCTAGACGAGCAACCAGGCTACTAGGCGAAGGCGACATTGGAGGCGCTGCGAGAGCTCTGCTTTCTGTGGGAAGTCCTGTTTGCGCAGCCGAAGCGTTCGTGGAAATGACTTCCAAACACCCTAGTGAACCGGCCGACCTTGGCTTGCCACCAAGACTATCCCTTGCTGAGCCGCTAGTCACCAGTTCAGAAGAGATTCGCGAGGCCGTACGAACCTTTCCGGCAGGGTCTACCGCCGGTATGGACGGCCTGCGGCCGCGCCACCTCAGAGACCTCATTGCCACGACCAACACAAATATCGCCAGTCGTCTACTGCGTGACTTAGCAAAAGTGATTGACATTATCAGAAATGGCACAGTGCCTGAGGCCATCCGCCCTATTATTTTTGGTGGACGCCTCATCGCAATTAAAAAGCCGAGTGGGTCATTTCGTCCAATCGTCATTTCCTCAGTTTTTCGGAGGATTGCGGCAAAAATCACTGTCAAGCTAGGAACAAATATCGTGTGCGAAAAGCTTGGGGCCCACCAGCTTGGCTTCAATACGCCTAATGGCATCGAAGCAGTGGTCCACACAACAAGAGCTTTTATGTCTAGCGCACCCAACAATTTCGTCGCCGCCAAACTCGATTTTAAGAATGCTTTTAACCAGGTCCGTCGCGACCACATACTAAAAACTGTACAAACGGATTAGCCAGAGGCAGCCCCCTTAGTTGACCAAACCTACAGATCCAGTTCAGAGCTCTCATTCGGTGAAAGAACAATTTTCTCGCGCAGCGGCGTGCAGCAGGGCGACCCCCTTGGTCCGCCGCTATTCTGCCTAGCAATCAAAGAACTGGTCAATTCTATCCAGTCCCCCTTAAATCTCTGGTACCTAGACGATGGCACCATTGGGGGAGAAGCATCTGTGGTACAGGCAGATATCAAGAGAGTTCTTGACTTCGGTCAGAAGAGTGGTCTTGAGTTCAACCCCCAGAAGTGCGAAATTATTTACAAAGGCCACCCGAACATACCCGCCTTTGAGGCACTTCTTCCGGGGTGCAAACAAGTCGAAGCAGCAGATATGACGCTCTTAGGGTCCCCTGTGGGGTCGTCCGCCACTCACCCAGAACTCGCAGGTAAGATAAAGAGTCTTTGCTCTCGCCTAAACCGGCTAAACCTGCTTAATCCCCATAGCGCATATCACCTATTAAAATCATCGTTGGGCTCATCGAGAATTATCTACTTCCTCCGCAGCACGGACGTCGGAGCAAACCAGGACCTGCTGAGGGAGTTAGACAATAGCCTTAGGACCAGCCTTAGCGACCTCCTCAATCTAAACTTGGCCGACAACAACTGGGCTCAGGCCACTCTTCCTCTTAGACTCGGAGGTTTGGGAATCCGCTCTGCAGCAGATCTGGCAGCCAGCTGTCACGTTGCTTCATTATACGCCTCAGAAGCTACAGTCCAGCAGATCAGTCCGGCCATAGCCCTACAGGCTTTCCAGGATGCCAAAAAAGCTGCTGATACAAGATTCGAGAACCTAGCAGGCCTACTCCCAGAGGCAAACAAACACCTGCAGAGGTCCTATGACGATCTCATAGTATCCAAGAAATATCAGCGTTTACTGTCCGATGCACTGTCCACGGCAGACAAAGCCCGACTACAGGCGGTTGTCCAAAAAGGGGCTAGCAAATGGCTCCAAGCCATCCCTTCCTTAAACCTTGGCACTTTACTTGATCACGAAAGTTTTCGTCTGTGCATCGGCTTGAGGTTGGGAACAAGACTAACGGAGGAACACCGGTGTCCGTGCGGAGCACAAGTGGACATTTGGGGAACCCACGGGCTATCCTGCAACAGAAGCGAAGGACGTCAAAGCCGTCACAGCGAGATTAACGAGATTACCGCCCGGGCCTTAAGGTCAGCTCTACTGCCATGTATTCGAGAGCCAACCGGCCTCCTGAGAAGCGACGGAAAGAGACCTGACGGTCTCACCCTTATCCCTTTTGAAAGGGGAAAGGCGCTTATTTGGGATGCTACAGTCACCGACACGCTCGCCCCCTCGAACATGGAGGCCAGCGCATCAGCCGCTGGCTCCGCAGCACGCAAGGCTGAACGTCTAAAGACCAACAAATACGCCCAGCTCACCGACGAGTTCATTTTTGTGCCACTAGTATTGAAGACACTAGGGGGACCTGGCCCTGAGGCATGGTCACTTTTACAGAAGATTGGCAAACGAATTGAACTCACGACGGGGAACAAAAGAGCTTTCGACTTTCTACTCCAGCGGCTATCTCTGGCGGTTCAGCGCGGCAATGCGGCAGCAATTATGGGTACAATGAGGGGCTGCCTCGAGGATAAGCTCGATTGGTAGCACCCCTCACAAGCCCAAGAGTAGTTAGATATTCATATTCCACTGTAACTTCAAAATGAAATAAAACCAAATTTATATATATAAAAAAAAAATTATATATAAATAAATATATATAAATAAATATATATAAATAAATATATATAATATATATATATATATATATATATATATATATATATATATACAAAACTTATCTGTATGGCTGACATCATGAGTGACAGCAATTAATTCTTTATTTATTTACTTAGTTACTTTTGTTTTTAATAATGAATATGTTCTTCATAATGATTAAAGCATTGCATTACGCATGTTTGTTCTGTAATAAACGACGTATGTTGTATCTTGATCGCGATCACGGGCATCCGACACCCGTGAGAGGTTCCAGCGGAACACAAATATATGAACAGACGAATGATGATGAAATGACGTATTTGATCTTAGAAGTTCCGTTTCCTAGTAGACGCGCGTACAGTCAGTCCGAGGGAGGCGATTCTGGCTCGCCAGGCAGGCAGGCAGCCAGCCAGCCGGTAGTGTTTAGCGGTTAAGCGAATCCAGCACGTTCACGAGAGGCGGCGCAAGCGTGAGGAACTTCGGCTTCGAGACGGGCTTCAAAGCTGGCAGTTTCTTGCACTTGGCACTTCCGGGCTTCCACGTTGCGCAGACTGAGTCCATGAGGTCGCCGGCGAAGTTGTCGACGATCGACTTCGTCACAGCCACGGCGTCACTGCCGCACACTGAAGCCGCCTTCTGGACACACTCGTAGTACTCGCCCATATAGCTGCAACGAACAATGTCGTACAACACAATACGTTATGCCATTGCTAAACCACTTGCTCTCCTGGCGACGACGACGACAACGACAACGGCGCTCAACTCATTCTCAGCGATGCTTATTGCTGGACATATAACATCGCTTATCAGATATTGACTGCTTGGAACGTATAGAGAAGAACGCCAACACAGCCGTCCGCCTCTGATATCGGCTGCAGGTATATAATTATTATAATGATGATGGTGATGATGGTGATGCTAATGATTCTGATTATGATGGTATCGTGTAGCACAGCACTTCGCTTGTCGTCGGCGTGGTTGTTGTGCTTCTCTAGGACAATCGCTGTTTCTAATCTGTAGCAGCAAACGCAGCGTCGGTGGTAGAATGCTGGACAAAGCTAAATGCCAATGTGGCCTATGCTGCCCATTCAGTAAGACGATTGGCTTATTAACAATAATGTTTTTTTTTCACGTATCAAATACTTTGCAAATGATTCGATTAGTCGGTCGGTATTTAGTCAGTAACGAGTGTTTCTGTAGACGCGGGACTGCGAGACTGAAACGTTTCGCCTCGTCCAGCCTACACGGTTGGACTGCAATACGTACCAGCAGCTGAGCGGGATGCGGTCCTTCTTCGGTCGCGAGACTGCCGCCTCAAAGATGGCTGCCACATGCTTGTTGCAGTGGTGAATCTGTTGGCCAGCTTTCGGGATGATACACGAGGCAACTTTCAGATAAGCTTCACGGCCTTTATCGCCCTCGGTGCACTTTCCGTTCACCTCTCTGCCGGCGCCCTCCATGAGCAGCTTCAGCATACCCTGCGCTGTAATAGATCATGCTTCGTTAGCACGCAATCAATTCATTGACCCGCTCATATCGGCTTATCATATCACACTGTGACGACGACGTCGACAAAAGACGATCGTAGAGTTTATTTGTAGAACGTGTTTTTTGTGTTTCTGTTTTGAATTACTGGCGAATTATAAATAACAAAAATGGATCGACTTCAATTAGCCCATCCCAGCGTCGTATCGGGAGTGAACCCGCGATTCGTTCGAGTTCTGTTCAGTCGTCACCAAAGGCCACTATATACGGTAAGGCGATGCAAATCATTCTCATATTCATGTATGCTGGGTTCAATTTCAGCGTGCAGGTTTTTGGGGTAAAACTTCAGACCACCGCCTTAGGTGTTAAGTGTGTGTATACGTCGATAGTCGAACTTGCGGCTGGCATCATATTTGGTAGTCATGGAGCCGGTGCGCTAGCCACAAAATATGTCCAATCGATCATACATGATGAGAATGTTGTTACTGTTTTCATTTTACACGGTTGGCCATTTAGTGAGTGTAGTGTTTGTCAATCGATTATGTTGGTAGATCGAACGCGATACGAAAGTGTTGTGTCGTTTACCCACAACGAAACACGGCTATTGTCATATACGGCACGGTACGTGGCGAGCTCGACGCGCCGATGGCCCCGCGGACTAGGTGATCGAATCTTGCTCTGACAACATTCGAGATGAAGATTTGCTACACTTACCCAGTCCACCGATACAGTTGTTGACATAGGCCTCAGCTGTTTTCAGGGATGTGCGTAGCGCGGGACATCCCGCGTCCAGGCCTTCTGCGGTGAGCGGCATATCCGCTTTGTCGGCCAAGAATATGACGTGTGCGGACGCCTGGTCGAAAGCCTTCACGTCGCATTTGTTCGGCGCAGAATGCACTCCGGACGCCACAAGGGCTGAAAGTAAAAGTAACATGTTTACTTACTGTTTCAGGAGATCAATGGCAAAGCATATCGTATACGGTAAATACACACAGGTAACTACGTTTTGTAATGAAAGTCACAATCGACGGCGATCTACATACTTGTCGCACGGTTTTCCTCTTTTTTTCTCCGAATCTCTATTAAGCCGTCGTTTTAAAATAAAGATTGTAACACTATTTATATAAGCAAAGGATTGTGTAAGTGTATTCCATATAATATGTTTAAAGCATAGCCGACTACGGAGACGACTGGCCTAGGGTTTTTTTATGCGAAAATAAAGGAAACACAGAATTATTTAATTAAATTAACTAACTATTTCGTTGCAAGTTGCTAATAATAAAGCTAAATAAAAAAGGATTTACAAATTAAAAACTATCTATAAGTGGTCCATTCAAGTGGAAAATGGTGCAGCCATAGAAGACTATCTCCTGCATGTGTGTTTGCGGAAAAATAAGATTGCAAGATGGGAAAAGATCAATTTGTGCAACTTTAGGTTTAGCTCGCCTAGAAATGGCTAAAGTAATTACTCTTATATATATATATATATATATATATATATATATATATATATATATATTGGTAAACGTAATTACTTTTACAGATATATATATATATATATATATATATATATATATGGGCACAGAATTTAGATCAGTCTCAGAGATTGCCGTCTTCCTTGAATGCTTCCGTCTATGGGAAAAAAGAGCATTACATGCGAGCTGCGCGCCATCCTTTCCCTAAGGAGATACATCTAACTAAGCCATAACAAGATCTTGACGTGAGAACATCAATTAAACTATCTGAGAAAACAAGGCTGCGTATATATATATGCTAGGAGGCACTGCCAGTCACTGATGATTAGAATTAAGAGAAGACCGCCCAGCATAGAATGAATGCAAACGAACTGGAGCATGATAACTTGAAGATGGTTTTAGCTTCAATAATTCAACTAAGACATGCTTCGTCAACCGTTTAAAAGTAGTTTCGTGACGATAATTCCTATTGCTTGATTATGTTTACCAGTTGGCATATGTAAACTTTACAACGTACAACACCTTAATATTTGGGGGTTCGAATGTCACGCACGTTTTCTTTTCTCTTTTTGCTTTTCTATGAAAATCAACAGGGTAAAGGACAAGTCAAGCTATGACAACTGTGGTCTGTCGTTAATTAGAACAACGCACCAAATAAAGTATTTGAATACAACCAAAACCGACATGAACTAATCATAATCATGACAATAATACTAATAATATTAAATTAAAACAAGTCAACCGCACAATGGTCAACGTATCCGGGGCGTGGAAGAACGCCGGTACTAAGCAAGATCCTCGAGGTCGAGCGAGACGCCAAGGCGGTAGGTTTAGAACGAAAAGCTAGACAAATAGACAGATGCAGTGCAATCTAATATGAAGCAATCTGATGATTGAAGTTAAAGGGGGAGAACGCCCAGCACAGAATGAATGCAAACGAACTGGAGGAACATGATAACTTGGAGAAGGTTTTAGCATCAACCATAATTCAACCAAGACATGCTTCGACTGTCTCGTCTGCGCGATGACATGCCGCGACATGCCGCGGCCCCACGGAATGTCGCCGGCATGCCAGTTCACCAGGCGACCAGACCTAGGCAGAACAAGCGCAAACATTTTGCGCAAAACATGGGGCATCAGGGATCTC
Source organism: Dermanyssus gallinae (assembly GCA_003439945.1). NCBI lineage: Eukaryota > Metazoa > Arthropoda > Arachnida > Mesostigmata > Dermanyssidae > Dermanyssus > Dermanyssus gallinae. The sequence continues at coordinate 234,970 of QVRM01003691.1, read as the reverse complement.
TTAGTTCGGGTTGTGTTCATTTGATGGAGAAACGACGACGACGACGACAGCGACGGCAACAGAAATGTAGAAAATGAGAGAATCACTACTGCTCACTTACCAGCGACGACGACGATGCCAGCTAACCGAGGTCCGGCCATGGTGACTGATGGACGGACTGTCTGTCTGTCTATCTCTGTGCGACGACTTCAACGTCAAAAGCTGGCCAAACTCCTCGAGACGCCGTCGAGTGGATGTGTCTTGCTGGATTGCGAAAACAATGTGATGTCTTGCTTTGCTCATGTGCATGTTTATATATCGGTGAGGTAAGTTCGCGGTGGGAAGCGGCAGCGAGTACTCCTCAACAACAGAGCTACGATGATGCACCGCACCGGCGACTCTCACCCTCCGATCTGATCCGAGCAGAGGGGGGGGGGATACACGCGGGACTCCACCGAAACCCTTAGTAGCTTCTTCGGCCAACAACGGCTGCGGTTGCGGCAGCGGCGGCGGCGATGATGAAGAGGGTGGTATCAACCACATTTGGCACCCAATGGTCGTACGCATTTAGGATGTTCCTTACATTCTATACGCATATGAATATGCATATATATATATATATATATATATATATATATATAGAGTTGATGTCAGACTCTTTGTGTCATTAGTCCATCCACGCTCGTATCGGAGGCTTGAAACGCCCTCGACGCTCAACATCGGCGCATGGTAAAGGGCGACCACGTGCGTCGTTCATGCGTTAGAGCAGGTGCCTTGGCGCCGCATCATCAGCCGGCGGTAACCAGCTTTGCTCGCTACGCCGCCAAAAGATTAGTCTGCGAGTTCTGAGAAGGCGGCGGTGGTAGCGGCAGCTGCGGCAGCGGCGATATGACGATTGAGTACGAATTGGGAGCGTTTTGCGGTACGAGTTCGGGTGCAGAGATTCGGCAGAACTGCAGCTGCAGCTTATCTCGTGTTGTATTAGTTAGATACAACTTGAATAACGACAGCTCCATCAAACAACCAATAGTAGTAATACACACACACACCCCTGACTAGATCCGTGAGCACTCCGGCAAAATAGAACATTTATTGGCTCACTACTGTTTTTTTTTGTAATATTATTGTAAATATTATTTAAATAATATTTTAGCAAGTTTGATACTTGTACATACTAATGATAAACCCTTGTTCTAAAAAAATATGATTGAAACACAACTAATAATAATAATAATAATATCAAATATATTCACAACTGTATTGCTCTAAGACATATTAAATAAATAATAATAATAATTAAAAAAAAATAATAATAAGAATTAACATTATTATTTTTATTATTATTACAGCACCACGAGCAATAATAATGATGTTATAATTAATTTATTAGTAATTGTGATACATGTACATTATGATAAACCCCTGTTTCCAAAAAAAATATTATTATCATTATAATTATTATTTCTTTAAATATCTGAGTTGGGCAACCCTACGAACTATGCGATAATGTTGTAAGACAGAGATCCACTTGTGAATAGAACGCATTTGTAACAAAATCGTCCGGGACGACTTAATCAACGCCGAAACCGGTTTTCCAAGTTTAATGGTGAAGATTTTAGCCTGGGCGGTATATGTTCGATCGACCTTCTCTGCTCAAAGATAACGTTCTCTGCTTGAAAATACAACGAGTTCGAACGGTGGTCACCATTCAAGAACTCGCGGACTTTCATACGTCGATTTTGTCAATTGCCACCACCAAGTTTCATTTGTGGATCGTTTGGTAACCTGCAATAAAAATAGGTCTTTTACAAAAATGTGAGCTGGCAAAGATTGCGGGAGTAAGCAGTTATCAGAGTCCACTCAGATAAAGTTATGTTGCTTATATATATATATATATATATACAGGGTGTTGCAGGAATATTTGAAGCGCGATATACAGAATTGTAGAGCTCGTTAAAGCAAATATTTTTCCAATGGAACATGGTCTCTGAGAAGTCCTGTTTCGGAGTGAGAGCGAAATTACTACAATTTGTGACAATGATGTTTTTGCCCGACATAGGAGCACAAAATGTGCTGTTGCGAGACAACCAGTCATCGACAGAAACTAAGCACACCATCGTATTCGTGATAAAATTCTGCTCCATCCGAAGAATATGCAAGGCCGGTCAGATGACGCGACGTGGTCGCTTAGAAGAGAATTCGCCAAAAATAAAGTTCTTTATTAGCGTTCACGCCAAATACTTTAGAATCATAACCCTAAAACCACTCACAACGCTCAAAACGGACATAGTCAGCCAATGCGCAATTCATGGCGATCATTTTGGTACCAAACCTGTGTCAATGCGAGCTGTGGTTGCGGAGTAATTACGATTTTTCGGCGGGATGTCCAGATTAAGTGCATGTAAAATGCCTGTGTGGCGACGTTCACTACCGCCGACGTGTCGCGCGACAGCCGCAGCGCGTCATTTTTCATGCACTTAATCTGGACATCCCGCCGAAAAATCGTAATTACTCCGCAACCACAGCTCGCATTGCCATAGGTTTGGTACCAAAATGATCGTCATGAAATGCGCATATGTTAGCTTTGAACACGTGGGTGGTCGTAGGGTTATGATTCTAAAGTATTTGGCGTGAACGCTACTAAAGAACTTTATTTTTGGCGAATTCTCTTCTAAGCGACCATGTCGCGTCTTCTAACCGGTCTTGCATATCTTCATGGTGGAGCAGAATTTTATCACGAACACGATGGTGTGCTTAGTTTCTGTCTAGGAAGACTGGTTGTCTCGCAACAGCACATTTTGTGCTCCTATGTCGGGCAAAAACACTAGTGTCACAAATTGTAGTAATTTCGCTCTCACTCCGAAACAAGACTTCTCAGAGACCATGTTCCATTGGAAAAAATATTTGCTTTAACGAGCTCTGCAATTCTGTATATCGCGCTTCAAATATTCCTGCAACACCCTGTATATATCATAGGTTATTTTGCACATCAGTGCTCTGTTTCGTTGCAGATCTTCTTTTCATATGTTGCTAAGAGAAGCGGGTCCGTCTGTGAAATTTTGGATCCAGAAATTCCAGTTTCACCTTTTTCTATGTTGTTTGTATACTTCGAGTGTGTCGTGGTCGAACTGGTAATTGCGGTGTTCTAGGTCTTCTAATAATGTGGGCTTGTTGCACATATACAGCAATAGCGTTGATGAGGCGACTTTTGACAAAACAATTGCTCTTTTGAGAAACATAAATTTAATATTGCCGATATTGTTGAGGTTGTCTAATGTTGACTCGTTGTAATGTTAATCTGTTAACAGCTTTAGCTCTATTTCTCTTAATATACCTAGTAAAAAATAGTAATTTTTGTGAGGATCTACTAATAACAGTGAACAATACAAAGCTATATATATATATATATATATATATATATATATATATATATATATATATATATATATATATATATATATATATATATATATATATATATATATCTATATATATAGAAGGCTTGTATCGCCCTCTAAGCAATATCGGCGGGTGCGGTGAAAGAGTGATGCGTTAGAGCTGCCATTGCTGCATCAGCTAGTAATCAGCTCCGCTTTGGCGCCAAAAGATTAGCTGACTCTCCTTCTTCTGCTTCTGCTCTTCTAAGAAGGCGATCAAATGATGACTGTGCATTTGGAGGGTTTTGCTGTTTGAGTTCCGAAAATAATTCGCCTAAGCTGCTGCAGCTTGTCGAAATATCTCCAGCAGTTACATACTAAACTTCGAGCACAGCTTTATCAATAATAATGTATAGCCCTGACTACATCATTGAACACTGCGACAAAATAATATTGACTCAAGATAGTTTTGCTATTATAATTGCAAACATAGTGTCTGATGTAGGTAGCCTTGCAGACTATGCGGCAATGATGTTGTAGTACATAGAGGCATTTACGAGTAAAGCTTAATCAACGAGCGAACCTGCCGAAAATTGTTTGCCAAGAGCCAAGAGAGGTGGAGATTCTAACCCAAAACATAGGGCTGACCCTCAACCAACCAATATAACGTCCACGGGTTTGCTTTCGCATTGTTTCGTGAGACAAACCCCATAAATACAAATGTGCAATGATGGGGCTCGAGCCCGGGCAGTACCTATGTGTCTCTTCTAGTCGCGAGGCGCACGCGAATGCACCACGCCACCGGACTCGACGGATATACGAAAGTCCTAGACGATATACGAAAGTCCGGTCAATCCACTTTGCTCAAAGAGAACGTTCTACGCTTGAAGATACAACGAGCTCCAAAGGTGGTGACCTTTCGAGAACTCGCGGAAAAATTTGACCAAGCAACGTCGACTAAATTGTAAGCTTTATAAATGGGTTCCTCACAAACTGAGTAACGCCAACAAAATGTCTTTCATGCGACAATTTATTCAATCGCCACAGCCAAGTTTCGTTTGTGGATCCTTTGGTTACCTGGTCCGATGAAGATTGGGGCTTCTACGAGAATGTAAGCAGGCAAAACTTGCGGTTGGCAGGCAGTCTACTCAAATAAGGTTATGTTGCGAATATATATATATATATATATATATATATATATATAGCACTCAATCTCGATATGCCCACCAAAAAATCTTAATTACTTTGCAATCACGGCTCGCGTTGCATTTGGAACCAAAATGATCGTCACGAATTGCGTATCTGCCTGAAAGTGTTGATTTTGAGCGTTGTGGGTGGTCGTAGGGGTATGATTTTTTGTGGTATTGGGCGTTAAGACTGATAAAGAACTTATGTTTTTGCGAATTCTCTTCTAAACGACCAGTTCGCATTTTCTGGCCGGCGTTATACGCTCTTCGGAAGAAGCAGCATTTTCTCACGAACACGACGATGCGCTTAGTTTCAATTGGTTGTCTCGCAATTGCACATTTTGTGCTTCTATGTCGGGCAATAACACCAATGTCACAGATTTTAGTAATATCACTTTGGCTTCGAAACAAGACTTTTTAGAGACCATGTTCAATTGTAAAAAAAATTTTATCTTAATAAATTCTACAATTCTCTATATCGAGTTTCAAATCTTTTTGGAAGACCATATATATATATATATATATATATAGAAAAATATTGCGATGATTTATTAATCAATTACAGTACATTTGCACACTCGGCAGTGCTCGCCTTCAGTGCAGTGTGCTATAAGAGTCAGCAATGGAAAGTAATCCAGCCGAACCACCCTGGATAGTGGACGAAATGATTACTTCCTGACCTTCCAAATATTATATACGGTATGTATGGTAAGAAGATCTTGGAAGCAAAAATCACCTGTGCATAAGGTCGAACAGCCTTACTAGCAGTTTCCAATGGCCAGGACAACTGGATTTTAGTGGGTTTGTGAGTCCCAAACTACACTAGCCCTAACAACGTCATTTTTTATATTTTTATATTGTTTATTGGTGGATCGACGAGTTAGTCCATGTTCGGAAGTGCACTCACGCGGAATGAATCTGATTCAATATATATATATATATATATATATATATATATTTTTTTTTTAAATATATATATACATATATGTATATATATATATATATATATTTTTTTTTTTAAATATATATATACATATATGTATATATATATATATATATATATATATCTATATATATATATATATATATATATATATATATACATATATGTATATATATACATATATGTATATATATATATACATATATGTATATATATATATATTTTAAGAAATCTGGTATACACCTCGTGAAGACGGGTACCATACTTTGTGCTAGAGAGCTAGACAACTAGAGCTTTTTATGTGTTTCCACGTGTGTGCTTGTCTGTGTGTCACATTTGTGCTCAATCGTCCAGGCAGGGCGTTGCCGTGGTTCATCTGAGCGTCGCTGGTCATGCATGCACTGCTGCTACGGGAGTCCGCTCTTCGTTCTTCATCTATCTATCTATTCAGTGAACTATCTTCTGGAGATGCAATGACCAGCGGCCAACAAAATTCTACAAAGTAAATGAGACAGAGAAATGAACGAGCGAACCAACGAACGAACGCAAACATCTGCAACGTAGTATCACGTTATTTCCTCTCGTGATAGCAGAGGTTGTAGTTGTAGTTGTAGCAGCAGCAGAGGTAAAAGTGCTCTGCTGAACATACATTTTTTTCAATGCTTTGTAGACATTTTACCGTTTACTGATCGCGTCGACCGCCTTGTCGCCGCGACATGACTTTCTGCTGTCGCGCCCTTATCGTGGAGAATGGGTTCGGCGTTTTGACTCCTACTGGCCGCGATTCAGTGCGCCCAGAAGCCTCGATGGTGTCAGTGCACTTTGTGGAATATTCTGCCAGCTGGCCTTCCTTCCATGAGACAAATTATTATTATTATTATTATTATTATTATTATTATTATTATTATTATTATTATTATTATTATTATTATTATTATTATTATTATTATTATTATTATTATTAACAATAATAATAATAAATATTATTTTAATATTCGAGATTAATAAAATATTAATATTAATTTACCAAGCACGCTCGAGCCCAGATTAGGACTTCATGACGACAAAAGACCTGACGGTGTAACAATCCCGCTATGGGCTAACGGCAGATGCTTGGTATGGGATGCTACAGTGTCCTGTACAGTGGCTCCCTCGTATATACGCCACAGTTCACTAGAAGCGGGATGGGTTGCCGAGCGCGCAGATAATGGGAAAAACGGAAAAAACGGTAGACATAATGTAGCTAAAACTGTAACTCAGTTGTTTGTTAACTTCCATACGGCGAGAAAGTGGTAACATTTAGGTGACATTACACTACATTTTCTCGATAAGCTGTTAAGGCTAAACTGCTGTAACAGGTAGGCAAAGGTCGACGGACGCATACGTGATGATAATTAAATATTTTGCGACTTTAAACTGCTACACATAGAATACTGCCGTTGCAGAGACGAGACCGCTACACCACTACCTCTATAAATCGAGTTATGTTACAATCAAAGCATTTAACTAAATTGCTGTAGAGGATTCACACGAAAACCGTCAACCATTTTATGAGAATGTGCGAATGAACTATTTGCATATGGTGGTTATGTGTTCAGAGGCCTTTCATTCGGGGATTATTGGATTCCTGGACGTACACAAAAAAGCTAGTAATAGGTTTTGGGAGCCAGCGAGTAACGCCAAAATAACAATGGTGTTTTTAAATCTCACAATCCAGCGTTACATATGCACTAAATGAATCTGTTAAGCACCGAACTTTTAAACATACTATGGTGTTCCTCTTACAGGTAGGACCTATTATAGTGAAACCTACACAACATGCACTTATTGCTTCATCGGCGGTTTGGCGCACGCTACATCTGCCGTCCTTTACAATACCAGTTAAGCAGCACCTTAGTATTTACCAATTGTGTGTTTTGTAGCACGTGCTATACTGTTTATTCAACCGTTACGAGCAAATACCAGTATATCATTCAGCCATTTAGTATAACACTTTTTAAGAAGGAGTCTGTCCGCAAGATGCGGCTTGCTCATTGTTTACACTTCTGTTCGTTTTGCGTATACAATTATATATAAATAAATATATATAAATATATATATATATATATATATATATATATATATATATCGACGTCCGGCACGCTGTTGAACTGGTTCCAGCCCACTCTTCACGCGATGGAGTAATATTCGTCGTGCACACGTTCCTAGGGGACAATTGTCACTCACTACATACTTAATAAAAAGGTAATATATCTACCGATATAAATAAATAAATAAAGCTAATAAATAAACAGAGCTTTCGTTGCCAGCGCACCCAACAATTTCGTAGTCGCCAAACTCGATTTCAAGCACGACTTTAACCAGATCCGTCGTGACCACGTACTGAAGACAGTTCTAGTCGATTGGCCAGAGGCGGCCCCCCTGGTTGACCAAGCCTACAGATCCAGGTCGGAGCTTTCACTTGATGATAAGACGATTTTCTCATGCAGCGGCGTACAGCAGGGAGACCCCCTTGGTCCGCCACTGTTTTGCTTAGCCATTAAGGAACTGATCGACTCTATCCAGTCTCCCTTAAACCTCTGGTACCTAGACGACGGCACTATTGGAGGAGAAGCACCTGTAGTACTAGCAGACATCAAGAGAGTTGCTGACTTCGGACTGAAGAGCGGGCTTGAGCTCAACTCCGAGAAGTGCGGGCTTATCTACAAAGGTCACCCTAACCTATCCGCCTTGGAGGCTCTTCTTCCCGGGTGCAAACTCGTCGAGGCAGCAGACATGACGCTCCTGGGGTCCCCAGTGGGGTCTGCCGTCATTCGTCCGGAATTCGCAGGTAGGATAGAGAGCCTCCGCTCCCGTCTAACCCGGCTAAACCTGCTCAGTCCCCACAGCGCGTATCACCTATTGAAATCGTCCCTGGGCTCAGCAAGAATCGTCCATATCCTCCGCAGCACGGACGTCGGACCAAACCAAGATCTTCTTCGGGACCTGGACGAAAGCCTAAGGATCAGCCTTAGTGACCTTCTTAATCTTACTCTGGCCGACAACAACTAGGCTCAAGCTACTCTCCCCCTTAGATTCGGAGGCCTGGGGATTCGTTCTACAGTAGACCTAGCAGCGAGCTGCCACGCTTCATCATTACACGCCTCAGAGAGCATTGTTCGGCACATCAGCCCACCCATGGCCCTGCAGGCTTTCCAGGACACCAAAGAAGTTGCGGATACGAAGTTCAAGAACATCGCAGGTCTACTCCCGGAGACAAACAAACACCTGCAGAGGTCCTATGACGACCTCATCGTCTCCGTGAAGTACCAGCGCTTGCTCTCTGACGCACTAACCACGGCAGACAAAGCCCGACTACGTGCGGTCGTCCAGAAAGGAGCTAGCAAATGGCTCCAAGCCATCCCCTCCTCAAACCTAGGCACTTTACTAGATCACGAAAGCTTTCGTCTGTGCATTGGTTTGAGATTGGGGCCAAGGCTAACCGAGGAACACCGGTGTCCGTGTGGAACACAGGTAGACATCTGGGGGACTCACGGGTTGTCCTGCAGTAGAAGCGAAGGACGCCAAAGCCGTCATAGCGAGGTTAATGAGATTACAGCCAGGACTTTCAGATCCGCTCTAATACCGTGCATCCGAGAGCCCGCCGGCCTCCTGAGAAGCGATGGAAAGAGACCAGACGGTCTCACCCTTATCCCCTTTGAAAGGGGAAAGGCGCTTGTTTGGGCTGCGACTATCACCGATACGCTCGCACCGTCGAACCTGGAGGCCAGTGCATCTTCCGCTGGCTCCGCAGCACGCAAGGCTAAGCGTCTAAAGACCAACAAATATGCCCTGCTCGCCAACGAGTTCATTTTCGTGCCGCTAGTATTTGAGACACTCGGGGGGCCCGGCCCTGAGGCATGGTCGCTTTTACAGAAGATTGGAAAACAAATTGAACTGGCGACAGGGGAAAAAGAGCACTTGAGTTTGTACTTCAGCGACTATCGCTGGCAGTTCAACGCGGCAATGCGGCAGCAATAATGGGCACAATGAGGGGCTGCCTCGAGGATAAGCTCGACTGGTAGCGCTCCCCACAAGCCCTAGTGTTGATAGTTAATTACATCTCGCTGTAACACTTAAATGTCTTTTTAATAAATATAGTTATAATAAATAAATATATATATATATATATATAAGTTGTACTCCAAGAGAATAATCTGCTAAAGTGACGCCCCCAGCGTACTTTTCTGGGTTACGCAGGACAGTATCCCAGAAACGCAGGCTTGGCGTTGTAGCTTGGGAAGACAAACATACTGAATAGGTTGCGCGGTTCTCACGGCGCACTACGATGCGATGTACGAGGCGCGAGAGGCAAAGAACATAGAGAAGAGAAAGAAGAAGAAGAATAGGCCTGCTCAAGTGTGGCTGTTGCGTGGCCTACCCAGTGTGGCCATAATTCAGAATACAATTGTCGCACCGGTGACCAGTTGGCGCAGGGCCCTAAGCCCTCGATACGGTACCCATGGGAGCCAGACTAGTAAGAGCAGCGGTAACAACAATGGCTTCCGACGCTTGGCTGTTGTATGTGTGGATATGATTCTAGATGCGAATATATAAACAAGCTCTTGTCAGTGTTTGCGTGTATTTCTGACTTTAGGGGTTTTAGGCGCAATCAAGTAATGTGTCGTAGCAAATCTACGTCTAAGCTGTACGCGACTTTGAAAGACATAAAGTACGTGAACTATAAGGCGTTGACCCGTTGCCCTCACCACTAAAACAGGTTCTACTGTTCTTGTCCTCTGTTTGCCTTTTACTCTTGCTTATCATAACCGCTAACGTATTCGGGGTTCTTGCTGTCCAGCTTTCTAGCTATCTTGCAGCTGATCCAACTGATCGCGAGCATTACCTTACAGCAGCGCTCTAGTTATTCCTCCACGTTTTCTCTTCTCAAGTACGTTCAGTTGTTGAGCATGCGGGTCACATTATTTTGCCCGTCCCCCTGATAATCGCGCTCCACCTCTATGTGGTACTCCTGGAAGCATCAGCGACCTGTCAGGGCCTGCGTAAGGTGGTAAGTCACCTCTCCATCTTCTTTTGACCCAGAGCCTAAGATCCAAACATCTGGTCCTAGAACAGTTCTGTCCTTTCTCCGAACAGCAGGTTCCATGTCGCCATACCCAGAACGACGTGGCCACTATTGTCGCAGATGCATAAACTTACCACTATAAGTATACGTAACTTTTATCATAATTTACGTTTACGCTCTAAAAAGACTATTTGCAGCTAACGCAGTAGGAGCAAATCACAGAGTAACATTTTTTCTAGTTTATCCCTCTCCTTGCAATAGAACAAACGCTGCTTAGTTCTGTACACAAAGTTAGATCTCAAGGCCAGGTAGTATAAATATAAGAGAGGTCCATGGAACTCACGACTATCGATTATTTTGATCTAATCCTCTGATTGCCGGTCAAAACAGCGGTCTACGCTAATATTTACAGCTTTTAAGGCCTGAAACTTTGCCTAAAGTAGCGATACTATGCAAACTACCTAATACATATATATATATATATTTTTTTTTTTGGCAAAACCTGCATAGAACTTATTGTGCTGTGTACCATCGCAAAATACTAACTACGTTTTTTGTTACATCGTTGTTACCTGAGCAGCTCTATATAGCAGGGATTTTCCTGCGTCCATTTTTAGTCTCGGCACGTGTTTTACTTCTAGGCATATGAGAATGATTGAGCTGCGAAACTAGATTACCCACGTTTAGTATTTAGCATGTTTTGCATTTTAGCATTTAAGATATCAGATATACTTTTACCGCTACAGATTACCGTTGAAGATCGTCTATAAGGTTGATAATTACATGGTTACATAATTATATGGTTACGTTCCTAGTATGACCCTAAAGAAGAGAGCTACTGCTCTAAACACGATAACACATAATGCATAGAGCATATGCAAGAAAAACTTTTCTAAATTGGCTAAATGTTAGTTGATATAAAAAAAAGTATATATATATATATATATATATATATATATTAGTGTGTCATATTAACTCACATTTATTCATTTTAGCAAGGATTGGCAAATATTATTAATTGCTTTCTTGGTTAAGCACATGCCAAGGCAAGATAAAATTCACGACCCAACGAACAAAGTCAACCGCATTTTGCTAAAAATCCTAAGCGAAGCGTTGAATTATCTTTGAATGCAAGTTTTGTACACCAGGGACTGTGCATTGGGCGCTGAATTCATGACGCTTTATAAACAATAAAACATTTATGAAAAATAGGACGGCAGCAAACACGTCGCCGGTCGTGTATAGTAATCTACTAAAAAAACTATTTTTATTATTACTGCACGATGAGTGATGTGTGTAAATGCTTTCAACTAGCGACAGACGCCCCTCGGGTAAACATCATTGGATACTTCATTGCATCTGCGCAAAGAAGACTCTACATGTATATCATGCACGCCATTGCCACAATGGTGTGCGTGGTATATTATATGGTGGCTATTTTGTGTGTAAACACGTAGCTTTGACTTTGTTCGATAACCTAGGTTTCAGGTAATATTTGAACTTGGTAACGTGCATAGGCACGTAACAAACACGAGAACATTTATATGACTCGTATAGACGCCGAAAGACACCGCCAGTGAGCTCGAGTTCCCTCGGCGAGCTAGAGCTGGAGGGGAAGGTGCCGCCTTTAATCCTGCTAATGACGCTAAGACATTTTCCAGATGCCAGATTGCACTGGCGTCGTCCGCCGGGCCGATGACAGGCAGAAACACCAACTCGGTACACGTAGAGGCTAAAGGAACGGTTAAGCATCTAGGAGACAGGGCGACGACAACGACGACGACCACGATCACGACGGCTGGTACTGCTCATGCTGCGGACCATGGTAATTGAGGTGAGATCGAGCGAGGGAGTCGTTATTGGCGTACGCGGTTAGAGCCATGGTGGTCATGGGGGGGGGGGGGAGGGGCAACCACGGCCGCAAGTATGGTCGACCAATCTTACTCTGTGCACGTAGTGCCACGTCTCCGTCCATGTTCTGTGGAGTTCTGTTTTGTTTAGATGTTGGAGTCGATCGAACGAGGCGGGTGCGTAGTGCGACGTTAGAATATACGGCGACGGTGGTGGCGGCGGCGACGAACGGAAGGACGACAGCACGTGCCCACTGGCAACGATAATCAAATTGCCTTTCTCACGCCGACGCTCTCTCGTCTGATTCTTCATGCCCGTCCCACGCCCTCTCTCTCTCCTTCCGGTATATATGTCTGTCTCTAATTATATATAATCCTATCGTTTGCTATCTCTTTCTCTATCTATGTCTTGCTCTGCCGTTTTGATGCAGTTTATATGCTCTTTTCGCGACTTGTTTCTTCAGGCTAGCGTTTTCCCTCTCTCTCTCTCTGCGCCTCTCTTTCTGTGTCTCTCTGCCCTTGCCTTTCAATGCTTCTACGAGCGAAACGCAATTACTACGTAAGAGGAACTACCGCTGCCTGCCACCGCCGTTGTCGTCGTCGTCTTCGTCTTCTGCTCATGCCCACACATGATTATGGGTTATTTTGAGAGGCACGCTTACGTGAGGCAGGCAGATAGCTAGAACGAGAGATCGTAAGCGAAGAAAGCGAGAAATGTGAGAAAATGAAATGAAAGAAACGCAGCGGATGAGAGAAAGATAGAGAGGGGGGGCGGTAGGGAGACGGTTGGTAACTTCGTTCCAATCTGGTCCTGGGCTTGATCAGGCCAAGTCGCGCTGGGCCGGTCGCCCAGTCGCTACAGGACCTTTTGACGCGTCAGACGTAGCCGTTCGCTGTCGCCGGCGGTGCTTATCAGACAAAATAGGTACATACGTGTAGATACTTCTCGTTGCTTGGCAGCAGCAGCGGCGGCGACAACGCGGGTGGGGACACCTTCCCCGCACCCCGCGCCGTTGCCGCCAAGTCAAACGGGCAAGCTACCAGGCCAACCCAAACAGGCACCCAAGCGCAGGCCGGCAGCGTGAGATGCAAATCTAATAAAAACACAGCAAGATAAATAGTAAGAGGTGGAAAAAGACGTCAGAGAATAAGAGAAATAACAAAAGAAAAACGACACCGCGAATGATGGAGAAGAAGAGTGGCCAAAGAAAACGCGGGAGAAAAGCAAAGGAAAGAGACGGAGAAGATGACAAGAGGAAGCAAAAGAGTGAAAACGAGAGAAAGAAAGAGAGAGAGATGAGGTGGGGAGAGGAAAAACGGCGAAGGGTCACGCTGACCTTATGCCCTCCCTGCTGCTACACGCACGGCACGTTACGTCGTGCGTATGTAGTATGACGGGGTATGCGGCAGCAGCAGCAAGCGTCAGGGCAAGCGAGAGCCAGGAACTGGTGAAGAGATAGATAGTTACACAGATGCACAACCAATATGTCCTACCTGCCTGGTTAGCCCGCGGCAACTGTGGCGGCTGAGACAGGAGTAGCAGCAGCAGTAGCAACGCCAGCACGAGTGCTGCCGGCCACATAGTCTTGGCAGTAGCCATTTTTTGCCGTTCACGTATGGCTCGCACGCATCCCCTCCCCGCGCCTGTCGGTGGCGTACTTCGAGGATCGGAACTCTCTCGGAGGGCACGTTGAGGAACTACGGCCAACGCAAACCGCTGTGCTTGAGAACTGGAGGGAGAGGTAGTGGGGCACGGGGGAGGGGTGGTGGGCTACGGGGGGAGTAGTAGCGAGCCGTCCGAACCATCGAGTACAATCGCTTGCAGCTCGTAGTTTGCTGCTTGCCACTGCAATAGCGATAGCTGATAGCAGTGCAGAGCCGGGATTCTTCGGACAACGGCGCCGTTCGACCCGCCGTTCTCTTCTTCTGACGACCGTCCCTCACCAACGAACGACGGCTACAGTTGAGGTTCCTGTAGTTGCCACGGCAGTACACCAAGTTCTCACTTACGTCTTCTGCTGCTGCTGCTAGTTTTCTAGCAGTTTTCAGTTACAGGACGATAACGAGCGACTGGGACCGATCGGGGGTTTGACGAAGCTCGATGTGAGGCTGGACAACGTCATATGCTGCTATTGCTACTACCTGGCCTTGCTGAAAACTACATTGGCTGTCAATAGTGCTTAGGATTTTGGCTATGTTTGGCTCTCTGAAGCGATACTGACAGGGATATATATATATATATATATATCGAGAGAGAGAGAGAGAGAGAGAGAGAGAGAGACAAACAAAAGGCGCCAACGAGCAACGACGAGGCGTGCATAGAACCAACAACGCACGTTTTGGATATTTAGGAACAAAAATGCACAATGCGCACTTGGTGGTCCGGGTAGTGTACGACCCTTACACCTGCTAAATACGTAAGTGCCCTAACACAGTCCTTTATCATATTTGTGTTCGTCCGTTTCCCGGCTCTCTTTCGTGCTAAGCGTCTCTGAGGGTAGATCTCTCGTCGTAGTGTTCTGCACGTCTAGTCGTAATCGGCCTAGTGGCATCGAAAGCCCTTTATGCCAAAAGCGTGTGACTTTCGTCATCGGTCTCGCCGGTGTCGCACAACACACATGCCCTTACCGTCTCAGTTTGCCGTATATACCTTCTCCATATATAAGTCGTTATCTTACCATGATTGGTGAGAACTTGAGCTACATCGCACGTAGATTCTGCGTACTTGCATCGACGCAATGCCATCTGGCTAAGATATCATGCAAGCATTCACCAGCACAACGTCCGTGGACACTGTCCTGTACGCTCTAGTGAGCATCATGACCAGCGCCCTCTGCGCCCTGCTTAGCTTTTTCCTTACATTATTGGTATTCAGTGCAGCTCGTCCCCACACTGATGACCTGTAGAGCAGAGCTGAGCCAGAATTGACGTTAGAAGACGGCGGTTTTTCTTCGGAGGCCCCCGGGTTTTTGGCATTAGCCTGGTTAGGTGTCGTTTGTTCAGTCCTTCAATAACTCCTCGTCCCTTGCGGTGACCCAGGTTGCCAAGTCTATAGGCGACGAACTCAACGCCTGAAAGCCTGGTCATCACTAGTACGCTGTTATTCGCTACGTTACACAGCGTAGGTCATTGCATGGAGCCCCATGATATACAGGCAGTTATTGCGTTCTTCCTAGACTACCGATCGTTAGTCTTACTTCGGGCACCAGGCCATCAGAGACCAAATTTGGATCGGATATATATAAACATAGACAAATCCTTTATATATATATATACTTTATATACTTTGCAAATGCTAGTAACTTACCCTGTTCTGAAATTCCTGACAAGTAATGCGGTCTAGCGCTTAAAAGTAACGGATTCGAATGTCGTTGTAGTAGTTGTTGTTGTTGCCGTCGCCTCTTATTCATGACGATGATGTTTATATCATTTGTAAGCCTAATACAATTACTATTATGATTGTCTTGGGCGCTTTATTTAATTGGCTAATCACGTTTGACATCTAGCCTCATGACTGCCATTTGAGTAAGCGTTGTGTGATCAAAACAGTGCCCATTCGCCCTTGGAGCGGGCCTCCTCATCGTTCCAGTCCAGTCATCGATTTGTCGGTGTGGTGCGAATTCGCACGATGGCGATTGGAATAAATCGAAACAGATAGCAACAAATTGCACAGTAGTGATACGATTGTATGTTTCCCGTTGCATACCTCTGTCCTATTCTCACTACGTTTCCAGATTCCAATGAAGGGTGTGTTTGCGGGAACCGGCAGAATTTGGAGGAAGCTAGCGTGCGGGCAAGCGAGCTTGCCCAGTCAGCCAGGCTTGCTAATGAAAGTTGTTGTTGTTGCTGTCGTCGTCTTTGTAGTCGCTCTTCAATTATTTTTATGTTTGCTATTGTTGCTATTGTCGTTCGTGTTGTTGTTGTTCGACTTTTTCGTCTTCTTCTTTTTGTTTTTGTTCTGGTTGGACTTCTCCTTCTGGTCTTTATCGTAGTTGTTGTTGTTGTTGCTGCTGCCAATTTGGAGAAGGCGAACTGCAACAAGGGCAAGAAGAAGAAGCTGAACTACAACTATGATACCAACAATAAAAACAATAGCAAATATGAGGAGAAATTGAACAACAACGACGACGACGACGACGACAGCAACAAGAACAAAGACAACGCTCGTCAGCAAACTGCTGGAGCGCCCGCATTGTCCGAATTCCGCCAGTTCCCAAAAATGAGCAGTTTTTCCTCTCTGCTTTATTATACACACAGACACACACATACACTCTCTCGGGTTGACCCGTTCTCCATCTTGTTCGTTGTCTGCCTCATTATCCCGCCTCGAATCTCTCAACAAATCAACATGACGACAACGACGACGACGACAACAACAACTCAAGAGTACTAGTAGTGCAACTTGTGTGGGTTAGTCTGCTGACTACCCTTGACCGTCGAAAACAAAACGAAATGAAGAACCAGAGCGCCCGAGACTTGTCTGCAGACTAGCCAGCTAGATAGAGTTGTGCTCGTAGCGACTATGGGCTATGGGTCGTACACAGCTTGCTACAGAGCCAGCTACAAGTGCAGTAGTTAATTGGCAGACAGGGGAAGATCTGCTCTTATCCTACGGACAACAAGTGAGGGGCAATGAACAATGAGGCGTGCCAGGGAGAGAGGGGTCCGTGAGGTGGGAGCGACATCCGACCGTCTGCGTCATCGTTTTTCCAACCAACTCCCGCTGGCTGCCGTATAGACTACGGCTCTCTCTCTCTCTCTCTCTCTTATTTCAAGGACAACACAACTTTTGCTATTGCTGATACTGATATCGCTGCTGCTGATGTTGCTGCCGCTGCCGTCTCTGTTATTGTTGCAGATGTCATATTGCCATTGCTTGCCATAGACGACAATCGCAACGCCTTGAAGGCAACGCGGCGCGGTAAAACAGCGCACGCCGCCGTCATCGGTAGCATCAACGTCGCTGCTGCTGCTTCTTCTCGTTGATGTTGATCTGATGCTCATAATGCATCACTGTTCGTCTCGATCTCGCATTTTGTTATTATTATTATTATTATTATCGCGCTTCGTGTTCGCATGCTCGATCTCCTTGCTTTGATTTTCTTCACCATCCCATGATTTTTTCTTCTCGTACATCTTCTCTTCCTCTCGTACTTCTTCCCCCTCTCCTTAGACGTTTTCTGTTTCTTCGTCCGCTCGTATTTCTTCTCTTTCTTTCCGTACTACTTTTTCCTTCTTTTTTTCCTACTTTTTATTCTTCTTCTATTCGTTATCTGCTTCTTCTTTTAGCTCATCATCTTCGTTTTGCGTTCGACCTTGGCCCTTTCTCTGCTGTCCCAGAAGCTCGACGATGAACCGCAACCGTGCTACTCATACCAGCGGTTCAAATCACTGTAGTAAACAGTGAATGTAATAGTGCATAATCAAGTTATGTTGCATCTCTTCGTCGCCTCATCCTTTCAGCTCGTTGTCTTTCCGGTTCGTTTTTTCTCTCATTATATCTTCCACCAATCGGGTACCCTGCTCTTATTTAAATTCATCCTCGAGCACAGCGGCGACTAAGTCTGTCACCGTCATGGCTGGAAATGCCATTACCAGTGAGTTCTGTCGTATGCCTTTGAATGCTGGGCACCGGAAGATCGTACGAGTCACGTCATCATCCTCGCTTGTGCCGCCCATACTGGCGCACATTTGGCGTCCGGAGCCTTGCCTATCCTATGCAGGTATTTTTGGAAGCATCCGTGCCCCGTCAATATCTGCGTCAGATAATAGGTGACCTCTCCGTGCTCTCTGTTGAACCATTTCTCGAGGTCGGGAATGACCTGACGTGTCCAGGCTCCTGGTATGTTTGCCCTGTGTACTGGTCCATTCCTCGTTCCATTCCCTAATTGTCTGTCTTCGGGCCTCGGCTTTTCTTAGAGATCTGTTTGTATTCTACTACTGCAATAGCAGCATCACTAATACTACTACTACTATTACTAATACTACTGATGTGTATTCGTGGCAGTGGCTGTCGAAGTGGGACACGGTTGGAACGTATACAGTTAATTCGACAACTAAAATTTGTTTGCCATAGATACCCATGATTGTAACGTACAGTTTAGTAAAAAACTAAGAAGTGCTTAACGCGACACGTAGTGTTCGCTGCGCGTCGTAGCGCGGATTTCCTCTCCTATGGCTGAAAGTCAAGCGAGCATTGTCGGACTGAGTTCAGAGCTGGGAAGCTAGCCAGCCCATTTTCAGCCTTCTATAACATTAGTGTAATCTGTTGTTGCAGTTGTTGTTCTATGGCTGTGGCGGGTGCTCCTACCATTGATGATCCCGTGGCGTGCCGTTGCAAAAAAGGTCATACATTTTCCGTTAGGATGGCATACATTCATCATTTGAATTAAGTGGTGCTGAGTATACGAGTGTATATATATATATTAATATTCGGCTACTGTAGACATCACGCCTTGCACATCACATCTTGGCGGACCTACTTAACGCACACGAAGAAGTCGTGTGCTTCTTGTCCAACCAAATTCGCCGTGTAGCAACAAGTTTCTAGCACAGTTCATGCACAGTCGTAAAGAAATATCCTAACGACCCGAGGCACTATATTTAAGAGAATGACCGTAAATGATTGAATGGGTGGGGAGCAGCCAGGCCCTCATGGTCTCGACGCACCCTCACAGGACGGATTACAAAATGGCATCCCCCTATCCAACCGCAGGTAGACATGCGGGATGATAGTCGGGGATAGAGCTGATTGAAGGAGAACGGCAGAGACGCCCTCCCACGGCTTCGATGTAATGCCAAAGTAATACCGAGCCTGGGGGGTGGGGAGGAATCCGGGTTTAGTGGGTTTGCGAGTCTCACACTAGTCACGCAGGTAATCACAAATTACGTGACATGACGACTCTGACTACCCTGCATTTATAAATGAGCTAATTTTTGGCGCATAAATAGGTCGTTGCCACTTTTCAATCGGCGTTCTTTTGACGAAAACTGCGTTCAAGTTAACTGTCACTTCCATTCCATATTCTTGTTTGGTTAATTTCTCGAGCTTAGAAACAGCAGATATGAAGAAGTGGGACATATGGGAATCTTAAAAATTACGACAATATGCTGTTGTATATGCTTATGTAGACAATATAAAATCTTTAAAATTAAGACAACATACTAATAAGAAAAGAGAGCTAGAGAGACAAAGAAGAACAAAGAAAAGTAAAAAGGCGGACATTGAGAAGAAGGGGTAGAACTAAGGGGGGGGGAGCTACTTTAAAGCATTTCATTGAGGGGAAGCAATCACACAATGGGGTGGTCGCCAAGCTCAACCTAATTAGTTTGTCTGCGAGCGCATTGTCATGCGGTGGCGGTAGTAGTGGCTAGGCTGAGTTGAGTCTAGCGACAGAAGAGATAAGGGATAGCTAGTGCACTGGTCTTTGTGGTCGGTTCTCGTCTCCGGTACTCCGGCAAGCGATTTTCGCGCCATCCCGCGCCATCTCTCTCTCTCTCTCTCTCTCTTCTTCTTCTTGAGCGCGCGCGCAAACACTCCTGTCGTTGGCCTGTGTTCAGGCCTGCGTCTAGATAGTGGCGTTTAACTTCTGTGAATGGTGGTACTCCGTTCCCACGGGGCACATAAGCCCATCCCATCCCGGCCTGGGTAGGTGGGTTGCGTCACCGTAGGCCAACTGCATTGTTCCCACTTCTTCATATCTCAGATTTTGCTGCGCAAAACGAATTTGAATTATTATTGTCTACGCATCTACGCATGTGTAGACATGTAGATATGCATATAACATACGTATTCATATAACTATACATATAGTAATTTAATCAAAATCATATGTCAACGATCGTTTCCCAGTGTGCCAAGACATGAAAGTTCAGCATCATTCTCCTAACAAGAAGCGCCGCATACGTGACTCTCGTGCGTCCAATCAAATCCGACAAACTGTGAGTTTGCATTTGTTAATCTACAAAAGTGTTAGCCAAATATGCTAACGCAAATCGTACAATCTGTTGGCATTACCGCGTGTGTGGAGAACCTATTTACAGTACTTAGAGGCCATTCAAAATTCCCTAACAGCGCCTCTCTAAGCCTTCCACAAGCCATGGAAGTGCTGCCTACTATTGAGTTTTGCGATTAGGCAAGAAGCGTTATCTTTTTGCACCGAAGAATGTTTTAGATATGCCTTTTTAGCGGAGTATTTAAAGCAAATGTTTAGGCGACCATACAATAACGCCATAGTTTGAGATCTCTCCAAGAATGTTATTGCAACATTAAAACATAAAAGGGGGTACAAGAGGCGCACTGAAAACTATCGCCCTGTGACTATGTGTTCTATTTCCTACACCATTTTAAAATGATACTAGTTAGACACAACACCAATTACATGTCCGCGAATAATTAATTTGGCCCATTTCAGCATGGATTTGTCCCTCGTTGGCGCTTTACGTACACGCAGCTGCTAGAATTTACAAACGGTTAGGACTTGTACATAAACAAAGTTTGCCAGCCTTTTTTTTTTTTTTTTACTAACACCCGAGGAGAGACCCATACATAGGGTCAATTTTGTTGTTGGCAAAATTAGAACTTGGCTCTAAGTTCGTTCACAGATTCGTAAATGGCTTTTGCACAATTGGTCGTTCCGCGTGAAAGCGAGGTAGCTTTTCGTCGCCTGGCGTCCTACAGGGGAGCTGCGTTTACCCACTGCTGCACACAATATTTGTTTTAGACAAAAATGCATATATTTCGTCGAGTGCTAAATACCTTTATACGCTGACGATCTAAACATACATTCACAGTTGGCCGCTGCTGCTGATGCAGTGACAATGGAATATAGCTCTTCGTCACGAAATGTCTCGTTCTGAAAGATGGCATTTTTGACCTTTTATCTTAGCTAATAAAGCTACTATGAAACTTATCGGGTCATCATCAGGTAACTTACTGCTAACTTACAAAGCCCTTAGGTCTCAGCTTCTTACGAAATAAAAAGCACTTAGCCTGAGACCATCGACTGATTCAGCGACGTATTGATTCGTAGACAGTCCCGCCGGGCATTCATAGTAAGTTCTACATTCAAAACGAGTGAATGCAGAAAGGAGTCAAAGCTTTGTATGAAGTTCCTTTATTCACGCATTTTACGGTTACTGTAATATCCAGGCAAGGAACGTGCGTCTCTAATGATGACTAGAAACGCGATATGGATTTCTCTCACTACACCACTGATATGGACTTCTCTCTATTTGTCATACAAGCTTGTCACATGTAATGCCTAAATAAACATTTCACGAGTTCTTGAGCTAAATGTGGCACACGTTATTTTCAGAACAAACCTGCGTACATATATGAAATGTCGGAAAAGACGAAAATATAGAGTTTAATCACTATCAACATACGCAGTAGGCAAACGTTTAAGACGTCAACTGAACAGAGTGAGGACTTTCCGGAAGACAGACTTTGGACATATAGCCTTTACCTTCAGAAGCACAGTGATGAAAGCATCATATTATAACAAATAGAGCGCTTCTATTATCCTACCACAAATATGTGCTACGCCTTTGTTATGGCCATAAAGTAGAACGGGTAGCACGTATTTACTATAGGGCCGAGTTGATATTGGTTGCAAGGGAGGTCTTGAATACCAGTACGTAATACGTGCGCCTGACTTTCAATATATACGCATAATACAAACAGTTAGTCTACGCATTGTGTAAAGAAAGTTTACCGGGTTTACGAGACTTTTTTTTATATGCGTTCACTTGTTCTCAAATATAATATATAACAAGCAGCGCGAATAGGCTTCCGCTGTCACCCTGCGTGTGTGTGTGTGTGTATTTTTCTCGCAGCTGTTACCTCAGTTGCTCTGCAAGGTGAATAATTGTCTCACCAGCTCCACACTGTGTCTGAGCCGTTTGACTGCCGTGGTGCAACAGTCTCCGTCCATGCGCTATTCACCACAACAAAAAGTAAGCATTTGTACGGAGAGGGCAAACGCAGTTTAGTGTATTTCTCACTCGGTCTATAAAACGCTAAAATGCTTACTTAAGTTTGGCTCGACAATTGTCATAATGATCATTTTGTCTGTAAATTTCTCTTTTTTGTGTATATATATATAAATATTTGTTTTTTCTTTTTTGTATTAGTGCGTTTTATTAATAGCATGTGCGATAAGCATAACTTGATATGTTTTTTTCCGTAAGGCTAATGCCCGTGTATGGTTTTGCACTAATATATATATATATATATATATGTCGGTGTGTGGTCTGCAATCTTTTTCGTGGTATACCGAGCAAAATGGCGATTTTACGAGCACACTTCGCTGGGATCGTCGTCGTACGTCGGGGGTGATGGAGCCGATGCGGGGGACATACAAGAACCCACACATACATCCACACCCCAGCGGGCTATGAGCTGGCCCACAGGCCAGCTACTGAAGCGCTAGCGTCGAGCAGCCTCGGGCTTAGCAAGGACTTCGGCTGCTGCTGCCGAGGACCTCCTGGAGAGGCGAATGTGCGAGGGGGCCGGTCGGAGGTTGCCGATTTCGGTGGGGCCAGACGTTGAGAGGCAGACGTGGTTATTTCGGTTTTCACGCCATCGACTTCACGCCCGCAACCTGGCTAACCTGTTGTTGGTGCCGCCGTTGTTGCTGTTGCTTTTGCGAGGGCGGCCAAAATGTGTTCGGTCAAGGGGCAAGCACATGTGTAGGCGGCAGTTTTATAGCCGACTGTTAGGCATTCGAGCTATTCGCGCCGCCTGGCCCCGGCGCAAGGCAAAAGCCAGCCGCTATCCAAAACACTAAACCGTACAAATCGCCTATTAAACGATTATACGCCTCTACGCTGTCTATCCTCCACGCACGACACGCCGTATCGTGAGTGACAAGAGTTTATGCCACCAGCCGGCTTGGTTTTTCTCTCGTTTTGCGACAACATGTTGTTGTTGTTGTTGGTGTTGTTTATTTCATGTCACCAACGGGTCAGATATAAAGAAGCCCGTGCCTGTATCATGCTCCTCTCTTGAGTCTCCACTGTGGCGGCGACAGAGAGAGAGTCAATTACAGGTTGAGGAAATATTTGTTACATAAACATGGGAGCCATATATATATATATATGGTACACACAGAACTAAGGAGTGTATATATACACGTGATTCAAATCACACTTACGTGTGATCTCATAACACTACTATACTACAACGATAGTATTGAATACCTATGGCGCTTCGGTTGCTTCTGTTTACGGCCTCTGCTGCTAGAAAGTGGTCTAGACAGGACGGCATGAATCGCACGAACGACTAAGAACGAACGGTCAGTGGGCCGCAACATTAGTATTAGTGATAAATGTTTTCATGTTGCATTGCATCAAGTGGCAATAAATCGAGTGGCGAAATGGGGTGATAATGATAGTAGTGCAGAGTTGTTGCATTAGCGGTTGTGACGTTACTGCACGTAACGGCTGTAGTTGTGTGTCATTACTGCACGCAACGGCTTTAGAAGTGATTGACTAATGGCTGTTTGTGTGACTGACTGACTGACCGACTGCCTCACTGACTGAGCGTGCATACCTCCGCTCGCAGCATTCATTGCCGACGAAATGCAAACCAACCAAGTCGGCATTGGACGGTACCGAGCGCCGTCAAAACTCCCAGCCACCTGCCTGACGCCCTGTCACCCCTGCCACCCCCTCTCCCCGACCCCTAGGCGAACGTTCCAGGACACAAACTACGAATGCGGCCAACCTCTTTGGGCCAGCGCTACGGCAGCACACGGCACCGCGGCACGGTCGTATGGGGGGCGGCGGACGACGATGACGACATCGCAGGCGAGAGACAAGAACAAAGACCTATAATTAAAAGTTTTCCAAGGTGATGTCCAGCTGCCGGTAAGAGATAAATGAGAGGGCGAAAGAGGGAGAGGGAGAGAGAGAATGAGAGTATGGGCCGGCTGGTGCCAAAGTGTTTCTCCCCTCCAGGCGCCCTTACCTCATCTTGGCTCGGCTCGCTTTGCCCCTTTCTTTAACTCGAAATGCTAGATTACTCTTTCATCATGATCACCACTACCATCCACACTATCATCAGCATCATCATCATCATCATCATTATCATTAGTAAAAGCATGACCATTTCCACTATCATACTATTTACTTCAATCATTTTCATCATAATCATTATTATCATCATCACTTCACGTCACATCACAACAAGCCGACAACAAACTGTCAGTATTATCAGGCTATTCGTTCGCAGCCATCCAGCGCTTCGACGCGAAGCGATATCACCTTCCGTTCGCGTCTCCTATTTTCCCGGGAAGAACAAACACGAAACTGCGAACATGCGGAATTCTCACCCACCCATTCCGACGATGGTTCGCCGACCGCTCACCACCAACTGCACCGGGCCGCGTGCACATCTGACCGCGGTGAACCCGATGAAGCCCAACGCCCATCACCACCTGACGACGATCGACGTCGTATCGAGATATCATAGCACAGCGTTCACCAGCACGACAATCAGGAACATCGATCCTGCAATGCGTGCGCAAAGCAGGGGAACGCCGCACAGGGCCGCGGACTAAAGAAAACTCACATTTGGGTGCTGCTTTTCGGTTGGCAGTACTGTACAGCGGCTACAGTTCTGCGTGCGTAGGAGTCTATGAAAGTTTTGTGTATGTGGGTTTGTGTGTGTTTGGGAGGGGTAGAATCAGGATTAGTTATTTATGATTACCCGCCACATCAGTGATGCTTTTCCGCAGCCGTCAGAGACACCAAGCATTGGCAGGCAAACTTCCTGCCTTTCCTCTCACTCTTACTGCAGACTGCAGACCCACAGTCCCCACAAAGACCGGCCACAAAGACCGCTGACCTACCAACGGCCAGCTACGACGATCAACCACCATGCATATGTATATGTCCACGAACGTCTAATACATACATAGGCACCTTTAATGAGCTGGGTGGAGTCAATCTGATGCGTACGTAAGAACATCTTGCTGTGGGGTCGCCGATGATGATGATGATGGAGGTGGTGGAGGTGATGACGGCGACGACTATCCGCTTTGGCGACTGAGTCCGCTTTGGCGACTGAGTCCGCTATGGCGCGGCGTGGCGTGGCAGAGTGCAGCCAACCAACCAACCAGGAAGCAAGCTATCCTTTCGGGTATATACGATCGTCCTGGATGCCGTCACGGAAAATTGGTATCATTATCTGACCGCGGCAGCCCCCCCTGCGCTTCGGCACCCGCCCTCGCTCCCACCGAAAAGCAACTACCGCGTTTCTCAGTCAGAACTAGGCGCGGCTAATGCGCTAAAACAGAGAGCTCGAGCATCTGTGAAGATTTAGGAAAAGCGACGAAACGCCTCATGAATGAATCATCGCGGCTGACACCGATAGTAACATGATGACGACGACGACGACGATGATGACGACGATGACATTAACGCTGCATGCAGGCTCAGTAGCGTGAGAAAGGAGTAGTAGTAGTATAGCGGGGTGCTTTAAAGACGGCCAATAAGTTTGCCAGCTCCGATGATTTTTGCTTGTTCATCCGTTGGGTGTTCGGGAGTCGTCTTCGTTTGTCTTTTTATCTACTCCCCCGCCTCGTAGAGCTCACGAACAGCTTGTAAATACTCGCTATACTTTAATGCGGTCGTCCCACCGGCACACGCGACAGACGATACGATAAACGCACCTAAGCCCCTAGTGGTGTTGTAAACTGAGCTAGGATTGAACAAATGCAAATGGCGGTTGAAATCAAGAGGTTGGAACGTTGTCCTAAATTGTCGTGTCTCCTTACGAGCGTTTTCACTCACATATATACGACCTTTTTCTTGCGTGCCCTATCTCTTCTTTATCTTCTTCTTCTCTTTTTCATCGTTTTCACCACTCGACCAGTATCCTGGCTAACGTGTCATGATCATAATTTGCCATTGTTGCGGACCACGAACACTATTGGGGTTAAACTGGATTTTTGATCACCCTGCGATGACCTCGGCATCTTAGCGATATCGCATCTCGCTGCCGGATCTATATTATCATCATCATCACTACTATCGCCAAAATCACCTCCAGCATCGATTATTGTTACGAATCATTACGAGCGGGGCCTTGACCGCCTCATTAAGTCGCGAAACCGAACAATGGATGACGAGCGTTTGGATAGCCAACTGGCGGCAGCTCCAAACGGTGCTCTCCGAAAACAGGCGCCCGGCCCAGAACTCGGCCTGCCTAGAATAGAATGCTGTTCTCCTCGGGACGGGGCTCGCGTAGGTGATTGACCAGTGTACGCGTGTCTATAGGGTCGGGTGGACCGCAAATGAATGGACAGCAATGAAGCAGCCAAACTGTTGAGCAGTCGGGGGTAAACAGCAGCAACGAGAGATGATACTCTCTAGGATCTGGAGAGAACAAGAGAGAGAGAGAGGCACTGGGAGGCATTGAGAACGAGGAAGGGAGAAACAAATGAGGGAATTGCAGAGCAGCTAGGGAGAGACAATGGGGCGTGAGTGTGGGTGGCGGAGACGATACCGGGATATAGACCCGGGGGGAAGGGGGGGGGGGTAAAAAAGATAACGAGGTGTAGGCAAAAAGTCGCACGCCAAAGTCCCGAACGTGTCTTTGGCCAGTCAAGCGCGATTAGACAGCTGCGCGACCTGCTACAATAACGGCGACGACAGCGACGACGACGACGACAACAGAAATAGCTTTGACTTTTTGGCAGGTCCAGTTCTCAGAGTCATGCACGGTTAACCAAACACTAAAGCGCTTGCCTCTAACCCGAATTTCTCTGCAGTGGTGAAGGATGCGACCCGGGATGCTATCAGGATTGCCGCCGTCCGCAGCTCGTTGGCCGATTACAGCCCGTCTGTAGAAAGCTCCGTATGTGCGTCACGAGAAATGTTTCTAAGATGCAACATGCAATACAACACTGTGATAACCTTAAAACCTTTCACATCTATTATTTGCTCACTCTCATGGATCGGAGCTACAATACGCTGCGTGAACATATCAGGAATAATATTGTACGATATTTCAAAGTCAGCTTAAGTCACTCAATGAGGAACGAGGGAAATCTTTGAACAGAACAGGTGGATCTCATCTAGAATAAAACTTTATCTAGAATAAATTCATTTTCAGCTTTGTGAGGAAATTGTAGACTTCTGCTCCAGAAAATAGTTTTGCAGAAATGTCATCCCATACGAAGATTAGACTAACTACGTACCCGAAAAGTCGTACGCCAGGCTCCGTCATGCCGCCCGGCGCCCCGGAGACGTCCACCTAGTGGACGGAGGCGGCCGTGTTGTTAGCGGGTGGACAGGTGAGGAACCCAGCGGTCAAGAAGCAATACTTGCAACACCAGGTCCGATTTTCCGATTCGGCTAGTAAATCTCCAGCAGACGGCGCTTCCTGTTACGAATCTGCGCCACTTTAATGGAGAACGTTACAAATTCACGATGTGTATCAATTAGTTCAGACACAGGCGACAGCCTTTTCTCTCTATAAAACTCGATGATGAACTACTGAACTTAAATAAATTTGCCGCCCGGAGAGGACGATTTTAGATAGAAAAAATCGCGGCTTAGTTCTCAAGGAAGTGAGCCTTTTTGTGTAGAGATTTTTCAGATGGTGTAATGGTGTGGCTGGAATCGTTAACGGAGGCAGACGGCGAGATTGGTACCGGGTGCAAAGTTGACGCAGGCTAGCTACAGGCTTCGGCCGAGTGACGACGACGACCAAAACCTGCGTGGCATCCTAGCAGGTACAAACAATGCAGATATCTTGTTAAAAATCTGGTCGTTTAGTAGGCATTATTATGAAGGAATGCTGAATACTGCATAATTGCACGGTCTCCGTCGACTTTGAGTCATTGGATGTCACCCAGAAGGTCGAGATAAGCCAGCTCGTGGCGTCCAACTCCCCCAGTCCGTTCCGTCAACGAGCCTGTGTCGACGCGTAGAGTACAACAGCCACCGGTATTATTTACAGCTACGTAGGGCAAAAGAAGTCAGTGGTAGCATTATCATTTCGACTGATGAATCGCTTTTGCATATGGAGCCTAATAAATCGGAATCACCGGGTCTGTTGAGGACCAATTGCAGATTCCCTGTACTCTTTCCTTGGCAGGCCGAGACGTTTCAATTGCAGGTAAGATGTTATGTTCTTTCCGTTTGAGGGCAGGCAATATAGGAATAACTCGTCAGTCCAAATGATCCAGAAGCATGTTTTTAGGGCAATGTTCGGCAAAAACCGCAGAACTTAGATAGCCGATCTGTTTGCCGCGTACGAATTGCTTTCGATTAATGAAAAATATTATGTGCGTGTTGCTTTGCTTGTGTTTGAAATGATGAGAGGTAAGAGTCCAACTGAAATATCCTTTGCACTCAGCGCGATGGCCGGCTGCTCGCCGTCGCATTACCAAGTTTGTAAACCCCTTGGGCTTAAACAAAACTAGTAGGCAGTGTCTCGCCCAACGCCTGCCGTTTATTCAGGGCTCTCCTCGTCGAGACGTTCCAATATTATCGGCTGTGAGGGAATTTGCGAGGGTAGTTTTGCAACATGCGACCAAGATGCGTTTAGCCAAATATGTAAACGTAAATATATAAAAAGATATGAATTGGCGGAAATGTGTAAACTTGTGTAAATTTAGGAACTGTAAGTGTAATTTGGAGTATGATGCAACTATTGTGAGTACAAAATATGCTTAAAACTGAATGCGATGGGTGGTGCAATTTATATATATATATATATAGACATGGAAACATCATCTACCGATACTGTTATTCTCGTTATTGCAACAACTGTCGGGATCGCTGTTACCGATCGTGGCAAAGACTCCTTGCTATGACGCATGCGGCAGCAACGCATTGATAGAATGAGCGTTGCGTGTGCACTCTTTGAATAAACACCGGGTGCGAATAATAGGTTGGCAGGAAATGAATTTCGACGACGACAACAACACAAGACAAAGCGGTAGTAGCAGCAGCGGGTGGCAGAGGCTAACAAACTGCAGATTCAGGAGATTATCCATATATTGGGCTAATCAAATTGTGGCGGTATTTGTGCCAATTATTACACGCGTCATAGCTTGATAAGCGGCCGGAAGAGCAGAGAGCAGGCGAGAAAACGCGCTTGAGAATGCTGCTTCAGTGCCGTTCGGTCCTCATCGATGTTACCGCCAACTATGACCCCCGCGACCACGTCTTTAATTATCATCAGCGCCACAACCGTCATCATAACTCCTATTCCTCCGCTATCTATCTATCTGCGTCCATTGATCGAACGGGCGCTTTGGGTTCGATCGGGTGCCGGCAGAGATCAAGGCAGGCTGGTAGGCAGTTAGCCAGCTACTGAGTGAGTGCAGCCTGTGCTTTGGAGTGGTATCTCGGCTATACCATCATAGTCATGGCTTGCTTCACTGTGCCTTCGGCCTCGCCAGCGGTGAGACAACGATCACGGAAGGCGTAGGGCGGGTCAACGGGGAACGGGCGTGGAGAAAGAAACAGAGCAAAGGAAACGAATGTCGTGAAGGAGCAAGGAGTGAAGCAATAGTACAAAAGTACGAGACCGAAGGGAAGAAAGGCTAGGCGAGTGAGTGAACGGGAAAAGAAGAGAATGCAAAGCGAAGACGGGGGAAGAGAGAGAGAGGAACAAAGATAGGGTTCCAATAAGTCTGCGACATTGAGGCCAGCAGCCCAGTGAGACAGACAGGCAGACAGGCAGCAGGGAGACTATATCGATAGGGTCAACTTGATGTACGTTTGTTCCTGCTAGATAAATACGCTTAGATAAATAATAATAACAACAGCGCCGTCGGCAACACAAACAACAACATCAACAACAGTGCGATCAACAACAACATTAACAGCAACAACAATGCGAACAACAACAGCGACAACAACAACAACAATGCGATCAACAACAACAACCACAACTGCCATAACCGACAGCAATGACAGCAGTACTAGAGGCAGTCATATTGTCCAAGTACCATTTGCAGCGGTTCAGTGCGTGCTACTGCTCTTGTTGTTGTACGAACAGCAGCGGAAGCATTCGGCAAGGAAGGCCTTTAAGGGAAACCCACCCGCCCCGTGTTGTGGCCGTCCTTCTCGCCGTCTGCTCGCTCGAGGCTCAGTCATCAAACGCTGCTCGTTATCGAGGCGTGGGAGTAAGCTTAAGTGAGCAATTCAACATGCTCACGTGCTTCATATATATATATATATATATATATATACACATATACATATGTGTGTATGTAAAAATTTGCGAAAGTAGAGCGAAAAGTTCTGAGATATATTTATAATTATAAAGAAGAATATTTATTTCCCCTTCCAAAAAGTTTTTGTTTTCATCAAAATAACTCTCTCTACTGCGACTCCTCCCTTCAAAATCTTGAAACAGGAAAAAGTCGCGCGAAGCCGGCGCCAGGCCGGGCGAATCGTACTCTAACGGAAATCTAGACATTTTTCATTAAATAATTTGCAATCAGTAACTATGTGTGCGCTGGTGTGTAGTCGTGATGGAGGGTCTAAGAGTTGCTTGCTAAACGTTTAGGCCTCTTGCGACGGCAGTCTTGCGCAATCTTCCTAAAATGTTACGGTAATATTCGTTATTAATTGTACAACCAGGTGGCAAAATTCGTGAAATATGTTGGCTTCTTGTAGTCGAAAAACATCAAACGGGAATTGGTGTTAGATCTGATCTGTCGAATTTCTCTTCGATAGGCTCTCTCCTTGGAAGCACCACTAAAGATATTAGACTTATACCCATGACTCCTCCCTTGTATACACTTTCTGAAGGAATGCAGGGTATGGAATTGTGTGCTTGATCACTATAAGCAGTTTGTAACATTTCCACCACGTCAAAACATATAGTGGTTTTGATCTTGCGGCAAAATTCAAACATTGCTGATTCGCCCTAGTAGATATACATTCATTACTTAGTGTTAGAAATCAATGGTTCATACTGTTGCCCACAAAATTTGCAGCACACCAAATAGACTTAATGAAACTTTTCTTGAAGACAGATCTTCATGAAATCCATAAACAATAAAACGGGGCTTTATAAAACAGCGGGTCAATGTCTGCCATCTTACTGTCCTACTTGAACATGTGTTTATTAAAAACTATCATTTTTGGTACAATATATGCATTGATCGAATTGTATATATATATATATATATATATATATGTATATATATATATATATATATATATATATATATATATATATATATATATATATATATATATATATATATATATATATATATATATATATATATATATAGACAAAGTCCATATTAATATATATAACAATAATCGTATACTCATAATATTTGTTGAATAAGAAACCGTCCTGCACACAAAATAGGGCATTACCTTTCACTCTGCAACCTCATTGTTTATATGAGTACCCTGACAGGATGACGACTGCGCTTTCTTAGCTGGCGGACGACTGTTTACGGTTCGGCCCGAGCTTGGCGCACGAACATGGCGAATCGCCAGGCCGAGACTTCAGGCCGCACGCCAAACTGAAGCCTCTCTACAGTCTGATGCGCCTAAGTCTGTCGTTAAAGAAGCCGTCGGCCTTGGGTGCTTGGCGCCCTAAGGCTAAGCCCATTTGAAGGCCGTAGCTAACTTTCCTGGGAAACGACTCCTAGGTATTAGGCCGCTAAGCAGCTAAGTCAGTGGGTTGCCGGAGGCGGAAGGGGGCGTAGAGGAGAAGCTGGCCAGATCGCCAATCATGCTTTCCGATAACGTTGTCCTAAGTAAGTCTAGTCGTCACGCTTTGCAGGGCGTCCAACAATTGGTTGAGGTTCTGGCACACGGCGACGCTCCATTTACTGCGAGGGCATTTAAAGGGCGTTGTCGACTCTCGGAGATCCCATTAGCATGTATATACGAAGAACACCGTGAGCGACGTGTGGCCAGCAATGTGGACCAGGGAAGGACCACAAACATGCTCTACTAAGCGTAAAGCCAGACGGCCTAGGAGACCAAAGGAGCATACCTTGCATATCAGGCCAAGCAGCCTGTCTGAAGAGATGGATTTGAAGGGATCAGTATAACAGGCAGTTGTGCTATTCTACCTCGAAGATGGTTCGTGAGACGCTCCACAAGCCACCGGATAACGTGTGTGTGCAATCAAAGATGCGAGATCTATCAGCCTCTGCAGACAAGCAACCAGATCACATATTATTTACCTTTGCATTACATCAGTAACGCTATACCGACAGGATCCACAGTCATCCATAGACAAAGCTTATGCTAGAGGATATTACGGGAAAAGCAAACGCTATTCGTTGAGGCACACAGAAGCTCACCCCCTAACTCGCCGTTAGGTAAGCGGAAGAGATATCGTGGGTTCAAAGCAGGATTATCACGGATGACGAGGTCCCCTTTGACTTGAGGAGCCCCGCCCACGAAACGTCCATATGAATTTCCATAATTTAATTGTGTTTGTGAATAGACAACAACTTGGAATAGTACTACATCAAATCGTAAATATCGATTGATATATAAGTAACTACAGCTGTATGTAGGAATTATCAGAGTGTGTACGAGCAACAATCGCGTTGCGTTGGTTGCAGCTGTAATAAAGCGTCAAATGTTTAGGCTACACGTATGAGGTATCTATAATCAACTATTATTACCATCATGACATGTTCCTAGTTCACCACTGTGAGAGACATATTATTATTATTATTATTATTATTATTATTATTATTATTATTATTATTATTATTATTATTATTATTATTATTATTATTATTATATTTGTTATAGCAATATAATTGTGAGGAATGAATGTATATTCTCGTTATCTCATGATTTCCCACTAGCTACTTTCAGCCCACTGCACTTAATAACGATGTGGCATTTCCTCTGCAAAGTGCCAATGAAAGCAGCTGCCTCAGAAACTCGCCTTTGCGCATATTCCTGGTGTTTGCTTGTATTCGATCATTTAAGTCTTTTATAGATGCCCTTGTACTTCTGCTAACCGCGTCCATTGTCTCGATATGGGTCACGACTCCTCGCACCAGAGTAATCGGCCATCGAATTCCGTCCCGTCGATATCATTACTAATTAAAAAAGACAGTTAGCCGCCCCATTGAGACAGATGGTTGCAAGCAGGAGATAATGATCGTTAGGTGTGCACCTCTTGTTTGCGCGCTTGTGTGAATCAAAGACAACCAAGATCGTTACAGCTTTCAATGTCATACAACTTCACATCCGAATGGTGTTTGTAAACAAACAAAGTGTAGGCAAAGTTAGATAAAATGGTAAATAAAAATGTTGTTTAGTAATCTGACACGATCAAAATCCTATCACAGGCCACCCTGATACATTTGAGAATATTAGCTATAACCCGTTTTTATTTTCCTCAGTTGAAGCAAAATAGGAGTGCTGTATGTCTTCATTTGTTCTCAAATATATGTTTAATATTGCGAGAAAAGGTAAATTTTTTTTTTACCTTTTTTCTCATATTGGAACTAATGCCGCTAAAGAAGCACTTTGGAGTGGATAAAAAAATTATAAACATTTGCCCAGCGACAAATCGCATACATCTAAAATCGCATGAAAAGCTCCGAGGCCAATTTAAGCCGTTCATAAACTGACACAATTCATTATTGTTTTGACTCGCCTGTTACATCAAGCAACAATTTCGCACAAAGTGTGCCGAGGGAAGAGGTTACAGTCTACTCTAAGCCCCAAAGTGCCCGTTTTCTCGAGGAAATGAACTTTAACCTCTATATTATAGTTGGTTAGCGCGGAAATATTGTGTTTCTTGTGCATATGAGAACAATGGTTACGTCCTTATTACTGCCAGTTGCCGACGGTTCTTACAAACTAGGAAGGGCTCAAGCAACACAGGGTGTTGAATATTCACACTGATTTATATTGCTTTTTGCCAAGCTCTCAGTAAAATGTCGGGCGTTAACGTTGTTTGACAACGCAGCAAGATGAGAGACGTGTGCTTAGGTGACTTATTCGCGTTAATGAGTGTGCGTAAGCGTTTTGTCAAAGGTATTTGTTGTAGAGCCTAAACCGGTCGACAACCCAGACGTGTACGAACGGAATTGCTTTCGCTGGTTAGTGTTGATAATCACATCCCAAAGCGGCACACAACGCTGTCGCTGTCGTTGTGTTATAAAAGACCACAACAGGCCACCAAATCGGCGTTTGCTCAAAGGAGCAAAAAAAGGGGGAACAAAAAGATAGAGCGGTAGAAGCAGCGCGCGCACAAGACGACGCTGGCAAACGGTAGGAATTCGGAAAGTACGTTATTGCGTCCCCACCGACTTCAAGCACCGTTGCTGTGCAGAGAGGGCCGTGCGAGATATTCAAGCTCTCGTGCATCGC
Source organism: Dermanyssus gallinae (assembly GCA_003439945.1). Lineage (NCBI taxonomy): Eukaryota > Metazoa > Arthropoda > Arachnida > Mesostigmata > Dermanyssidae > Dermanyssus > Dermanyssus gallinae. Next base: position 200,222 of record QVRM01003691.1, on the reverse strand, counting down.
CCTACCTCAGCTAGCTGAGATGGAGATGGAATAATCTCTGATCAAACACTCGACTCGAGCAGAGCTCGTGATGAAGAGCTCGAACTGCGGCGAAGTTTCGATTCGCCAAGCATCTGTCGTAAGAAGAGTACACATATAGACATATATATGTGCATATGTACGTATATGCTTACAAACACGCGTGCATACGCACTAGGCTCACTGTATGGCCGCTTGTGCCAGAAGGGAAACCAGCGACGACAGCAGTTCGCCTCGCTTTTCTGAAGTACCATAGGCGTCCACGGACACCGAGTGAGCGGCTCGGAGCTGTACTTAACGATGCAATAGCCGCACGCGGCCGCCGGCTGTCAAAAATACCACCTTTCCCTATCCCCACACTGCCCCTTGTGGCAAACGCAAGACACTGTTGGCCATCGGCCTATTGCAACAAAAAAAACGAAACAAATAAACGACATGGCCGCATTCAGTAAACTTGGAACACTCAGACCAAGCCAGACCTCGATACGGTTTGCCCGGGCTGCAAACGTCACTGGTTAACAATTTGCCGATAATTGAGTCGAGAGTCAAGAAACGTCCAGTGAATACTACATGATGGTGACTAACACTAAATAGAGCACACATTGACCCGCAGTGCTAGGTAACCATGTGTACCGTCACAGTGGCTGTTCAACGAGCTAACGGGTCGAACTACCTATGATGGCGGTTTATTACGCACCTTGAAAGGATATGCGTTAGCCTCTTTGACAGGAAAGAGGACATTGACGGGCGATCAATATACGTCCTAAGCTGGGGCGTTTAAACCGTTACGTCGTGCCATAGTGGTTGCAAATCGTGTAGTCGAACTATTTGCGCTTATTTTTGTTGTCGTATTGGTGATGGAGAGGGAGCAGTTATTGTTTTGCATATTATATGTTTCGTAACAAGCTTTGTTAATACTTGTTGTTGGTTGCTGATGCTGCTGTTGTTGTTGCTGCTGATATTGCCATCGCTACTGTTGTTATTAGTGTTGCTAACAGATTTTTCGATGACTTCGTTTACCCCGTTCGTATTGGGTGTGTGGAGCATGTACATACTTGCACGTGGGCGCGACAGTTATTTGCTGAAGCAGAAGTGCTCGCTGTCGTAGTCATCGAACTAACAACAGTCATAGAAGCTGAGCGTTGCGGCTGCTGATGCCGCTGCTGCTGCTGCTGCTGAGTATTCAGATCATACGGCAAACACGGCTGGTCATCACATATCGGTCATCATTTCGGCGCGCGTGGCGGAAGGGGTGCGGGGGGTGGCGGGAAAAGCGGAGGCCACTTCAACATGTAGTGCTGTGCTGCTCACACTTGAACGGGATTATCCCTGTCTATGCGCACCGGCTTATGCGCTTATCCACTCGTCTACGACGCTCGGCTTTGCTGTCGTCTTTCTCTGCAAACCCCCTCTCTCTCTCTCTCTCTCTCTTGCCTGCCCGCCCTCTAGCCGACAAGCTTCCCTTTGTCGAGCCTTTTCCACACACTCAGGAGCAGAGTGAGCGGCGTCGAACGCCAAAAGGAGAACTGGCACGAGTTAAACGTTGACGCGAGACCCGAGCTGCCGCCTCGGGTTCTCATCGATGCGAAGAGCTCGACGGTCGCAAAGGCGGCGGCGGTGGCGGCGAATGGGAGGGAAACGCAGTAGGAACGCGGCACATGAAAACAGCGAGGAACAAACAGAGAGCAGCAGCACCAAATGGCAGCGAGCACTTCACGACGAGCGGCGGCGGTGAAGGCGGCAGCAGCGGCGGCGGCGACGACTTCCACGCGCAGTCCAGTTACGGGGCCGAGGCGCGGCGAAGCCAGGCAAACACATCTAGGCATACAGCATGCTCTCGTGTTGCCCTTCATACTCCTTTGGTCTTTCCACGCCTGCTTGACGCTGATGGCTGAATGAGTACATCAGCGAGCCTGGCTTAAAGGATAGCCGTGATGGACTGACTAGTCGTTGTCGTAGATAGTATGTGATAGTACTTGTGGCAATAGTAATGCTACGCAGAATCGCAAGTCTGCAAGTGCGCGAATAGCAGCGCCACTAATACCTGTACCAGTAACTAATCGCAAGTTGCGTTTAGAGAGATTCACTGGTTAAATGATGCAGAATGCACGCCAATTCGTCCTATACATAGGTGGAGCATCTGGCTGATCAAAAAAGGACGGACTGATACGGTCAGACAAAATGGCAGGTTATGTGGGTGAGCTTACAGGTATACAATACGTACTTTAATTGACCGGCCATATATATATATATATATAACAGGTCGCTACGAGGAATTCCATAAATGAGGACCTTTGCACAGACTGAGCGTAGCTGCTCCGCAGGCGACTACTTACTTATATATATATAACATGATCTGTCAATTTAAACTTTGGAACGAGGTGAAAAGGTCTGCAGGTACAGAGTCGCCTAACTAAGGTGTATAAACAATCCTACAACTTAGTAGACATGCTGTATATATTAGGGAAGATGGTTCACTTGGAAGATAAGATGGAAGTAGTCAAGTCGTTCCAGGAAACAATAGTAGAGATACTGCTTTTATGAAAATGGAGGTAATTCTGCAACTGGGCACTTTCTTCAACTGCTGGAAGGAGGCCCATCGAGTCCTGATTCCTAAACCCGGATTTTCTTAAGATGACTCCTACCTCGTCCCTTTGAGTCGGTCGATTCGTTTAATGCTAGACAACTTTCAAATGACTGAACGGCAATAGTTGGCACTAACACGGCTTTAGCTTAGGCCACTCACGTGACGCATTTCAACGCATTCTAGCCTTAGCTGATATCCAGACAGGTTCTGGCTCCGAGACGAGATCGCACTGCCCAAGAATTCTACTTGGCATAGAAATGCTGCTAACTCTATCGTATCAAAGTCTTTAAATTATGCACTGGCATGCTTTCCTATATCGCCATATCTTGGAAAGACTTTAGCATCTCATCTGTTACAGCTTATCGTCGCCTACCTCGGTATGGTGTACATTGTAACCGCAACCGTCCCCCAGAGCTTTATTTCAAGGGCCCAACTCTACCTAAGGTTGCGTAAGACGAAGCCCTGCGTTTTCCTCATCTCCTCAATAGTATTTCCATAGCCTGTGTTGATGATTTAGCTATCGTGGTTTCATATTGGTGGCAACATACAGTTGCGCGATGCCAGTGAGCTGGAGAAGATAGCAATAGGCTTTCTGCAAGACGTCGGCATTTGGCTCTCTCCGCATAGGCCTCGCCTAGCCTCAACTAAAACTAGCAATATTTCAGAACGGACAAAGACGGTCAACTCAACCTCGAACTAGAGAAGTGTGCCATTGTCGTTTTTAATACAGAAATTTATGAAGTACGGCTCTTTGAAAGGCAGCTCCCTGTAATATGCAAACAATTAACACTGCCGAATTGTATGATCTGCCCTGGCAATTGGAAATCAAAAGTAGTGCTTGAAGTAACATTAAGGAAAGTTACCAATCTCCTTCGCAAAGCCATGAAACGTTAGTTTAGCGTTTAGTGCGTATTATACCAACAACGTCAGCATCGAGTCTCACACTACCCTTCCCGGGTATGCGAAAATGCATTTACCCTCTATAACAATATATACAATAAAATTGTACTGTAATAGTGTATTGTTGTTGTCTTTGCGGTATTACGTTTACACAGTGTTTTGGTGTACTGCTTGATCACCATAAGCAGTTCGTAATATTTCCACCACTTAAGAACAGATAATTTGGATTTTAACACTGAACTGAATGCAGATTCGTTGCTTCTTAATTTTTAGCGCCAAACTTAAACAATAAATGCCGCTACTGGTTGACGCTACCGAATTTTGTCTGTGTGTGGCTGTTAAATGGCGGTTCTAGGCAAAACAAATTGAAAACCCTTGGCAGTTTCGGTCTGGCGGCAAAACTTTAAGTACAATTATAGAATTTTCTAATCGGCCAATATATATCTATATGTATACATTCACGAGACACATGGATATCCTCCCTTACGCAAAACCCGTATAAAATATTAAAGGGTTTACGGGAATATGGAGGTGCGATATAGTTTGGCGTTATAAAGTCAAATAACGTACACTGTTAGATCGAATACAAGGCAATGTATCTGTAGAAATTCGTACGCCGTGACAGCCAGCATTAAATCTGCGTCCGAATATGTTTAACACCGGGCCTACTTTATAAAAATATAGAATCGTTTGGAGAAGACGTAACTACTACATTATAAAAATATAAAATCGTTTAGAGAATACGTTCGGTTTAATGAGACACAAAACTAATTGGAAATTAAGTGGATAAAGACTCACTTAATCAACTAGCAGGTAGTGTGCAGATAATTCAGATTAAGAGAAACTCCATAGATTATAACTGCCTACCAAAACAAAACTGCAGCAGGCTTTTGGGCCCGAATGTGTTACCGTACTTGAAAAGTGTAGGTCGTACTTGAAACGTGCACACGCGCGTCTGCACATAATAGTTTAAAGGCGGGCGTATACATGGTGATCGTGAACGCAACTACAACGCAACACAATGACTTGTAATGGCTTCTATGAGCTTTCATGAATCTTGAGTCAGATTTTTTGTCGCGAAGGCAGGTGGCAGTGAGTGACCGGGGGTCACGGGGCTGATCGGTGGGGAGGCAAAGGCATCGTCTGCATTGATCTTTGCCTCACTTGGGCCGGGCCAACCGGCTCGATTCAACGGGGGACGGTGGGCAGTGCTATCGGAAAAGGGGTGATGATAGAAGATCGTATGAGATGTTGTTCGTGATCAGCGGCCAGCCGGCACCCGTCGACGTCGGTCATCGAAGCACCATTGGAAAGGAAACTGTCGAGTGGTGCATGCCAACTCGACGTGTGCATGAGCCCGGTAGCGGGGTGCGCGCTCTCCGGGGAAATCAATGAGCAGCACCTCACGTCGTTGTCGAATGTCCATCAGCTCGCTGTACCACACTGCACACACACATTCAGACATACCTGTTGGTTAGGTCATAAAGATAATACTCCCTTCAGTGGCGGTGCTGATCTAGTGGTTGTCTTGTTCTTTCTTTATATATATATATATATATATATATAAATATATATATATATACATACATATAGGTTACATAGGTATGTTACTCTGATTGATACACTCCATACATAACGTGTGTAATATATATATATATATATATATTACACACGTTATGTATGGAGTGTATCAATCAGAGTAACATACCTATGTAACCTATATGTATGTATATATATATATATATATATATATAAATATATATATATATATATACATACATATAGGTTACATAGGTATGTTACTCTGATTGATACACTCCATACATAACGTGTGTAATATATATATATATATATATATATATATATATATATGCCAATATGAACACGTGAACGCAGATTATACATCTATGATGACATGCAGATTCTGTTAAAGGCAAATCTTCAGGCTGCAAAGATCAGAACAGATGTGAATCTATCCAAATATTTTTATTTGAGGGATTAGAAAGAATACAATAGAAAAGCGCACTTCGTGTTTCATAACCGCGTCTATTTGCATGTATGCATGACACGAACTGACATTTTATATATATATATATATATATATATATATATTAAGATGTTGACCAAGGTTGCTAGCTAGCGACATGGGTATCCCTTAGGCAAATGAGAAAAATACATCAATAACGAAAACGCAGCAGAAAGAGCGATAAAGACACTTTTTGTCTAATGGGTGTTGACCAATTAACGTATCTAATTATCGTCGCCGTTAGTAGGACGGCACGCGTCGTAGTGCTACTAACTCAATAACAACTTATTGACGTTGAGTCGTTGTCGCTTATTCGATTCTCCGAGATCGGCCTCTAATAGCAGGATACTGGGATCGCAGGCCTGGAGGCCTCAACGAGTTTGCTTGAGCAGGAATTCATCGTCCGATTATGGACGGCGGTCAACAGTGACAGCTTTTTCTTGCAACCTGTCAGATAGCTAATATGATAGCACGCATAACACGAGTCAATGCAGTCTGCCAGCGCTGGGCACGGCGCTAGCACGACGCCGCGTGATAATGAACCTCATTTTGCGTAATGGAGATTAACCGATATGGTCTGAGTCAAGAAGCGATCAGACGAAGCACAAGACGACAACATCGATCTGACACGGGGATCGGCTTCACGAATCCAGTTTCGTCCACAAATATGCTGCCGGTTTACTCAACTTGACTTACTGACTTTGACTGTATGCCAGATCTGGTACTATTGCTGCTGCTGGTTGCTGCGGGTCCTTTATCACTGTAGGCCATCAGGGTCTGCACATATCGCTAAGCCTGGATATGTGCGTATATATATATATTTATATATATATATATATATATATATATATATATATATATATATATATATATATTTTTTTTTTTTTTTTTTTTATATATATATATATATATATATATACATATACATATATATATGCGTAAATAAATATATATACATATACATATATATATGCGTACATATATATATATATATATATATATATCGGCAAATTCATGTACATTGATTTTTTTAAGTTGAATTGAGACCACCAAGGTATTTTGGGTCGTTTTCTTTGAAGCTTTAGCTACACACAAGCCAAATGTTGCGCCATTGGGTGGCGGCGTTAAATGTTTGAGTTTGGTTCAAAGAAAACGAGGTTTGGCTATATGTAAGAAATCGAATATTGAGGAGTAACGATTCTGCATTAAATGCATCTGTGTTATAACTAAATCACATGTGTTCCGCTATATATATAAATATATATATATATATATATATATATATATATATATATATATATATATATATATATATATATATATATATTTATATATATATATATATATATATATGCTTGTGATCTAGGTATCTCTGGGATTAAGACTGTTGTGTTTCGTTTATAGGGACACACACTAATTTTGGATAGTTATACTATCCACCTGGTTTACCCATAGTTGTGAATTGTAAAGATGCTGTACTAGGGAATTGCTTTGTTTGTGTGGATATTTGCAAAGGCGTTGTCTCATATATTGTTCAGTGTTCTAAAAAACGCATCAACTGCTGTTATGAAGTCCTTGTAACGCTCAGTAACCACTGTGATCCCCAAAGAAGTTTGTGGTATCTTACTTATCAATCGTCAAGTTACTATAAGGAAGATTGGTAAGGGATTTGAGATATTTTATGGAACAGTCGTACAACTCTTGAACGACATATTTTGTGTCTTTAAAGTGTTGTAAATCCGGCAAATTGACGCCTCTCGGGAAATGTTCGAATTGAACCTTCAGGAGGTAGCAGAAGACCCTGGATTGCTTTGAAAAATTACTACAGAAGCCAAGTCAAGGGCATATGGTTACAACATCGAGACTAAACTCTAATTCCCCCCGTGGTGCTTCCAAGGAGAGAGTTGATCAAAGAAGTTCAGACAGGGCGGATCCAACGCCAACGTTCTTTAACTATTACTTTCGACTACAAGGGTCTTGGATCTACAGGGATCTTCCACGAATTTCTGCCACCTAGTTCTACGGTCAATCAGTAATACTGTTGCGAAAGTTTAAGATTATTGTGCGAGAACGTCCGCTATAAAAGCCTAAACTTTGGGCAAACAACTCTTGGATCTTCCATCACGACAACGCATCGGCGCACACATCGTTACTGACTCTAGATTATTTTATGAAAAACTTGATTCCTATATTTCCGCAACTTCCCTCTTTGCTGGACCTGACTACGTGTGACTTTTCCAATCTCACATAACTCAGTTCTGAAAGACGCGTCTAAAAAGTGTTTCGAAGAGTAGGAAAGAAGGCGGCACACGAGCACTGCAGCGGGCGAGAGCTATTTAAGGGGAACAAAAACACATTGAAAGATTAAATAAAGATTATTTTTGAAATACGTATCAGCTCTTTTCCGCCCCTATAAGATGTCGAAATTCCTCTATAGTATTTGCTTGCCCCATTGCGTCTCTCCACACGGTTGCGGTCCGAATCGTTATCTCTTTGGTGCCTATGTGTACAAATATGCATGTGCGTATATATAGATATATCTATCTATATATATATATATATATATATATATATATATATATATATATAAGAGGATCTGATGTTAGGGTAAAGCGGAGCGACCCTGAGGTTTTTCTTATGAGGTCCTTGCTGCTAACTAGGCATGAAGCTACACGTTCAAATATCGTTTGTTATGAACTCGTGTTTTCCTTGTCTATAGCCAGCCCCATTTTCAAGCTTTGCCATGGTGACAATAAAAACAACTGTGAATTTGCGCGTACTGCTGATCGAGGGTGTAGTGAGTGTATTTATCAAATGTATATATATATATATATATATATATATATATGTAGGCCTGAAAAAAATCAAAGGCGATATAACTTTAAAATGGTATGCGTCCGGCGGGATCGCACCTGCGACATTTGGTGCTACAGTCCCCAAACACTAACTACCAAGTTTATGGTAAAATGACATTTACCAATCTAATATTTTTTTCTATCACAACGAAATAAAGACACTCCAGCACAATCTAGTGACTGAAAGGTTAAGCTAGAAACAAGATCTTTATTAATATAGCAATATCATCATGCTAAATTGGTTTTATGAAGTACATACGTCAACAACAATTGAAGCTTTCGTACGATTTTGGTGCACCATGACTAGCTAACGCCCAACTGGTCTTCAAGCCAAACCAAGTTTGTGATGAGTGAGTGACTGAGCTGCAGCTGCTGAGAGAGACCTGAGCATCATCCTGTCACCCGCTGCTTGCCTGATGATGAGGCTGCTTAGTCATCCTCACTGAGGGGCGCCTGAAGGGCTACGACCCCTACGATATCCCCACCCTCGTTCGTATCCAGCTTCCCTCTCTCTTTCTCCTCTCACCTATATGTATACACAAAGGTGAAGTTACAGAGTGAGAATACGAGAGCATATGAGGGAGAGGAAATGACAGAAAAGGGAGATTATATATATATATATATATATATATATAAGGGAAAGAGGGAGAGGAAATTACAGAAAATGGAGATTATATATATATATATATATATACAAGAGAGATTGCTAGCTGATAAAGGATAGATCAGAGAACGCAAAAGGTAAATGCATTTTGGACCTAGAGAAGTACACAGAGGCGCAGAGCGAAAGGCACACGTTGCTATATATATATATATATATGTGTGTATGCAAGTGTCTGTGTGTACTGAAACTGAATGAGAAAGGAAGCTCAAGGCAATCGCAAAGAGAGGATGCACTTCGGAGAAAGGAGCCCGGCAGGAGGGCAGATGACCGGAAGCTTGACCGGAAAACGATTCGATGATAGCGTCGTGTCCTGTGTTGTTATGTAAGAAGCAGGAGAATACCCGCGTGGCCAGCATCAAGCTCAGGACAACCGGCGGACAACCGGCTGGAGGGTTCGGCTTTTGCCTGTCACTCCCGAGCTTCGAGCTGCTGAGCAGTTCGTCCCAGTGGAAGTCCTGTAAAACCTGTCCTGAAATCTGTCGATTTCGGCCAGCGGCGACTGTGCTGCTGGCGTCAGGGCGGCTGTCCTGGCACGCTCTGGACAGTGCGCACTCTGCCCGGCTACCGCGGACGAACTTTAGAGTAGGCAGGTCTAACTCCTCGAATAGCTTTGAACGACTGCCGCAGATTAGCCGTATCAGTCATGGCAGAAGTAGTAGTAGTATTAGTAGACCCAGCTGCCGCGAGGAAACTATATATATATATAGTAGAAGCCATCTCCGCGTGTCTTCGAAAAATCGTTCGGTCGAACGACCTAATGACCAAGCCTAAGTTTAAATCGAAAAGTCCAAAACGAGAATAACCAAAGTACGAAGCAGAAGACTCTGTGCGCAACGGACTCGCTCCTGCACAGCTCTGAAAAAAAAAGATAGAAAAGCAAGGAACATACAGAGAGTGTCAAGGAGAAAATAAATTTCCGTTGCCTAAACGCCGAGCAAGTGCTATCGATAGGAAGATGGCAAGGACGACTTTAAACCGAATCGTTTCTCCATTGGTTGTATATATATATTTATATATTTATATATTTATATATTATATATTTATATATTTATATATTTATATATTTATATATTTATATTATATTTATATATTTATATATTTATATATTATATATATATATATATATATATATATATATATATATATATATGTATAAAGAAACAGCACTCCATGATTAGGCCAGTCACACTAGGTAAATTGGGTGCTGTGCTTTGATATTCTTAAAAGAACAAACGTACTGGACCTGACTGTGTCTTTCATGAGAGTTGGGTACAATCCCAGCCTACTCTTACCGGTATTCATCGTGTTTCTGTTAATGATGAATCACATTATTTTGCGTGAACAATTTGGGTTTCGAAGAAGTGTGAAGACGCGAGATGTACTGCAGTTGGACACTGAGCTGTGGCGAAGCCAAGATGTTTGCAATTTTCATAGACTCGATTGAGGTCCTCAACAAGCCCCTTGCCGCATATTGGTCGACGTGTCTGGGATAGCATGTGTCAACCTAGCCTTTTCTTCTTTAGATGACGACGCCCTATGAAATAAAGGCAAATAAGGTGTTCTTGAAGAGAAGTGAAAGGTGGGGTATCCCCAAGGAGGCTCACTGAGCTGCATCTTGTTTACTCGTCTCTTCTCTGAATTTATTAGCCATGTGCAACGGTGGTTTAGGAACGCCTTAGAGTGATGTACGTTGACTATGTCATTGTCGTGCACAAAGACGTCGGCGCAATGAAGCGCATCACTTCACTTCTTAAGTCCTATCTTGGACTTCAGGGGTAAGCATCCGGAATTCAGGGGTTTGCAGATAAGCATCCGAAAAACCAAGGCCGTAAAACTTCGAGGGAGGCGATTCGCTGAGGGTCATACTATCGGTAGCTAGGGCCGCCCCTCGAGGTCATGAGCCGGTTCCCGTATTGAGAAATATCAAACGACATTCCGTTGACAGCAGTTTCTTTATGCTGAAAGCGCTTTCAAGGTGTGAATCGACCTGCGACAACTGCGAATTTTCATTTTCGTGTATGTCCTGACTGGCTGTGCGCCGATGCTAGAGACGCTCCGACTGAGATTGCGCGTGCCATTAACTTCACCACTCTACCAATTCTTGATGAAATAGCGAATAGTGAGGGTGGGGATAGAAGTAACACCGGCAGCGGCGGAAATCGAGAGTCTAGACATCTTTCACCTGAATTGTGAGACAGGGCGCCCCGCGATGATCGTCACGTTCAATAAACTTCACGAGGGATACTCTCAGCTCACTTGTCGAATCTGCTCGCAGAATTACGACATAAACCACTTAGTCAACTGTCCGGCGCTTCGAAGGAGGTTGCTACACTTTGTCTCTCGTTAGGACGCCGAGGAACAGGAAATAAGAGCCCGTCAGATTGTATTATAATGTAAACGTAATGCAATGACGAATATACTCTGCTCGAGTGCAATCAATAAATTATGATTATTAGGCAAGTATTAGAACTGCACGAATTTCAGTTTTGCTAATTTTTTTTTAACGGCCTTTGACAACGGATGTCGATACATTTTTGTGTATCGACACAAAATTGTTCGGCCCTTAGAATGTCACGTAGCTTTGCGCCACATGTGCCTTCAATTGACAACGATTTGACAAACATTCCATGTCACGTCATCTGCTAATGTTTAGTAATAACTATAGGACGTAGGTGGTGAAGCACCATATATTTTTTATTGGGGTATTTATGCTCCCTGTTTTTTTGAGGTGATCATAGTCCACTCCGGCATTTACTTTTTCTAAAATTGGAACTATGCAAACTAATTCATAAGTGGCCGGTCCAGGCCTTGAATCCATGACCTCCGAAATGCAAGGCAATGGCTTTGCAGTCCGGACGTATGCAAGCACTAAACCTGCGGCAACCAATAGTTGTTAGGTTTACGACAATCTAAATTGTACAGCGCCATTGAGTTGTTGTACTGTGTAAATAAAAATGCTTTAGAGACTTTTTCCCCTTTAGAGAAGAAGCATTTCCATAGGTATGTGGGCAGTATATCTTTCACTGAGAAAATGTCATATCACATAAGAAAAGCAAGTGCGCAATCCTTTGTCGTGTCGTTGCAACATAAGCAACGGTGAAGTTAGCAAGACAGAAAATTCTATGCATTGTTGGCGATGCTCGGCAGTAACGATAAAAAGTCAACTTGTGACGTCTGTTAAATTGCAGAGCTACTGATGACGAAATGAAGTTGTCACTTGTTCGAGCAGGTCTGCGGCACCAATATGACTCAGTATTTGTTTCTCCCATCTCGTCTACATTGACCAGACAGCTGAGTGGCACGGCAGCGATAGATGTCACGTCACCCTCTTGATATTGTAAAGACAAAGACAGCTGAATGTAGGATTATACCAAGGCTCATACGAACCTATCTATAAGAACGCTGATGCGCCAGGTAAACTAATCTAGTAACTACAGAAGTATATACATAATATGATTGCAACTATGAAGTTATGGGGTGCAAATTCATGCTATGAGCTACTCCCCTTATTCAGCGCTTCAAAATATATTTATCCTGGCTAAGATCTGAACTACTAAACCGCTCCTGAGCCCTTTCGGGTATACCTTTATATATAATCGCAAGTTTCACTGTGTAAAAACCATATAAATGACATGGTTTTGATGTACGCTCCAATAACCTAAGGAGTCAACGATCAATCACCTCAAAAGCCGTGGCCCGCGGAGAATTCGTGAACGGACTGTTTGCTTGGCGTATGGCCAAATGGGCCCATGATAATCCAAATAGTGCTCGCCTATTTGGTGATTAATTACGATTGTCTTACAGAAGTATGTATATTGATACCAACCCTTTTATGTGAAATAAAAGTGATGTTATGTTATGTTATATTAGATAAAGACAACTATGTAGTATGTCGCATAAGACGATTTTGATTTAAGTGCGATATATTCAAGTCTGTTAAAAGCAACACTGTTATTGCGTCAACAAGGTCGGTTTGAAAATATGACGACGCGCAGGTCCCAACTGCTTGTTGAGCACACAATAATAATAATAATAATATTAATTAGACATCTGTGCTCCCCGTTTTATCCGGACTGTCTCTGTGACACCGATGGCTTTCAGGGATTAAACGATAATGGGCTCGACGATGTAGCAGTAAACTCCGTATACGATCCTCTTTGTGACGATGCGTGGTGTGTCTCGCGGGAGATAGCCAGTGTTCCTGCAAAGTGTTTTCAACACCAAAAGGGCAGCCGCATCCTCGTCATTGTCTTGTACTACCACCACTTCGCCGCCGAGTGTCATCCGGGTCTCATTAAATATTAAAAATTCCAAAAAAAAGGCACTAGTAAAAATTAGGTAAACTTGAATAGTGTATAACGGTACGGCGGTTATTTACCATAGATTTTGCCATGAGTATATTCTTAAACAAATAGTTACTCTTAGCCTCTGGGGCAAAGACTTCTGCATTAGCTTGCAGATTCTGGACCGTCCCAACATACTCGGTGTTGGTACTGTTAAAAACCTAGCGGAGGCACGCTGCTCCTCCCATGCTAGACACCTCAGAATCGTGTCTTCTGGGGTGTTCTCTAGATCCATCGTCGCAGTGGTCACACGTGGGACTGGGAGTCTTCTCGATCCTGAACAGGTAGGAATGGAAGTGCCCGTGTCTCGTCAGGACCTGGGTGGTGTGGAAGGTTAGTCGTCTCCTGGGCCGTCCTTTGATGTTTGGTATGAGCTTCCGAAGACTTACGGAACTTACTGGAGCACCCTCCTTCAGGCTGACGCACTCCTCAGGCCAAAGGGCAACGCTCGTCTACTTCTGGAGTGCAAGGCCTTCTCCCAGACGGCAGCGCTCTTCCGCCTTCAGATCTCAGAGAGCCGTTATGGCGAGCAATAGCGCCGCCGTTGTGCTCACCGTCCGGGATGCCATGATCGCCCTGAGAGCTCCGACCAATTGAACGCGGCGCAGGCAACTTCGGTTCGTTGCGGTTGTTAAAGTGTTAGCGGGCCAGAACCCCGTATAAGACTACTAGCTCGACCAAGGACATAATGATACCTCGCTTGGAGTGCCGGGGCTCATAAATGTTAGACATGAGTCATACAAATGTATTCGAAATTTTGAGGGCTTTCTCTGTTGCCCGGCGCAAGTGATAGGTTCATCGGAGACCCTAATCAAAATGTACGTCGCAGCACGTCATCGTAAGCTATGTTCCATGGCAGGGGGCCAAATATAAGGTTTTATGGCACCCCAGCAGTCATAATGAAGGTCATCCCTTGGGACTGAATATTCCGGTCATGTAGGTAGTCAGATGTGCATTTGTGAGCTCCTGGCGCCGAGCCAAATCTTTGTACTTGGGTATTATTGACACTAAATGTGTGAATAAATGGAATTTGTGAGAATGCCTCTTTACGGAAAATTGTTAAAGGCGTTCTTGACGTCAAGTAAGACGGCCACTAGAAGATAGCGTTTTCTTAGGGTGATCTGCAGAAGAGCTCGGCTTTTGATTGAAATCGCTGAATGGCGCTAATTGTCGAGCTACTTCGACACTATTGGTCGAAGGCTCACTGCGCTCACACTCGCTGGTGTCACTACAGAATACGCCGTAAACATTCTAGGAACTCAGATTAACAGAAGCTGCAGAAAAAATCATGACCGCACGCCGCCAAACAAAATAATAATATTTTTCTAAGACAGGTAACGCCACTGGCTGTTTGTAGAGAAACCGCGTCTTCTAAAATAGGCACCATGCGCTGACACGAAACAATTTAATAACAGTAAAAATATTCACTCAACACCATTCAAAGAATTGAATAAAAATAATAATAATAATAATAATAATAATAATAATAATAATAATAATAATAATAATAATAATAATAATAATATACCTAGATTGCTACATCGTCCTGCAGTCTGCTGTTCCAGTAAAATATAGAAAATCTTCAAGAATACTTAGGGAAACCAAAGCCACATCAACACTTACTTCGTCAAATCTTAAATGCTCAATAAAATCACATCAATATACCTAATAGAGCTCTCAATAATAATAATCTCAATAATAATAGAGCACTAGTTCAAATTATACTTCATTTAAACTAGTGCTTCGTTAACACAAGCAATGTTAGCTTAACGAGATCGTGGTCAATTCATATATGGCTTACAGAGAAAAGAGTCACAGAAAATGGATGACCATTAACTATGTGGTATACTGACCGACTCAGCTTGTTAGGCTGTTGGATGTATGGAGGTTTGTATCTGGTGATCGAGACGTGGAGAGAGAAAACTTTAATTTTCTGCGAATGTTGGGTCAACAGTTATTATTGTAGGCTAAGGAAATATACAGTGCAGCCTAAATAAACAGCTAAACACAGCGTTTAGGTCTCCCAAAATAGTGCATCCAATAACCGCATATATTTATATATATATATACCTGTATAGATATATACATCTATAGTATCTATATATATAGATATTATATATATATATATATATATATATATATATATAGATATATATATATATATATATATATATATATATATATTGAATAGGATGCTATAGTGCGTTTTATACTATCTATCTAGATATGCTATCATCGTGTCCCACTCATGTGCCGTTACCCCTGTTGTCCGCTCCGTTTGCTATTATCCTAGTCTACTGCTTTATTGCTCTTTTTGTGCTGTAGATGTTGTTGTTGAGCTTTTGTTGTTATTGAGCTCAGTTCCCAGAAGCAGGCCGTGTGTTCTTTTTTCTACCGCCGCGCAAAAAGAATGGGACGATCCACTACAAAGGATTGAGCTGCAATTGTGTGGAAAACGTCTCGCATTTCGGATCGAGAATAGAAGCCAAATGCAATGGCCACAGCGAAATTTGATCAACCGCACAGGATCTACTCCCCTTCCTCTGTCTATCGTGTACGTATACAGAACGAACCGTCTGAAACCCGACCGCACCACATTCTGTATAGGTCTGGCCCACGTTGTTATTATTATTATGATTAGTATTATACCGTCTGGTGGAGTCGAAGTCAAGCAATCACCTTCATTTCTATAATTTGCTCATTACTCGCCTATATATATATATATATATATATATATATATATATATATATATATATATATATATATATGTTTAAAAAGTTATAAACAGCATCTTTACAGATAAGTAGGAAGTGAAAATACATAACACTGTCCACTAGATCCATCCAAGACAGTTCCTGCGTGAGTCCGCTGCATAAAGATAACTTATGTTTAATAATTGTCACAACATTTTTTTTTCAAGATTTTCTGTAAGGCAATTGCCCGCGTACGGTTTTTTTCGTGTCATGGCTAACATTGTAGTAACATTGCTTCATTGTTCAATATAAAGCTTTATTTTTAGTAAGGCTTTAGTAAATCCCAACGCTAACCATCTGGGTTAGTTGTGTTTGCTATAAGTAGCACGAACGTGAAGTTACACGACATGTTCCATATACGATTTATTCCACATTTGCCGATGCGTTTATAACATGGGGTTAAATTGTCTAGTAAACTTAGAACAATATTTGACATCTACCGTTGATAGTCAAACATGCTGAGAGAGATATAGGCTATTTGTAGTGAATATTGTGTGTAGTTTTATTACGTAGTTTATTAACATAAAAGTGATATTTTACTGGTTTGCTCCAAATTGTCTTAACTTTTCATTAGCATTATTACAGCTCTTATAACATAGATTTAAGGCGCCTAGTGCACACGCCTCGAAGGTACTGCAACTCAACATTAGCGACAACGACCCTTCTAAAAAAAATAAACT
The DNA here is from genome assembly GCA_003439945.1 of Dermanyssus gallinae. Classification (NCBI taxonomy): domain Eukaryota; kingdom Metazoa; phylum Arthropoda; class Arachnida; order Mesostigmata; family Dermanyssidae; genus Dermanyssus; species Dermanyssus gallinae. The sequence continues at coordinate 183,395 of QVRM01003691.1, read as the reverse complement.
ATATATATATATATATATATATCTTTTAATGCATACCTTTTAACGTGGCCAAACTGCCGCTCACGTCAGTCGGCGCAACATCGTGTTCTAAAGTATCCGTCCACTGTCTGTCTTATTGGGTGCACGGGGCGGGTGCAGGAGCTCCCTGAACCCGTCGATCACGAGGAACCGGCGGCAAGCCAGCAGCACACAACCAAGACCATCCTGAAGCAGGACCATCAAACGCGGAGGTATCTCTCTCTCTCTCTCTATAGCTGTTGCCAGTATGATCATCACACTATAGTCGTCAGCCACCACTGTACCGATGAACTAGCTTCCCCGAATGTACAAATTTCGTCTTTAACAGAACCGTCTCTGCTCTTGTCTGTCATCAGCCGTCATAGGCCATGCTGCCACCTGCTATTTGGTCCTGGCTGCTTCCTCTGCCTGTTCAGCAGCAGAAGCACCACAACCACCACCATCCCAATCGCTCCCGCCTCTCTTCTTTCCTACCCCGACTGTTTCTTCTTCTCGGCTCCCCACTGGACTTAGTCGTTTGTGGATGTAGTACTAACGGCTGCAGCAGCAGCATTAACAGAAGTAGTGGCCGCCAGACATCGGCCTGTCCAACCGAATTAACAGATTGCCCCTCACGTGATGTCCGACTCCAAAAGCCGCAGTCTGATAAAGCCGTTTCATGAGCAGCCAATGGAAGTGTCGCCGGTCGACGACGACAACGCCGAGAGTGACAGCGGCCACAACAACAACAACAAAAATAGCAACAACAACAACGGAAACAACAAGAACAACAACAACAACAAAGGAAACAACAACAACGGAGACAACAACGGAAACAACAACAACAACGGAGACAACAACGGAAACAACAACAACAACGGAAACAACAGCAACAACAACAACAACCAACGACAACAACAACCACCAACAACAACGACGACGACGACAACGACAACAACCAGCAACAACAACGACGACGACGACGACAACGACAACAACAACAGCAAACGCTACGACAGCGAACTGCATATCATAAAGCTCATAGTCAACAGTAATAACAACGCCAGCAACAGCGGCAGAAGCAACAACAATTACATCATCATCATCACCGCCAAGTGCAACATAATAGGCTTTTACCCACTAGCAATTGGAAGCACACCGAACTGGATTGCATCAACAGCAAAAGCAACGACAACGACGACGACAGCAACAACATTAGGCTTGCTCAATAAGTAGCTTTCATTATTTGTGTCTTCACCTACCTGTCTTTGCCATCAGCGCCCGTCAGGACACAGATAGATTGAAAGGGAGACTAGAGCCAAAGAGAGAGAAGGAGAGGAGCGCGCGGGAAAGATATAGTTCTAGAGAGAGAAAGAGCGCGTCGCGTTCGGGTGGGGGGGGGGGGGGGGTCCAACATCATGTTGTCATCGGCCTGATTCGCGGCTTCTGATTCTGATTCACCAGCCAACGGGGTGGGGTGGCCCGGCCAAAAGTTTGTTTGAATCCACCACGCTCTCCACCCCTTCCTGTGGCAGGCGCCACGCCGCACCTTGAACGACAACATCCGCCCATGCACCGTCATCACACGGCTTGTCGGATGTCTACCCCGGCTGCCACCCGGGTCGAACGGGGTCCATGCGTGATGAGCGAATCCAGCCGGCCGGCGCGTGAAGAGTATATTCGGCCTGACAGCTGCAGGACACTATATATATATATATATATATTATATATATAGATATTCATCATAGATGAATATATATGATGAAGTAATGAATATATATATATATGTACATATAAACGCACATACAGACTTTATGTTTATACTTTTTAATTTTATAAGCTTATACTACCATATCCAGAGCTGCTTTTATTGAGTTAGTGCGAGCAATTTCGATTGCGTTCCGAGTAGAAATGATATTGCTAAGCTAAAAGAAAAGGCCCACGCTTTCAGCTGTATTGCTATCTACGCAATCTCATAAACATTTGTTAAAGTCTTTTTAGAGTACTCGGCTCGCAAATTCACTATATCTGTTCATATACTATGAGCTAAGGCAGTGCCAACCTAGTGCCATCCTAGAATACCTCGTTAAGACATGTCGAAGATATTTTGAAATTTGGAAAGTTGTAATATCAAGTTATTTGGCGATTTTGTGAAAACTATGTCTGCTTGAATATTTTCTATGTTTGAACTAGTATATTTACTCGCAAGCGATTTGTCACCATTTCACACCATGACTTCATAATGACCATAATGAATGAAAATATACGACATCGCAAATGTATACCTCATCTAAAAGATCGGGATAGATAAGAGTTTGTCGACGCTGTGTATGAAGTGAATGCTTAGTAACTTTTTATTTGTTTAAAGACTCAATCGGCTCGCATGGGAGTGCATGCCGCCTCTGTTTTTTATTTCATAGAATGATGGCGAAATCTTCTTTCAGCATATTTATTAGGCGTTGGTGTACTGTACAGGCTATCTGCATCCTTTGACCAGAATCTTCTGCTGCTTGCACTCGTGAAAAAAATCCATGTCTTTTATGAATATAACCGCACCATCCAGAAACGGTTTTTAGTAGTACCGAGCAAGCAGGAAAGTGCGTGGCCTTAAAAAGTCATTTTTAGTAGTGTCATAGTTTATGAGACAGTTATGAACATACATATAGAGGAATTCAAGCTTGTTCAAGCACCCTAATAACGGTAGTTTTTAAGCTCAGTTATAGTTACAAGGATCTCAATTGTTTAACTTTGCTGTACCTCTAAGCGAATAATATTCTCCGTTAAACATAACGTTTTACCAAACATTGGTTGATTTAAAAGTTAGTTACGCTTGAGTTCCACACGAGCATGTGTTTCCTTTCAAACGGAGTAAAGGTTAATTCATCTGATCTTTTGCTATCATGGCGGCTCAGCTCTGAAGACTCAAGTGATCAAGGGACGCCAGCAAACCTCAAGGCCCGACTGAAGATATCGCTAAATAATGCATGAAGCTCCCGGCGAACGACAGACACTACGTACACCTAATAGGCTATGGTCAATTTGAGCCATGATCCTATCCCCACATCTAGTTGCAGATACGTGGGGATATGAAAGGGAAAGTGAGAGGACCAAATCCACTTCAGGAAGATAGCATTCTGCGGCAATTCTGCAGTCTTTGTATAGACTGCCTTGAAACCCGCTTCTATCTGTTTTTACCGATTCGACTACTCGAAGAGCTCGGCCAGCCCGTCTTCGTGCGGAAGCGTCCTCCCCGAGGCGCTCTGTCAGGGGACGTCAGAAGATCTCGAATTACACAAGAAATAAACTCTGTTAGAGAAACCAGTCAGATAATGTCTGAATAAAAAAGGTTACCCTTATGTAAATAAAGAGCCATGCTCATATCCGGCAAACAAACCATATAGAAACTGCGTTTAGCAGTAGCGACGAAACAGTTAAATGCATGACCGCAAGCAGAGTACAAGAGCGACTTCAAGCTGTTAAACATCCTGATAACGGTTGTCGTTAGGCTCACTTCAGGCCAATACTAGAGTGCAAATCACTAAGTTTTGCTGTACTTTACGGCGAAAAACGTCCTTCGCTAGCACCGACGTTTGCCGAACCTTGGCTGACAGTTTACCGAACCTCGTTTGTAATTACCTTTGGTTTGTAATGTGGCAGGCCTTGCTCTCAACTGCGAGCGGTTCTAACATATGTGGACTCGGCCGATCTGAATTATATCTACCTATGAATAGGTATAAGCATATATTATATTTTGGGCGCATCTTTGCTTTTCACTAGAGTAATAAGGCAAATGTTGGTCTTCTAGCCGCCAAAATATAAGAAGCACGCACTCATAATGCAATTCCCTTTACACGGTGCATAGGTTAAAAGTAATTAAACAAATGTGTTCAATTTTTATAGTCGTGATTCTAGAAATATATTTTATTCTATGTTATTATGGCAAACGAAGTATGAGGTACTGCCACTAGAGTATAAATATGCAGGATCACTTTTTATAGTGATATTATATTCGCGTATACAGGCTGTGCCTCATTAACGGTAACGACAGCATGACTTTTTTACATTGGTAGCGAGCGCACTCTTGTTGTCTTTTGCCTGGCACCTATATGTAACTATATACGTGCGAAAAACAACTTCTTATATATATATATATATATATATATATATTGAATAACCAGGTCCCCCTCCGATAGCCTAGATAGAGAGCCCTTTTTCGGAAAATGAGGATGAGAATACAAGAAGGACAACGAGAGCGTGCGAAAGGGAGAGAGGGAGAGAGAGAGAGAGTGGGATTGACGGACTTGGCTCACCAACGCCGTGCGCTGGCGGCAATGATGAGGTGGTAGACGTTAGACTACTGCGTGTAGTCGCCATGTAGACGAGCACGGAGTATACGCGTGCATACAAAAAGTGTGCGTGCCCGACCCTATCTCTCTCTAATTGAGATGATCCGAGCTGCTGATTTTGCTGCGTTCGCTACGAGTAGCAAAGGCCACCGCCGCAGCAGCAGTAGCAGTGCCAGCGACATCGCTCATGACAACGACTGGCATAAAAAAGGGTCACCCGAATCCACCTATGACATCTCGGAGCATACGTTCAAATGGAAAGAAAATAGAGAGAGAGGAGAGTGGGAGTGTGTATTCGTATGAGTGTGAGGGAGGGAGCGGCAAGAGAGAGAGAGAGAGAGAAAAAACGACGTTACGGCACGGCTAACAATACTATGTGTACATACCTGTACATACGTTTTGTGCTCGACAGGTAGCACGACATCATTAGGACTGCGAAGTGCGTCTCGACAAGCGCGACGTCGATTCGGCGGTCGCATTGGCCATTCTCGGACATATCTGTATATATATATATATATATATATATATATATATATGTATACACAGCTTGAGTCTTCATAGCCCTCAATGGGCCCCGTTCTTCAGCCTCGTTCTTGTTTGCTTATCTCTCTCTCTCTCGCCCCCTCTCTCTATATATATTTCGGGCTCTCTATCTCACTGCCGCATTCTCTCGATGCGGCCACCGCTGAATGTTACCTGGCTGGCTAAGGTTACTGATCGTCGCGCTAAGAGAGCTCATCATGACGCCGTGACGGCTGGTGGCAACGACAGCCGTTGGCTGGCCCGCCGGCTCGACGCAACGGTCACCAACCAGACTCCACCAACCAGCTGCTACCTCGCATGATCTCGCTCGGTAGATACGCCACTTTCTGGGCTAGTGCAGGGCTAGTCCACGTCAGCCCAGCGTGGACGCTCATCGGCTACTCCGATTGTTGCTGCCGTTGTTGCTATTGTTGCTGATGACAACATTGATGTTAATGTTCCTGCTGCTGCTGTTGCTGCTGCCGCCGCCGCCGCCTCCGCTGTTGTTGTTCTTATCTCTGCTTCACCGCTGGTTGGCCGTCAACGGGCCAACAACAACGTTCAACGTTCCACAGCAACAACAGCGACAGCAGCAGCAGCAACAACAACACCAACAGAAGCAGCAACAACAACAGAAGCAGCAACAACAGAAGCAGCAGCAACAACAGAAGCAGCAACAACAACAACGACAAGGATCTGTCCTAATGTTACTAGAACTGTGACTACGATTTGCGACAGACCAAACCTTTGTGCGACGATAACGCTGCTAGAGCTACTACGACGACTAGACAGATACCACCATTTCTATGTACAGGAATGGCTACAAGAACCGCCGCAGCGTTACTGCAGATCTACTCGGAGATTACGGCTCTAATTATTGTCTGCTAATGAGACCGATCTGCTGACCATATAGGTAGAGGGTCAACGTAAGCATATTTTTTATATACACACATGCGTTCGTGTGTAGAAATGATGATATGAGCATACTACTCAACCAAAGAGGTGTGTTTGCATATTGTGTTTTGGGGTCAGTTGAAACTAGATGTGGGTTGGTGAGTTCCGTTCTATTTTTAACATCTGCTGGTGGATGTAAGTAGTAGGCTCTAATGCAGTGGTCTGTTTTTAACAACACCTATGAAAAGTCTCTCTATTCAACAGTGCTGTGCGTGAATATTTGCGTGAAATTGTGCATTTCCACTACCTCAACTGACTAAGTGCAATAGCCTCGGCGGTAAAACGTGCCAATGTATATGTGCCGCATAGACTCACCAATAACGACATGATGATTGCCTAAACTGCCTGCACTCATCTTCTTGAAAAGTACAACGAGAATGCTTTTCTAAGACACTTAATTACTGGCGATGAGAATTTGATTTTTTACGACAACGATTATCAAAGCGAGGCACCGGGACCAACTTTGAAAGCAGGTCTTCATGCTAAGAAGATGATACAGTCTGCTTTAGATGAATTGGAGAGATATGGTGTATTATGAACTTCCGCAGAACCAACACTCAATTTACAGTAAAAGATTTTGTCTACTATTTGTACTTCTAAGTAGATTCCAAATTGTAGAGTCGTAGATGATTCTGTGGTACCTTACACGTAAGTGATTTGCCGATACTATATACGTAAGTGATTTGCCGATACCGTATACGTAAGTAATTTGCTAAGTAAGGTTTAAAAATGCTGTGTTGACTCAGGTGTCTACTGGTGAATCCAAGGCTCGTAAAGCGACCCTAAAAGTCCCTTGATTTCACCAAGTTAGCGCAAGGATTTCACCAATCTAGCAATCAATGCCGTTGCCGGATCTGCTCACAGATATGCGCTAAATACCACGTATCGAGCTGCCAGACATATCGGCGGTCTTTGCACTTTTTCGCCCGGTGGGACGGTCGCTGAAGTGTTTAAATTGTATATAATGAACTGTATTGTAATTATGTAACATCTTGAAATGCAATGTTATTGCAAAATAAACAATATGTAAACTGTTTTATCATTGAAAATTATAAAAGTCTCTGGTGTGCCTTATTGATCATACACTACAAAATTGATTTAAGCACGAATGTCGCCTAAAATTACCGTAAAAATTGGAATTTGCGTTAAAATTCGACTAAATCCTTGAACTGGTTATATATATATGTATATATACACATTTAGCTAGCGCACTCAAGTTTAGAACTTTTACGAGAAATATCCCCAGTGTTCTTACTCATAGCAATCCACTTAGTGTCGTATTGCTCAGTGCCTAGCTTTTAAACAAAGTAAGTGCACGTCCTCACTTAATTAGACTGATGAAGCAATACAACAATACGGTAAATTTTAAAATAAGTCCGTACTCTCGCCACAAACGAGGCTAAATGCATTTGTCTAATTTTAGTCTATTATCGTTTTTCTTTTTCGTCAATCAATTATTAGCTGCCATTGGACTCTTACGTCATTATCTTGTTTTAAAATGCCTATATGCCTTATTTACGTGTGTGTCAGGGTACCATGTTGCCCACATACACTGTTCAATAGCCAGCAAACGCAGTCAGAGCCCTAAAGTGATAATCGGTTAAAATAACCCCTAAAAACGCTCTGTAATGTCTGGATGCTCCGTTGGGGTACGCTAACTGAATTGTTCTGACAGTACTTTAAAAACGAACTACACGAACCCTAGCGGAATCTGACCGTTTAAACTACACAATTTTCTCTAATCCCAGATACAAACACGCTGCCCCTAAACGGCCGCTAAAGCTGCGACTTCACTATTGGTTATGCTCAGCAGTCTGAACCTATGGACTGCATAGAATTTCGCACAGCTGTACTACTTCTACTCTATAAGACGTATGCTGGTTACATGGCGACGTGTTCCCACTAGCAAATTGGGCAGAGTACACAAACTCATCCATGTATACTAGAATTCAACAGTTGAAAATGTGCAGCGATACTTGTTATATTTGCTATAGAAGCCAGACAAGTCTGCGTTGAATTGGAATTGCCAAGGACGTTATTAAAATGATGTAATGGTGTGCGTATCATATTAAATTATAAATGCAAAGATATCTATTACATTAAGCAAAAAAACTATATATATATATATGCCCATATTTCACTCAGGCGCCCTGACAAATTTATTGTGAACTATTCACAACTTAGCGGTTGTGTACATATGTAAATTCCTTCATATGCATATGCTGTCCTGGCCTATGGACAGGAGTTTGTTCTAAAATGGGCGTGTTGACAAAGCTTCTCTGACAGAGGATAGCGGTTGGATTAGTTACATGTGAAATCAGAAAATAAACAACGTTCAAAACAAATGATTTGCTTGTTAAGTATCATAAGCCACCAGGTATCTGTAGATGTAGCGTCGTCTTCTGTGGTGGCGCGGCTGTCACGTCTAGCGCAATGTTGTAAATGGCGGGGCGTTGTTACGGCAACCAATCAGCAATGCAATCAGCTTGGGTTCGAATCGGATTGCGGTTAGATTTGTTGTTTATCCGTTTTGATTGAATTGTCGCGCTCGGCTAGTGGCAGTCTCGGGGTGATTAATTAATATTAATTAATAAGTCATTCTCTATGGGGCGTTGCTGTGGCAAATGCAGTGAAGGCCATTCAATGGCCAGCTATTAAACGGTTCGTGTACCAATTTTGCTGGCTTGTTTGTTAGCCTTGGTTGCCTTGCTACGTTATTTCACTTCTAAAGCAAGCCTATCAAGTCCAATATGAAACTTTGAAGTAATGCCCAAGGTGTCAACGACAGGGAAAGCTACACCAGAATGCTGCAGCTAAGAGCCAGTTTAATTGGGGATTGAGGTTTGGTTGCGGCAAGAGATTGCACACACATAGCATAAGACTCAGTGGGACCAAACAGAGAACAGTGTCAAACTTACGAGAAAAAGATCTTCCGTTCGGTACATTTTAGCGTCAAACACGGTTAGTGTTGTTAATAAATCTACCTTCCATGCACCACACTCGCTTCGATGACTGAAACGCTTTATCCAAGGTAGAGGGAAAATACACATTTTGCGTATACGCATGTATGTCTTGTGGTCAATACGTAGTTATAATCTGCATGTCGTGCAGGGTGTCTTTGGCGTCTTCTAGTACAAATGGCTATGCTTAGAGATCCTCCATGGGTATAGGTCGCTGATGTAGCGCCTATGTGCGATAAACACAGGAACCATGTTGCTGACCTGACGTGTCGTCGTTTGCTTTTCCACAAACATCTTGGTGTATGGACGCGGGCTCTGTCCAGCATCCTCCAACCAAACTTCTTAAGCACGTCAATTGTGTGGGGAATGTCGGCGCATCGCCGGTGTTGTTGTTGTACGCAAATTTCCTTGAAAAGTTCGCTCGTTCGCTCACTGCGCGGTGCAGCTCATTCTGAAATTCTATTAGTAACAGGGAACGCTAGGTTTTCCGTGGCTGGCCCGTTTCGTGAATTTCCGTTCCACTAACTTAGGCGATGTGAACAACGCAGCCAACTCAAGACAGCAGGTCCGTACAGTAACGTTCACGCCAAAAACAAGATCAAATTAATAGTTATGAACACCTGTAAAAACAACAAGTGGCATTTACCTTACCAGTGTAGTTTCGAATCCTCCTTTTTCTGGTCTGCTAGGTCACCTAATGATTGATGAGTGGGCGGCGATTTTAAATGATATCAATTAAGAGTTCTACCTATTGTCCAATATTTTATCTAGATATTGCTCATGCCCAAAAAGGTATTTTCCAAACACTAATTAAATAGGTGTTTTCCCTAACTAAGTTTGTGATGGAAGTCGTGTACTGCAAAGCTAGTAACAACATGGCGTTAGTTTTACATAAAAATGCTATCCAACATTACGTTTGCTGTCTCGATCGCTCAAGGCACCGCAATAGCATTTTTGCGACCTTCAGCGACCGGTACCGAGAAGATTGGGCATTTAGGACAAATAGTTATTTCCTCTGATGAGGCTAGAGCAACTTCTGGCTGCTCCAAAGAGGGATTCCGGGTCATTCATTTTTGCTTTTCGTATCAATTCACCAAAACATTGTTCTTGTAGTTATTGTTGTTGTTTTATTCGTGACCAGGCTTAGCAGAAGATTTGCGCTGCCCACGTTAATTTATATACGACTACTTAACTGTCTGGTGAACGTTTATGCCACATTTATACTACAAAAAATTACCAAGCACTTATACCACTCGGGGTTAGAAAATACCTAAATGTGACATCGCTTTTGCCTGTCCGTGCCATCGAAACGTCTTGTTTAGGAGAGAGAGTGAAGTTTATAATAGTAGTTTTTTTGCCTTTTTTTTCCTACATAGTTGTGCGAAATCTCTGTTTGCGGGAGAACTAGGTAACGCACGAAGGAACCGATTACACCGGCGTGTTCGGAGAAAAACTGCACAACGGAAGACACTTCACTAGCTTGCGTAGCAAAAAGCTAATACCCAGATTAAGGAAAGTCATGAAATATCGATATTTTACGTTAACGCCATTTCATGAAAAATCGTAAAATGTTTCCATTGCGACCAAAAATGTACGTCTGAAAGACCACTCTCACGCAGTAGCAAATTTAATGCCCATCATTTTCGTATCAAGGTGATGGTGCTGCGTTACGTAGTTGTCAAGTCACTAAGCTTTTTCGACAGTCATAGTTGTTATGTTTTACGTGCAAGTGTTCACGTTCAGAACCGTAAAAAATTGCCAAGACGTTTCCGCCCCCTCCTTCCACTAGGAAAATTTATTCTCTTGATGAGTTCTACCAAACCTCAAAATATGTACCTAACTTTCTCATACGCCCTATGGAAATATGCATGCCTTCGCTTTCGATATGGCTATCGAAAAAGCTTAGTGACTTGACAACTACGTAACGCAGCACCATCACCTTGATACGAAAATGATGGGCATTAAATTTGCTATTGCGTGAGAGTGGTCTTTCGGACGTACATTTTTGGTCGCAATGGAAAAATTTTACGATTTTTCATGAAAAGGCGTTAACGTAAAATATCGACTTTTCATGACTTTCCTTAATCTGGGTATTAGCTTTTTACGCAGGCTAGTAAAGTGTCTTCTTGTTGTGCAGAATTTTCCTCCGAACACGCCGGTGTAATCAGTTTCTTCATGACTGGATCGTTGACTGGTTCTCCCGCAAACGTAGATTTCGCACAACTATGTAGGAGAAAAAAGGCAGAAAAACTACTTTTATAAACTTCACTCTCTCTCCTAAACAAGACGTTTCCACGTCTTCCCTCCATAGGGAAAACTTATTTTCTTGCCGAGTTCTATCAAACCTCGAAATGCGTGCACAACGATATGAATGACCCTGTATATAAATATATACGCAGACACGGGCGATAGCCTTTTTTGCAAAATTACCTGAATAGTTAAAATTGTTTGAATTTATGTAATAATGAAAAATTCAAGCTCAATGAAGAGTTTTTAAACTTAAATAAATTTGCCGTCCAGAGAAGACGATCTCATAAAAAAATTATATATATATATATATATATATATATATATATATATATATATATATATATATATGTATATATACATACATACTTATACTTATAAGGACCCGATCAGTGACTAATATGCTATTGCAACATATTAACTTCGATAAGAAGAGGAAGCGACTCGGTACGACACTCGATTAGGTCCGATATATTTTATGGGGGCCCTTTCGGCCCGTTTAGCGGCTCCATGTTGTCGTCCATTATTACTGAAGGCGAACGACACGCCCGCGAGAACCCCTGCTCTGGTGCGCTGTGGCGAAGCTACTTTGCTGTGACCCCCTCATCTTGTCTCTGCTCTCTCTCTCTCTCTCTCTCGCCACAGGAATCACACTCCGACATCTATCCGTCTGTTCTATGGCGCGTCGCCGCCGCCATTGCTACTGTGGTAAACAACACAACAGAAAATAGTTCAAAAACATACGCTTCTATCTTTCTCTCGGTTGGCGATCTTTTCTCGTCACTTCTCTCTGTCGTTCTATCGGTGTCTGTTCGCCAGCGCTCTCGCTAGCACCTCATTAACAACAACAACAACATCATCATGATGAAAAGCGACCACCGACGACAACGGTAGCAAACGTTCACAAGCGTCCATCGACCGACGAAATGTGCCTGTATTTATTTCTTATTAATAGAGCCGGACATGGTACCGACGTCGATATGTAATTATGAACACCTCAAATGGAGAGTTGAGTCTAAGCAGAGAGACAAGGGCGACAAGATCCCTCTCTCCCTGTCTCTCTCTCTCGCTAGTTTTTCTTTGACAAATCCGTATATATATATATATATATATATATATATATATATATATATATATATATATATATATATATAGCAGTTTACTCGTCTGACCTTCTGCTGAGTGGTTTCGCTGCAACCAGAATCGCAGCGGGCGCGGCAGCGGCGGCGGCATTAGCAAGAGCATTTTTGGCCGTCAGTGTGCCGTCAATGCTATTGAGAACACGCTGAAAGCATGTGAGATGTGTACGTGTATTGTAAAAGTGGATGTATGTTCTATGTGAGCCTGTGTAAGCCTGTATATGTGGTCGCGTGTATGCTGTTGTATGCCTGCTATGTATGGAATTCGCGTACGATGTGGCGCACATGCTCTACTCTTACAGCAGATCCTATTGTGCATACTCTTCTTAACGAGACCACCTTTAACAGAAGCAACGATGCTTTTCTGTTATTGTCGTTGTTGCTTTAGTTATTGTTGCTGCTGTAGTCGTTGTTGTTGTTGTTGTCCTTGTTGCTTTAGTTGTTCTTGTTGTTGTCCTTGTTGCTTTAGTTGTTGTTGTTGTTGTTGTTGCTGTTGCTGTTGTTGTTGTTGTTGTTGCTGCTGCTGTAGTCATTGTAATTGTTGTTGTTGTTGCAGTCGTTGTGGTTGTGGTTGTTATTGTTGTCGTCCTTCTGAATGCGCTTACCTCAATGGCAGCGATGGCTGTCGACAAGACTGCTGCCTCGGCCGTACACCAACAACAGACCTTAACAACAATCGCTGCAGATTGACTTACTGATACACCGTCGCCGGCCGCCTCAACCGGACCACTGGCAACGGTAGCTGAACGGTAGCTGACGCAGTACACTTGGCGGACACAACAGACAAACGAAACAGGTTTCATTCAAGTGAACTTCACTGTTCACTTCGCTTGCTAGCTCGCTCGCCCCACTGTCATCGTCATCATCATCACCACCACCACCCAGCGTCATCCGCTGCCTTCGAGGCAGCTGCCACCTCATGTCGGTCTCATGTCGTCGCCGCGGCCGGCATCTTTGATTGGCCCGTCCCACCCTCGGGGGCTCGGGGGGCGCACGCTTCATCGGGGCCGCATAGACGTGGGTTCGCTTTGACTTAGAGCGGCGAACTCCGCTTCTTCTGTGGCGGCACAGTAGATGACGGACGAACATTAAACATGCATTCTCCTCATAGTCGTAATGTAGTGGTAATGCTCGTAGCAGCATCAGCAGCAGTGCTGACGCAAGCGGTATCGACATCGGTACTAATCGAACCATTCGCTATTTGAATGATCCACCGGCTATGCTAACGAAATTGTTTTTTTCTTCTATGATTTCACTTTCAAATAGGCATTTATTTTGATTGGTATCTCTGATACGTCGACTCTACCTAAAGCCAATCGTCCTGCGGGCTAAGTTAGTATAAATGTACTCTTGTCTATATCGGCCGTTTTTGTGTTCTCTCTAATGATTCTATTACCTTTATTATAATTACTTTAATTAAGGCATATACGGGTCCGTACTGCCGCATACAATCTGTCCAACTATATGTTAGTAAGGCTTGCCGACTTACTCGGATCCCAAAAGGATACTTATAAAAATGAAGTTATCTGATTGTAGGTAGCGATTGTTTGTCGTTACCGATTGTGTACAGACTAAGAAGAACCAACCTGAAGTCTGAATTACTGTGATTGGCATGACTTCACTTCTTACGAGCCCTAGTACATATATGTTGAAATACTGTTAAAGAAAGGTTAGGCACATAGTCTTGAAAATAAGGTCGCTACACAACCAAGTTGTAGTGTCATGTTATTTCCTGCACTAACACAAAACTCAAAGAAACCCATGAGCAACATTTAGCAGATGCTCCTAATAATGATGGTTTTAAAACAAACGTTAACCAACTAGCACTAGATACAGGATACGCAAGTCCACTACCTAAAACTGTTGTATTCTTTATTTATAGTGCTAGTAGTAGTTGTTGTAGTACTAATAGTTGTTGTAGTATTTTTGTATTAGAATTATGATGTCGTTGAGTTCCCTTTTTACTGGAAGAGTGGGTTGACCTGTACTGTACTAGTCCGACCCCTAGGGGGAGAACCCCCGGCTGAGGATGGTCACTGAGTGTTAGCGGGACACGCCTCTGCACCACCAAGTGCATCCATCATCGGTCCGAAGCTGACCAATAGACGCTAATTGTCGCATTTCCTAATTACTGGAACGTGTACATGCAACCGTATGGAGCAGCTCAGGTCAAACATTCGTCGAAACCTCGGGCGTTGCTTGAAGTGTGTTGAGTGCACGACCGGTATATGTAATTGTGCATGACTGATGGCAGGCTAAAACGTCCTCAATGACTAAACAGAATTCAGAGGAACGATACAGAGCAGACTTGGCACGCACTGGGGGTGAAGTGAAGAGCTACCCAATCTCAATTCTACAGGTATCTATAGGTAACTTACTGTAATAAAAAAAGAGCAGCACAAACACAATGTTTACAGTAAATACAATAGAACACGCTAGGAAAAACTAGGAGTTTCCACTAGTATTATTTAGCATAGACAACACCTGTATAATCAGCGCAATGATAGTACAAATTTCGACGGGGCGGTATATTTAATTGCGACGTCATCTTTCACGTCAGCTTAGAACGCTAAAATTTATTAAGAGGTTCTTGTATCAGAAAATGAGTTGCCGTTTTCTAGCTTGAAGAATAAGCCTACAGCCAAGAAAGCATGCCTTTCTCTAAAATATTGTCTCAAAAGCATGATCAACACAATATAAACGCGAAGAACTTTTACTACTACTACGAGCAGCAGTAAGTTCTGCGAATCAATTCAAAGCTTTCACTAATTTATATGTCAACCCCGATCATCATTGTTTTGCTTAGTCCATAACAGTTCATCTATTCCTCTACGACCATTCAATGATGTCCAGGCATTTATCTTTTAGTTTTAAAAATTTTAATGAAAATGTTTGCTAAAACAGTAAACCAGTCGTTCTATGTTTAACCCTTAATTTTACCATTACCCAGATGAGGTGCTGTTTGTGACACCTTCGCCAAGCGTCACCGGGACGTTACGCTCAGCACAAAATCTAACGTTCGTATGAGGTCGACGTGCTTCTTGGTTGGTGGACAGGTCGTCAACGTGCTTTTGCTCGTTGGGGCAAGCTGGTTGTTTCCTGCGCCTACTTTTTTTTTTGGATAGCGGAACAATAAAATGCAGTTGCGCACAATCGCCGTCTGGGGGTCGTTCACAGCAGTGCGCGACTCGGGTCCGACGGTTGGTCTTAGTTTTCGAGTCGAGACCCATACTCACTAAACGTACGTCCCGCCTCAGGCTTCAGTCTCCGCCAGTCCGGCTCATCCTCTGTCCGGTAGGCTCGACTACGGGCTGGCAGGAGAAGTGGTGGGCCTGCACCCCAGCGAGAAGTGGTGGGCGCTATCCGGATCATTTGGCCGTGGTCGCAAGTTGAGTCCCCCACCCGCAGACACGTTTCATCCCAAACGGGGGGCATTTTACTCTGTGTCGCCCTGTGAGCTCGACACGTAAGTTGAAACGTGTCGGTTAACCCTATCGTTTCCACCCGTTTTTCAGAATGTATGTTGTACGCACCCTTGCTTGTCGTTTCTTCTTCTTTTCTTTTCTGATGTTTCCTTTCCGTGTCTAAAGTATCACGTGTCTATTTGCTAGCTCCGGCTTAACCAAACCCTTTCTCGTCGTTGCTTCTCTATGAGAATACTATCTGCATATCCCTTAGTTCCCTGCTCCCGTTTTCTTTTGCCACAGACGTGTGTTCTCTCTCCTGCTCTTCTACTCCGTTCAGCCTCCTCCCGGCTTCTGCATAAGCAATAGGGTGGTTTTTCCCACACGACGCATACTACGCTACACCGAAATAGGGTGTGGTTGGTTGACGTCGCCTTCCATACCCCCCTTCCCGCCGCACAGAGGCCCCATGCAGGTTGGTAATGTTATTTTTAGGTTCTAGATAAAACGATATTCTTGAACGTCCCCGTGTCCAGTTCAAACTCGTCTCATGTGGCAAGTCATGAGACGCCTTCTGGTACTGGTCTTCCAATCAATTTTCTTGCACTTGTAAGTACTGAGTGCGGGTTGACTTTAAGTTGACTTTACAAGGGTAACTTCACAAGCGACGCCGGCAAAACAGCGGCTCGAGTTCGTCGACGACTGCGACTCAATGTCGTAAGCCTGGATTACCTTGCTTCGCATCGTATGCATCGCCGCGCCGGTACTGCGGCGGTAGCTGTTGCTACTATTACTACTACTGACGTTCCTATTATTATTATTATTATTATTATTATTCGTATACCTGCCGGACTTAGGGCAGTGCACTTGTGTGAAGGGGGTTTGTGGACGACTTTTAATTTTGTGCGACTTAGACAAGCCCGGACTGGAGGAAGGGATCTGGCGTTAAGTCGCATTGTGTGTGCACGATGGTGGCACTCAGCAGGAGCGCAGCAATAGCGCCATCAAATGTAGTGGCAGCCACGGCGACCCGACCTCTGGCATCTGTGACCTGGACAGCGATCTGGGCATGGGCTCGTTCGTGCATACGCGCACGCCTGGCATTGGTAACACCGTTACAGTGAAATGGCTTCTCCAGGTCTATCGTTACGATATCAACCCTCTTCAGGTTGGCGCGACGTGGGCCGTACAACATTTATCTCGGCTCCCTCGCAGAGACAGTCTATTCCGTAGCAGACCGTCGCTTGGACCGGGCTAGGAGCGTCGAATCGGCAAGAGCCAAATGGGCGTTGCTGGTGACAATTGCGTCAACCGTAACCGGTTCTAGAGAACAACGGCAACGGATTTGGTTCTGCTTGGTTTGCAACATCGCGTTTTGTTGTTGCACTGCTTTTCGCTGTGGTTGCCGTTGCTGTGATTCCTGTTCTGAGGCGCATTGCTTGTATAATATGTTAGTAGCTTTTGATGCTGTTCGTAGCAGTTAGGTGTCGGTTTTTCGGCGGATCAATTGTGGTGCTGTTGTGGTTAATGGCATAATTCTCTTTGTTGGCTGCCAGGTTATAATGTTTTGGTCGTTTTCTATGGTCTTATTTCGATTGTCGTTTTTGTAAATGCTATTTCTAGCAATTGTGCTCCACAGCTGGTATGCATTGCGCTTAAACAGTTGGAATTAGGCTATCTAGCTATAGGGATGGTAAAGGTATTTTCGCAGACCCGCAGCTGCAACCACTCAGCCTTGTGCAACTTTTCTCACAAAGGTAACGAGGTTTCAAGCTTTTCAGGGTTGAGTTATAGATAGTATAACTCATTTGTCATTAGTGTGTAGTGATCGAGGAGCATATGATATCAATTTATCTTTACTATTGGTCAAATCATAACGTTCTCATTCTGGACCTCTCCAGGGCCTTTTTCTCTAGCAGCCGGACAATCCGAAGAGGATCCTAATGCAAAGAGCCTACCCAGGAGCGAGCTGTAACCAGCGATGAAAAACGGATCAAGCTATAGACGATTTGTCGTACACTAGCTGAGAACACCACCACTCATCAGTGATTTCGAGTGCATTGTCACGTCGCCTATGTCGCCGTAACATAACCGCTTTATCTTAGCTGTCATCGCGATCATTTCGTGTGTGCTAAGGAACTTCTTTGCTCTGCCGCCACGCGGCTTTCCTTGGCGTGACATGGCAAGAAAAGCAGGGTGCGCGATACAGCAGGGCTGCCCGATGTAGAGGATGAGTAGAGACTAGCGTGACTATATTTACGGAGAGGACAGGACGATCGATCACGGGAACATCTATATGTATACGCTTCTTGTTGTGGAAGGTGTGACGTCGTTATTTCCCGCCGTCGATCTATTAGGTCGTTGCTCTAATTTTCGAAGTAAAACAAGCTGTATTAATGTATGTATGATTTGCGAGGCCGCGGCTGACGTAGCCGACCGTTCTTTGATGTAGAGCACAAAAAGAATAAATGTAGAAATCGTTTGTTTATTATGCATACATGTTATGCATACATCTTCAATAAATAGTTTGTTACTAGCAGATTAGGCTCAAGATGAAAACTATGTCAGGCAGCAACCTAATCGTTTCCCGAACCATTACTGTAACCTGTGATATGCAGACGGAGCGCCTGGTGAAATGCAGGATAGGTGCCAATCAAACCTGTCCGTCAAACCAGATATCGTATAATTTTTGGTACCTTGTCCAGGTGGTCGACACCAGGCCTGGACCTAGGGCTGGTGTAGTTTGTCGTCACGTTCGCTGGGAAACAATTGTTTACACCCCGTTATGAGTTAAATAAAAGATAATATATGTTTGATGAACGTAGTGCCCCAGCCGCTACCAAAGCAACTAAGATCAGCAAAATGTGTGGGAGAACAGAGCTCAGTTTTAAGGCTTATCGTACAGGATTATCCCTGGCCGAGAACTATAGCTTCTAATATTTTTTTTCGCCATCAAGGAACTCTGCATGCCATATTAAATCGTAACGTCTTTTTTATAAAGGATACTCAAGGACTCACTACTATATTAAAGGTGGGCAATATCAGCAATGAAAGAAGTGCTTGAACATTGCTATAGGCAGACGAAACAGAGTTTTACCGTGGCCAAAGTATATGCGTGTACAGAGCGTGGACTACGAGGAATTACACCCTTGTTTAATAAACGATTAATACAAGGGCTTTTTACTCTGCAAGTAAGCAGTTCGCTTTAACGCACCTCTTGACATATAGCCTGCCGTTATTAGCAATCACGCTTAATTATGTTTTATTAATTAAAGTTAATGATACTCAAATATTCAGCTGTCATCTAAGCATATGTAGAATCGTCGACGCAGTTTCTAATTTACTAGGACTGACTACTAGGACTTTTTTAACGTTGCTTAATAGGATATTCGAGTATGGTAAACATATAAAGTTTTTTTGTAGATCTCTCCAGCCATCTTATAAACAATTTGTTTCGCGCGAGAACTGCACTGTTATTACATACACTCGTGTCCAGTTAGCCAACGCTAAGAAGAAGTGGGTTCGAACGTGCTTAAAACCCTCCGCAACAAACCTTAAGGAAATGAGTACGGTCGTACAGAGGACACACACAGTCACACACTGGCAGATGCCATGATGCATAAATAGCAACAGATCTGGCAGATGACCCTGGCGCCATATTGGAAGACGTGACTTGCTGAACTGTCAGCACTGCTAGTGTAAAACCGTTGATACTGTCTTCCACACTATCTGGGATTGCCTCGATTGGAGCGCGCACCGAGCGCCGAGCAGGCTCGTGGGACCAACAATAGTCCGAGGGCGTTTATTCGACAGGCGAAAAAGCACGGAAAAAACAGAGGTCGTAGAGTGCATTTTTTGGGTCAAGGAGACAACTGAACAACGACAACTCACGAATACCAATAAACAAAGGATCAAGGAACAATGACTCAACATGAGACATAAGGCACATAACGATAGAGCCGCAGGGTTGCTAGCCGGCATGACTCATTCCGCCCAAAAGACGGAAGTAGATAATTACATATAATAGAATACTAAAAAAAAGAGTGCAAGCATCGGCCCAAACGCATTTGCCGAAGCTTGTGACGCACTAAGTCGTCAGACAGGGGAGGACACAAACGGTTTAGAGAGGACGAGATGACCGGAGCCCCACGTTTTAATGCCTTATTAGGCTGGCTCCCACTATATTTCCCGGCAAGGTCTTACTCACAGTAGTTCCGGCAGACCAGAAAGTGTGAAGTTTAAGGGGAGAGGGAGTTTCGGATCAGGTGAACCAACGCCAACCACCAAGCACAATCGTGGCTTCATTCCCATGAGGTCTATATGATATTGAGGGTTACAGATGTTTCCCTTCCTTGCGTGTTTCCAGCGACAGCGGCGATGTTGTTGTATATGTTTCCGATTCCATTGAAGTATGTGATATCACTTTTTTGTTTTGTCTCCAAGTGAAGCGGTGCCGGTAATACGCGTAATGGCCTATCGGCGCAGAAGTCTGTCGTCTTCAACATCTCAAATCTGCCTCTGTTTCCGTACGGTGTGTTCTAAGGGGGATGATCAAGCTAAGTTTTCACACATTTAATTATAATCAGTTTGCCAATAGGCTGGTCACGACAGACTTGCGTCTGATTGCTTAATGTCCTCCGATCCTGTTGCAACTGATGAAATTGTTAACTCCAAATTATTTAACATTTATGATCGGTCAAGCCTTTTTCTCGGTGGCTATGTAAAACCGTGAAGCGTTCTTCGAGATCTGGCGCTTATCTGCTCTCCTACGTCTGCAAAAATATCTTGATATCGGCTGTAAGTATGTTAATGAATTATCCAAGCAACACCTGAAAACGGTTTACTACAAGTTGGTGCCCAGACACAGGGCACCACTTGAGCCTGAATTCAGGTAGTACTATCGCAAAGAAATAATTGAGGCTTCTGGCGGTTTTCGGAAGTATGTTAATAAGGAGACCGGCCATTCTCGAACAACTTATGTTCCGGAGTCATCGTACCCGACAGCAGCACCATACACTACTCCGCTAGTGTCTGTTTTATTTTACATTTTCCTTTTTTTTATTAGGAACGACATATTATTAGCGACCATTGATGGTCAAACAGTAGCAGGTCTTCCCCCGCGTCCTGCTACGAGCTTGCACGACTATCTATCTATCTACCTTTCCTACAGTGTCTCTTTCCAACTTCGACCTATTTCTCCCGCTACTGTAATTTCAAGTAATCTAGAAATGGAAAACCCATCTGAGAGGCGCGGCTACTAGACTACATTTCAAGGTAATTAAAAAGAGTATTTTCTTTTTCGCTTTTGTCATCGCTAACATATTTAATGTATGTATCGATAATTACAATTTTTGATGACAGGCAGTTTTAAGAGGGCTGGTGTAATTCCTCTTGCACATCAACTTTATTAATTTCCTATCGCCTAGGCATTTTGGTTTTTGTGTGAGAAGGTCCACCGAGACCGCGAATATGTTATCTACATTCATGAGTCTTTAGTTCAAACTAACAGATGTCTCGCAATTGCTGTCGATATTAGCAAATCTTTCGGCTGTGTCGATTTAAACATTTTGATCTTAATCCTTCGTTCCTTAGGTTTAGATAATAGTGTTTTTTTTTATTTCGCGCTATATGTATATTATATGACCTACAAAATCATTTGGCTCCTTATTTAAAGGGTAGCCATAATCCAAAACAGCTGCTGTGTTTTCGAGCTGCCATTTTAGCCTATAACATCGTTAACAATCTTGAAGAGCCAGACAACCTTTTCGAGGCCACACTTTCTATTGCTGGACCATACCCCCAATCGAAGCAGGCGTTCCTACATTGCAATTACACTCCCGCCGGCCTTTAAGATAAGCTTTAGAATGTTTGCTTTTTCTTCTCTTTTTTACCGGCGTTCTGTCTTGTTAACAATATCCGTTTTGAACTTAATTGAGTTTACTCCGGTATTACGTAAACTAATGGCGCAGGCCCTCTTGCACCACACCCACAGCTGGCACGTCATGAAGGATTTTGCCGCGACCATCATTAAACGAAAAGATTAAGACCGCACTGCATGCTCTCCTCACGCAATCCTAAGGAAGAAAAAGGTGTTGAAGTAATATTAAATAACAGTTCCAGGTCCTCGCCTCTTCCTGAGGCCATTTAGGTAAGACGTTTTTTAGTGGGTATTATGCCAACAGCATCGGCATCGAGTCCCCTACTACCCGCTTTGGGTGTGCGTAAAAGCATTTTTCCTTCTCACCAAAAGAAAAGAAAGAGATGCCATATAGTGTAATATAAATAAATAAATACCATGCTACTACGTGATAAATACCACGCCGCGGTTTGCCCGGCGGTTCGGTCCATAGCAGAACTGGCAAAACGCTAGATCGATTGTGATGTCGAAAAACGGTGATGTAACATAAACACACTTACCCAGCCCGGGTGTTAATAAATAAATAATAATATAGTGTAATATGCTGCGCAAATATCCCCTAAGTTAAATTATTTTATCCATATGTGCGTCATCACTGAACATTAGAGTTGTTCTGTTTTTTTGTTGCGTGGTAAGACACGTAGGCGTTGTAACTACGGATACGTAATACCGAAATGGTAGAAAATAGCGGAGGACATCACAGTAAGTATTGTAGTATAATCGCACCCGTTTGTCGCGAAGCTGCGTAAGATTACCAGGGTAAAGGTTCCGGCCATGTACGCACACTCTATGTGCGAGTTTTATGCTAGTATTCCCGCTGTTTTAAGTGCTGGAGTGACGCTTTTGCCACTGCTAGTAAATTACTCTCGTAATTGTTATCCATAGCGACACAGCTCAAGAGAACTTAGCATGAGGGTTTTTTTTAACTTAATGTATAGCAACGTTTGATGTCTCTGAACTTAATTCACTGCCACGTGGAGAGAAAGCATGAGAAGCAGAGAAACGTGTATACCTTAAAGAATCCCACCTAGATGTTCATTCGACGCTATGAGTATGCCACGTATACTGTTGATGTTGGTGATAGTAGCTTTCTAGGCTGACTTTCAGCCAAGATTTAACGTCCATGGAACTGCTTTTCACATTGCTTCATAGACGGACCCCTATAAATACAAATGTGCAATGGTGGGGCTCGAACCCGCGCACCTATGTGTCTCCTTCGGTCGCGAGGCGCAGACGAATGCACCACGCCACCACCGGGCTGACTGGTGATAGTAGCAGTTCTGCTTAAATAGCTGCACCTGTTACCGCCGCTGCTGCTGTTGCCGCTAACCCAAGTAGGTTGATCCGTCGCGGGAAGGTGGGGAGTTCAAAGGAGTCTACGATCGGCCAGATAGATCGGCTTGGTCGAGAGATAGTTGGATGAATGGCTAACAATGCAAGCCTTTGTTTAGATCATGCTCGCAGGGAGAGATGGGTGGGGGAAGAGAGATGGATGAATAGGAAGTGCTTGTTGTTATCGAAGACACATCGGGGCATGCAAGCGGATGAATTGCAGGGCTTGCCGAACCCCTGCAATTCATACATCGCCGCCGCCCATCGCCTGTAGAGAAAGTGATTGGTGGGTCCATGATCATCAGTAGTAGTAGTAGTAGCAGCAGAAGGCAGTTTAAGCGTGTCTTCTTTCCGACGATCTCGTTTCAGCAAGCGCGGGGTGGGGTGGGGGGGTTGCACTCTGTAGAACCCCCGCCTTCGAGCCAGCAACTACGAGCAGCGTTATCGTAGTAGTAGTAGTAGTAGCAGTAGTAGTAGCTGTTGTAGCCGACGTAGGTAGTCGTTGATCGGCGATCACCGATCAACGACTACAACTAGGAGCTGGAACAGCAGGCGTACCCTGACGTCCCAGGTTGTTCTCCGGTCGGCCGAAAAGGCAGCGGGCAAGACGGTAGGTACCTCGTAGGCGACCGTTGTCAGCCAAGTCTAAAGAGCTAAGGAGGCAAGGCAACCTCCGTCCCCAGAGAGTCAGGGGGGAGCCGCCAACACGGGCGGCGGGGGGGATGTTGCCGGGGCGCTGGGCGGTAGGAACGGCTGCTTGGACGGCTGGAACGTTGTTGCAATCGTCGTTGCATCGAAAGCAACACCGACAGCGCGGCTGGGCTGCAGTTAGCATGCGACGTGGATCGCGTCGAACACATGGATCGTCGACGGATAAACCGATGGAAAGATAGATAGATAGATGGATGGATGGGTGCAACGGACAGGTGGGAGAATCGAGGTAGGCGAGTGAGTGCCTGGTGGTGGGTGCATTTGTGATCGAGTTAGATTGAACGTCCGTTGTTGTTGTCCGGACGACGAAGGTAGTGGCTCCGACAAGAACAACAGCAACAGCAGCTAGAGCAACAACAACGACAACAACAGTTAGAACAACAACAACAACGAGGACGATCAAGATAAGGGCGGCGACGCAAGAGGGTTAAAGGATAAGGCGGGGGGTACATCTTTGGACAAGTATCGCGTATCGCTACTTCGGCTTATGCAATGTGCGGCAGTGATGATGCTGATGCCGGTGTTGCTGATGTTGGGGGTTCGTTCTTGTGATTATGATGTTGCTACGGCGCTAACGCTGCTGCTGTTGTTGTTGGCGGCACTGCTGCTGCTGTGAGGGGTTCTTGGTCGGTGAGGCGGCTACCCGACGAGGTCCTGTAGCTCTAGCCAGTATGACCTGCTGAACACGAACGCACATGCGGGACTACGATAGAGATTTGCAAAATTTTGACCTACGTCATAGACCATAGCCTCTTCTCTTCCTCCCGCCCCTTCTGTCGCCCGCTCGAGCCCCCTGACGACTGAAGTCGACTACTAACTGATTTGATCCTTTGCTGCAACAGTATTCGAGGTCACAGCAACAGCAGTAGCTGACAGGTACCCACGATACCAGTGGCGGCGGCGGCAGCAGCGGCAGCCGCTGCAAATAACCAACAGAGGGAAATCGTCAGACATGCGATCGTGGTCTTTTACTAGGATAAGATACGCTGCTGCGATACAATAAGATAAGGAGAGGATAAAGGGCGTGATTAAAACAACAACAACAAAACGAGGAGGAATCGTTGCCGTAATCATGGGAACACAGAAGCACTCAAATATAGTCTGTAACTGCATGCATGCACGAATATATATATATATATATATATATATATATATACATATATATATATACATACATATAAGGGAGGTGTATATATATATATATATACATACATATATGGGAGGTGTGTATATATATATATATATACAGGGGATATATATATAGGGGAGGTAACGTTCCTGACGAGTAACACAGTGTGTAGCAACATCAGCCGCTTAATGCACCATCCCGCCATAGATAGGGAGACTGCGTGCGCTCTCTACTGGCAGACTTTTCAGCCGAGCCCTGCGTTTTTTACTATACCTATGTGACACAGACTGCTTCATGTATCTCGCTCTACGTCGCTCTCTCTGTCTCGTCGTGTAGCTTCCTGCTCGAGTTTGTGTGACCGTCTTCTGCATAATGTTGGACTTCATATCTAGAGCGCTATGTTGCTGATACGAATGCCAGTTATAGGTGGACATGGCCTGCGATTCTAATTCATGTATCGCGGGATCCATCCCGACACGATTCATGAAGGGTGCAGAGTGCCGAGAATTTTATTCATGTATAATTCTGAAATTCTGAATATAGTTACGTTGAATGTTATTATTAATAGTGTAGCATGTTGATGCTGTAGATGTCTTTTGACAACATGTTTGGGCTCTTTCGCGTGTATAAGTATCAGAAGCATATATAACTGTAATCGAAAGTAGCAAATTATTAGGTAAACATGTATTCCCATGTTGACGCGACGTTTGAACGTAACCGACCATATACAAATATATTCTCTGCGTTTATGGATATTTGTATTATATCAAAGTGGCTAGAAAGTCCAGGTTAACAAGGGTAACGTATTGTCATGACGCATCTAATACGCTTGCCTTAAACAGTTCGCTTAACGCGTTTTTATGACGATTCTGTCGCTCAACCCTATTCAGCTGCAGGCATTCTCTCAGTGGTTTAGCCAGCCTGTGCCGAGAAGACGTGAACGACTATGTCCTGTTGATATTATAGCGCTCAGAATTTGGCAAAGCAGAACATTTTTTTCATTCAATATAGTATCTTACACACTATGACCATCTGTACAGCTTTTGTGGACCTTTAGCATCGCAATTCACCTGACCTTAGTGTTTGTTTACATTGCTGCGACGATTGCGGGAGCAAAGTATCTCCTCAAACCTTGTGATGATGCCTGAAAGTTTGCGATTCTTTAACATTACTCCATGAAATGTGGCATTGCGATGTGCTTCTCAGCCGTTTCGAAAATCAATAAATAATTATGTCGCCTTCCTGATCTGTTTAGTATTTATATATATATATATATATATATATATATATATATATATATATATATATATATATTCTGCCCAGACAATTTACTAGTGCGCACTAGCTTGACACCATATACCAAAAGTAACAAAGGTACGAGAAATATGTTCTGAATGCTCACTCATAAGGAAAGCGCTTACGGGACTAAAAGCAAACTAGATTGCAGGGAATAGGTTAGCTTGTTGTTGTTGTTGTTGTTTTCTGTTGTACGTAGAAGTCTTCATTTTTAGTTGAAGTTTTAAGAATTAAAAGAATCATGAAGTCATGTCGCGTGTTCTCCATGATGTCCTTTTGAGGATAAACGATAAGATGCTGAACATTTAGTGTAATGTTAGGACAGGCATATAAAATGTCTTTTAATAGGCTCCATGACATAAACCTGCCCTTCAACCTAACCCTTATCACATATAATTGTTAATAATTTTAAGTATAATATTCGTGCCGCTTACTCTAAAGTGCAAATGTACGGGTTTTGTATGAAAGACACTAACAGATATAACATCGGGCATCACTCCAACCATTTTGGATATATATATATATATGTTCGCGATTACCAACAACGAATTGCAATTGCAACAATGCCAAGATGAGCCTTGTTGTAAAATTGGTAATCATACGTGCTATATTTAAATCCATTTTGTGATGGCTAGAACGTAGGTTGACCGTCAATTATTTTATTTAGTTTTACCGAGCAAAATGGCTTAGTGGCCAAGCCTTTGCCTTGCATTCGGGAGGACTGGGTTCGAGACCCAGGCCGGCCACTCTTAAATTGGTTTGCATGGTTTCCAATTTAGACAAGGTAAATGCCGCAGTGGATTAAAATTAGCCATGCCATGAATAAACCGTACACGGGCCTTACGAAAAATCTTTAAAAAAAATTATATCAAAAAAAAAGTTAGGGTTGCCACTTATACGACACTAAAAAGCAAAGTTTTATTAAGTAAGTTAGAGTGACACCTGCCAAAAAGTACGTTTCAAGACTCACATGGATTTGTATAAGCTATGAGAGAGTGTTTTTAAATTATATACGCCGAACAAATTATTGGTTTAGTTGAATCAAGTAATACTTAACGTTATCTCAACATTTGCGCGAGTGTGGTAAATAGCCAAGCAACTGTCTAGAGAAAACAGTCTCATTTCTCAACATGAAGCTGTTGCCAAGGCCCATCAAATGGCCTCATATTAACGCACGTCTCAAGGTCCACTCTAGGAGATTACGCGAATTCGTTTCTATTGTGGAGGAGCCTCTTTTACACTAAGCAAGTCTCCCGTGCTGGTAAATTATTTGACAGTCTTCCTGTTAAACGTGAACTGCAAGCGGTGCTTGGCATTCTCGTAAGGTAGTGGCTCACCAATCAGCCGGCCAATAATGGACTGAGCATTTTATGGCACGTTACCACATTTTTTTCGGACAGAAGGACGTTTAGTTCATTTCTCTTTAAATAGAGCATTAGATCGATTACCCAAATAGATTCGCATCAACACTCTGCGCGGCTTTGATCTAGTCAGACAGCACTTGTCGAACCTTTCGTGTACACGAAACGTAGCGCCAGTCTTTCTTTGCAAGCCAGCGCATTGTGCCGGCGTGAGCTTCGGCCTAGTAGATCCGCGTGTTTGCTCAGCAACCCTTTGAGATCATTGTTCTGGCCTCGACTGGTTGTGAATTATCCTGAGTGCACGCCCTAAAGCACCCTGGGACTCAGCAACAGGATGAAGAAGCGAAAGAGCGATGTTTGTGCATCGTTGTATCTCTTGGCAATCACATACACAGTACTTCTCGGATAGTTGGGGAAGGATATAATCTCGTTCACGCTTCTGCTGGAGCGACGCGATTATATCACTGCCACTCTTCGCTCTAATTCCCGACCTTGAATATGTAATTCCGACATAACTAAGTCGACTGTGATCTACGGATTCTCACGAACACAATGATAGTAAATATCAGCAGAGCGAACGCTTGTTAGTTTTGACTTAGCTGGCAAGGATCTCTTTCTTTCTCTCTCTCTCTATATATAGGTTGGATTGTATAGCACCTCTTTAAGAGGAAAGGTCCTATTTACAGGGTGATCCAAAACAATTTCGAGAACGATATAGGAAATTGTAGAGCAAATATTTTTGCTAATGGAACATGATCTCGGAGAAGTCTTGTTTCGGAGTGAGAGTGAAATTAATAAATGTTGTAACGCCCTGTATATATATATATATATATCAGCAGAAGCGCTCTTTTTAGCTGCAGCACCACCAATCAGGCTGTGTTCGGATGACGCTCGTTATTCCAATCCTTGCTGCTCCAGTTGCGCCTCTCCGTTAGCAAAACTTGACATCTTCATGTTTTCCAAAGGCCAACATTGCGACGTCAGGGACTAGTCGCTGGCTAGAGTTCCTTATTTGCTAACGAGTAAGCGAAGACAGCAGCGGAAACGGCGTCGTCGTCGTCGTCGTTGTTTTCGATGATGACGTTAATGGATTCAAGCTTTACCTTGGCAACCTCGACCTACGTGTCCCATTATGTCCGTCTCTAGCTCCGTCCAGCAGCTGCTAACCTCATCCAGGTGCTCCTTCCGTACGTCGGCACGTGCCTTCATTGATCGCGAAAGAGTAGTGAGTGTTCATACTACAGCATGGATAAGCTCTCTAGTGTAAAACGATATAACCCGACGTAAATATCCATACGCATATAGCTGCTTATCTATTTGAAGTTTGGTTGTATTAATTTGTCTAAAAGGCTTGTGATGCAACGTAGCTGCCCAGTTAGCCAATTACTAATTTTATTCTAGTTTGTATAACAACGATATCGCTTTAGTTGACAGAGAACTAACTGATAAAGAAATACCGAAAAGGCGACAACGAACGAAAATATCAGCCCATTATCTAAGTAGATTACAGTGCAATCATTGAATTGCACTAGCTTCTATTCAGATGATTGACTACACTGGAATTAAGTGACTCAGGGGATAACCAAATTCAGACTTCCGTTTGCTAGATAAGCTACAGCATTCAGATTAAAACACCCTTATGCTTTTCATTCGTAGATTTTCGCAACGAGAGTCTTCGAACCTGCGGACGCAACAGATCAAGAACATCTAAGCGACGCATTGGTAAAGGTTGATACACCATAGCAGTTCTAATTCGGATCAAACGACCTAATATATTGTCGATTTTGCAATTTAACCACCACAATGACCGACTCGGTCTATGAAGATCACGTTTTAATTATGTTTTCGTTTCTTTGATCGGCAACGTCGTTGGGTTGTGGAGCCGACGCACCCGTGCGATGGCCGCCGTAGGTGTGGCCATTAGAGTCGCCATTCTTAGACCTTAGGCAGGAATGATCAGTACGACGAAATTGCTGAAAAACACAGCAAGCACCGTCTACGTTTAGATCACGAACGAAGACAACTGGAAAAGTGGACAGCTTTGCCATTTCAAACTTTGCGAGAGCCGACTAGCCACTAGAGGCCAGCATCTCCCGCCACACACTCTACTTGGCCACTTTTCTCCTCGGCTAGGCTAAATCCTTTAATCCAAAGACCTCCTTTCAACCCCCTACTTGCTGCTTCTGGTCGACGTGCCGCCAGCATCAGCAAAAGCAACAGGCAAGATCGGCAAAGCCCTGTTGTTACAATGTTGCCTGATGACGCGTTAACGCCTTTTCTCTCAAGCAGCAACGCAAGCGCTTTGCGACAACTGCAAGGAATAAGAGAACGAGGTACGGAGAGAGAAGAATCGAAGAAGGAAAGAAAGCAAAAAGAGAGAGGAAAGGGAGGGAGAGAGTGCGCGAAAAATCGAATGCGTACCCAATCCTCCTCAATTGGAGCAAATCCAAATGTTTCTCTTTCAGCAAACTTCTCTGTGGGTCGAATGGTGGCGGTTGACCTGCGGGTGCTACCTACCATCTAGATCGTTCCAATTCGAGTGCACTCTTAGCTAATCTCCCCATTGCATTGTATGCTTGAAACTAGAGCCAGATGGTCGTAGAGACCCGAGAGAAAGGTGAAGGCAAGTCCGTTTTCGGGGTTCCTGTCGGGTCCACACGCGAACATGACGCTGTTTCGTTAACTTAAACGATTAAACAGCGCAACTTTGCCCAGAACCAGCCCAGAGAGATTTCATATAATAATAATAATAATAATAATAATAATAATAATAATAATAATAATAATAATAATAATAATAATAATAATAATAATAATAATAATAATAATAATAATAATAAGTCACCATTCCGCTATGGTCACATGGTAAAAGCTTTGCATGGGATGTAACCGTTTCATGCACAGCGGCCTTGTCGTATCTACGTCACAGCGCAGTTGAATCTGGATGGGTTGCAGAACGCGCGGACTCTGAAAAACGAGGAAAGTATCTCGAGCTGTCAAGGAGGTACCACTTTGTACCCATTGCATTGGAGACACTTGGGCCCATTAGCACATTTACGGCGAAAATCCTGAAGGATATTGGAAAGCGTATAGAAGATATTACGGGTGATCGACGCGAGGCCATGTTTTTGAGACAGATGATGTCTTTGGCCGTGTGTAGGGGGAACGTGGCTTCTATCGTAGGCGCCATGAATTGAGGAAATCAGCAGAGCATCATGAAATTTGCTTAAACGTTCATATCTCACAATTGTAAAACCGAAAAATAATAATAATAATAACAATAATAATAATAATAAGCCAATTCTCGCCAATGCGAGGTGGTTTACTTTGAGACAAGAAACAGTATCATACCTACTTCACCCCGTATCGGAATGGATTCTGTTGCATTTTAGCGATGTTTGCCAGCATTGCCAGACCTCTGCAACTAACCGTCCTCGTTAAACCGTCTTCGTTCGTGCAGCCCCTCGCGTGTGCTTCAGATGCAAAACCTCTTCTCAATAGCATTCAGTGGCCGTTGCTTCAATTAGTTCGACTACCATGTGAACTGGCGAGACGACGGCGACGGGGCAGCGCACTACAACTTCTCACACTTTGAAGTGGACTCCGGATTTGGGTGGCCATCTTTAGAATTGGCTGCCGGCGTCGAGTGGCACATGTGAAAATGACGCTGTCTCTCAGCGTGATTCGCCGACGATTCCAATTCGAACAGGCTGATGGGTAAGCCCCCGCTGTTGTTGTTGTTCTTGTTGTGGCAGTTTCTGTTGTTGTTATTGCTGTTTCTGTTGTTGTTGTTGGTGATAGTGCTGCTGCCGGTTCGCTGCACAACTCATTCACAAAGATTGGCCTCTAACACTAGTATCTGTCATTACTGCTACTACGACTTCTACTACTACTACTGATGACCGAGCAGAGTGAATGAAGTACTGACGAGTGTGGCGATTCTTGATACTGCAGATACTGCCCATGTCGACGGGTGCAATGCCCACTAGGCTTTTGAGTCCGCGCCTGTCCGAGTGGTGGCGTTTGCCTCCGTTTTCCTTCTCTCTCGCGCGTCCTACTTCCACTTATCCTCGTGCTTCTGCTGGTGGTTCTTCAACAATCGTTTCTTCGCCTTTCTTCTTCTGCTCCTTCTGCTCCTCGTCGCTCCGGGCCCTCGTCGTCGGGCCTTAGTTGGCTAATTCGCATCAAACCCCTGCAGCACCCCCGAACAGCCAACCCCCACGACGCCAAAGACGGCGCCGTCTCTTGTGCGCGCTACCTACTGTCGATTTGGGCCGTGTCGCCTTAGACCAGGACGCACGAATTAGAAGGAGCGACGCAACAACAAGGCAAACGGCATACCGATCCACAGCACCCCCCCGGCTCTACCCCCCTCGCCCGACACCCCGCCCCGCCCCACCCCACCCCACGGTCCGACGACATCGATAGACGACAAGTTTGCTTTTCGCCACTGCTTCGGGCTGCCGTTGCTGCTTATTAGGGAGAATAAATTACGAGCACATCGGCGCATTTGGCTTGTGCGCTTGGTCTAGATAGTTAAGTTTATACGCTCCATTGCTCCGCCGCCAACGAGTGCGCGACGCAAGGGCAGGGAAAGAAGAAGAAGATGAGGAAGAAGACGAGGCGAAACGGTCGGTCGGGTCAAAGTTTGTTAACAGCAGTCACAGAAAGATGAAGGGAAACAGAGAGATGAAGGGGAAGAGAGAGAGCCAGAGAGAGAGTGAAGGGGAGAGAGAGGAAATGCAGAACATGGGCGCCAGCCGCATCTCATTCGATTAGTCATCGCCAGCCAATTATCAACCATCTTATGTATATATACTAACTGCCGTAGGGGAGAACGACGTGACACCTAACGGTGCACAATGCATGGGTTACAGAGCGCAGCAATAGTAATTAATTGCTTGTATATATATATATATATATATATAGTTGCCATATGATATTGTAGAAACGGATTACAATTTGTCATCGGGTTTTTACGTGTTCCTTCTCACTGGCGCTGCCGCCAAGGCACGCAGTTCAACAGGTGACACCTATCGACTTTTTTTTATATCTGTCACAGATCACTACTGACGACTTAATACATGTCAAGCGGAATGACGATATGTAGACTAAAACTACATTTATTTGACAAAAACAGTTTCAGAATGGGTGTCATACCACAGACATTTATGCGAAAGCAGTACCTTTTTAGGCAGATATTTTGGTCATGCCCATGCTAAGTTATCTTGCAAAGCCGTGAACGATTCGTTTGCATAGCAGCCTTCCATTGGCCTTTTTAAGGGCGGGTCCGTCGGCGTAACTTTTGAAGACGAAGTTGCGGTGTATGGTGCAAGCGTTTCACGGAACAGTTTAGACTTGTTTTAGACGCGATTCCGAAACTTTGGCGACTTCCTTAATGTTTTTCAATGTCAAATGAAGCAAGTAGGGTCTGGATTCAGCCAATTATGAGATTCGGTATAAACTAGATGCTTTGTTAAAAAATTTCCTCCCAGCAACGTTCATTACAAATAAATAATACATGCAATGTATCTTGCGCAACGCAGACGTTTTATTGAATTTATTGGTCAATAAGGTGAGAAAAACGTTTTTAGTTATATATAATTGATGATGTACATTTTCCGTTGCATATGATTGTATTTATAATTGTCTACAGAAGGCAATCTCTGAAAAAGAAGGGCACAGACAGTAAATTGCTGTTTTGGAATTTATAAAAGATGCATATGTCATCTAATTAATCCTGTAAAAAGCGTGTAGCATATTTAAGATATATTCGTACACGATCATGTTTGAGCCAATTTTGCTTGCTGTTTGCCTTGCGTTGGATGGATGGAGACACGCATTATAGTAAGATGTAGTTGCACTTGTTCGTATTGGGTGTTAAAGTTGTCTGAATCAGGAAACCTATAATTCTTTCTAAAGCAGTGTTATGAATGCGCGGCATATTTTTCGTCATTCACACGGTTGTTAGGTTGTCTAATTCAGGGACAGAAGAAATCAGGGGCTTTAGACACGCTCCCTGAATGTTCCGTTTTCTGATTCATTTCATACACTGACATTTTGTTCCTAATTGTGTGTTTATATAGTCCATTGAGTATTGCTAAATGTGCTGAGTCGCCTTCGTTTTTGTGTCTATGGCAGCATAAAATCTTAGTCTTTTAGACTCTTCATCAAACCTCGGCTGGTGAGCTGTCGTACGTCCTGTTTTTGGTGCGTATTATAGCTGCAAGAGTTTGCATTGTCCACCACAGGGAACTCTCAAAAAACCGCCTTCTTAATAAATGTTTTTAATGCTAGGGAACTCTCATAACTATGGATATTTTTTGCACAGGCGTGAGCTGCAGAGCCTGCCGCACTTTGCGTTTATTCATCCTACGTGTTATTTGACGTGGTAGGTCTATCTCGTGAGGTTGGTTGTATTCTGCTTTGTGAGATCGAACGTCACGTTTAGGTATTTTCGGTGTTGAGATCCTTGTCTGGATTTCATACACCGAGTACCGTGGAGTTATAATACGTGGCAATTACGTGAGCCAATGAGCTTTTCCCATTCTAAGACACGTACGTAATCTCTGTGCTATATATATATATATATATATATATACAGACTTATATCCTATACGCCCTGTAAGGTCGCTTGAACTCAGCTGCTTTCTTTTGCAAGGTCACACAATTATTGTCTCCTGCAGCGGCCACCACCTTCGGCTTGCACGTGTATTGCAAGAGAGGAATTCTCTAATATCTAGAAGAAGGTCGGTTACATGGCGGTCTAGCTAACAATGCAAGGAAACGAAATTGAAATTATTTAGTTCTACTGTTGCCTGTCTAGAGTTTGCTCTTACTAATATTTACCATCATTTGGTTCGACCAGCAATAGCCGTTCCCCATTTAGGCCTGCCCCTGCTTCGAGGTTTGACTCCATGATGTAATTTGTGAGATGCGAGCACAAAAGTTGTTGGAGCTGTCACAATGTGTCACTTATAAACTCAATGTCGTACTAGTTGATTTATTTCTGGCCGCAACATGTACAGTTGTTTGCATACCGTCAACGTTCCATAAAAGACATTTATATTCAGGGCGGGGATTGCTGTTTCCATTTACATATCGATCCTATCGGATTGCTTAACCTCGCTAGGTCATATTATATCTAGGTTATCGGTTTGCATGTCCTTGTCCTTCACTGTGGGTCACTTACCCTTCCCGTCACTTGTTGTTTGGTGGTCTGTATGCGATATGACTCCAGGTGTCCCCTCAAGCCATACTGCACAGTTTGACACCGCGGTAAAACACTCTTGATTTGTTTGCGTATCAAAACGATTCTAATATGCCCTAGTTCGTCCTTGGAATTCTTTCTACAATGTTGTTGATAAACAAGAACATGCTTGTTCCCATATGTGAGAGGTCGAGGCGATTTACAAAGAGTGCTTGTCTGCGAGGCCGCTAGAGAGCGTTGTCGTCGTCTTGCACCACTCTCTGATGTGTCATCTTGCCGTTCATTTCAGCGTGCGTTATCCTTCAGTTTGCCTTGCTTCTTCGAGATCCGAAGATTGCCGCGTACGCAGGTTTGTTCGACGCAATATCGGTGCTGTGTGTAAATCGTAAGCGGTGCTGCGTATGGTACGTTGCATGTCCGTGCTGACACTGCGTAATTGTTGCGGTTGCTTCTGCAATAATGCTAGTCTGTTCACTTGTTTTTGTTTCTTTTGTAGTGCTTTTTCTTTTCTTACTGCTTGCAATTCGGCAGCGCGGCTATGGAACGCGCGTTTATACGTTCGGATTCAAGTAGTAATAAGGGTAATCCTAATGGTATTGTTTGTATCTATCGACGAAACTGTCATGTCCGCTATTTCGTAGCTACAATGTGCCTGCATGTATGTGTGCGTGCGCTGCAATGCTTTCTGCGTTCACCACACGAGGTGATAGGTTGTTCTTTGCATCGCGGCAATCTACTGTCGCGGCACTCTTTTTGGTTTTTCGCTGCAAAAATAACTATTTCGAGCGCGCAAATAAATATATAAATAATAATAAATATCTTTGCTAGGACAGCCATTCTGTCGGGCCATGTTCTATTGTCCTAACTAATGCTTGTCGACTGATAGGCTCGGTTCGCAATATTTGTGCGAACCCGATCTCAACACGACTGGTGCTTTCGAAACGAGAACGGCGTCTATGCATGTATCTGTCGGTGTGTATAGAGAATCAGCGACTATGCTGCCACAACGACTGTTGAATAAACTTTAGATGCTTCAACATGTCCGCTTATGCTGCCGCTTTGGCCGCTCCCTGATGTAAAAGGGTGACATGTGTATTTGTCAAGCAAATAATAAATCCATGTTTATATCAATTAGGATGCATACCGTTACATTTACGCCGAATATGTTCATGATATATATATATATATATATATATGCAAAGTATCCTCTGAGTTTCAATAAGACTCTTGTGTTGTATTTTATATTACTTCAAAAGCATCTGGAACAAGCCCAAGCTAACGTAGCTTGTCGACGTCGTGGGCATTGCGTTCTGGCATCCTACTGTTGTTTCCACTTAGTAGCCATAAGTAGGTAAAATAGCTTGTTGTTCGGTGAAACTATTAAACTCTTTTCGGCTGTTCTACGTCGTATGCCTTACCATTTCTGGTTTCAGTGTCTTCTGCTTGACAAGTCGTTTGCTAAATTGCTGGCGCCGGATTGTTAAATACGCGACTGCTGTTGCTACAATACGTTACAATCGGCATAGGCTGCACACCGATATCCTAAGTGTCGGTAAAAGATAGAAATCCGCAACGTGATAAACGTCAAGATTGTGAGACAGGGGCATTTAACATTCTACCAACGCAATCGTTTAGAAAGTACTCATTTTTCGTGTTCTTCGACATTACGTTGTTGTTTTGTGTCAGTGTATGTTTTGCAGTAGAACGCTAGGCGAGTGCACGTGGGCCGCGCATGCGGCTGGCCCACGTGAGAATTTCCACAACCTATATCGTGGTTCTAGGAAATAGTGTTTGCAAAAGACTCTCGAATGAGAGAAAGTTCGATATTCCTATTCGATACAAAAGCCCCGAGAGAAGATCCTGTTATCTAACCTAAGGCTTTGAATAGCTCACATAAACTGTGGAGCGTTAGCACAAACACGGAATCAGTCAAGTAACTTCATCGGTGAGGTAACTTATTGGATAAGTTATATTTGTATGTCGCCTTTACGTATACACCACTAAAATCTTTAAGCCTATATACCTAAATGTAGATAAAAATACAAAGTGGATCATTAAGTAGATTAGTGAAGCCATTTCGGTTAGAACAAGTGTGGCTTGTCTGGGTAGTGCAACTAGTGCAGCAGGTAGCTGATGTTTTAGTGAGTGCACCTGTGAAGCTATCGTAGTGAAGCTAGCACTTGTGGTTTCGTCATATTGGTTATTCTTATTCTTGATATTTAACAAGTGAAAACCACCGACAAAGCTAGTTCTTCGTAGTTATTCATAGACCACAAATATAGTTACGTAGATTTAGCCAAGTGCTATAATGCATATACAGAATGTTGCGTTAGTTAGAGACAGGGTGGTTAGCAGAACCGTCTAAAAGGTCAGTGACATTGAAAGGGAGTGGTTAGGCTATTATTAGAGACTCTCACGATGAGCATCTAGATGAATACGTTGAATAAAAGGATAACCAAGTTACCTTTTTTTCGCGCTACGCATTATCGGAAGCTTTTAAAGTGATGCATTTACACTTAGCTTTTTAGTAGATTAAACACCAACCATCAATATAAAATGCTTAAAAAAGAGTCAATAAAAAAACAAGCCCTCGTTAATTTAAAGAAAAAAAAACGAAATTAAGAGAGAAACAGCTTACTTCGGCTGCACTTGAGTTGTGATGGCGTCGGTAGGGGCGAACGGCAGCTGCGCTCTGTGCAGCGATTCACCGACGACGATTGTAGAACTATATATATATATATATATATATATATATATATATATATAGGGAAGGCAGCAAGTACCAATAGATGATGATAATGATGACAATCATCATGGCCCGTAAGGTGAGCCGAAACAGCGAGTGTCCTGTGTCGGGAGAAGCAGGATCTTCGGCGGGAGTTGAGCTCTTCGAGCGTCCCTGGCCCAGGCCGGTCTCCTAGCAGGCCTCTGTGGTCCTAGCCGGACTGCTGGCAGGCCTCCGCCTTCCTGCCCGGACCTGCTGGCCAGAATCCGTCCGTCGACGAGAGGACGATATGAAGGCTGAAGAAGCTGAGAGAGAGGAGAGCAAGAGACAGAGAGGCTTGAGATAGAGAGTAGAGAGAGAGAGAGAGAGAGAGGCTTGAGAGGCCGAGAGGAGAAATAAAAGCGAAGGAGAGAAAACGAGAGAAGCATTCAAAATCCACATAAGCCTTCTGTGCGGGGTAGGGCGCATGGGACAGCAGGAACGTTCGGGTTTAGTCGAGGATAAGTAAGCGATCACACAAAGGCTGCCGGGCGAGCAGGCGGGGGCGGGCGGCAGTAGTAGCGGTGGTAGCTTAAGCAGGAAGGACAAAAACGAAGACGATGACTTGGAAGAGTTGAGGGGGAAGAATAAAGCTGTGTTAGACTGCTGCTGCAGCCGCAGCTGCTGCTGCTGCTACGTCACCATCGGGTCGATTCCATCGAGGTCAATCTTCCCATTTGGCTTGACATTGGGCTGGGAATAATCGAGTTTAGCTCCTTCGACATTTTACGGCGTACACGCGGCCGTATAACGCGGCCGCCGCATCACCGTCTAGCTGCGCGGCTGTATAGACGTACTAAGTCGCACGAAATCGCGGATACGACTAAGGCCAGATACAGACAAAAAGGCGGCGCTCGATGCCAAAGGGAGGGGACGATGGGGCCTTAGCTTGCCCCCCCCCCCTCGAAAGGGTGATGATTCTAGATAGAAATCCCGTTTCATTCATTTTAGGCTTACTGCGAGTGCCCTGAACAACAAAAAAAGGAGTGAATGTCGAATTTTTCTATTTTTGAAGCGCGCAGTTTCATTTAGGCCAGCCTCGACCTGCACCTTACAGATCAGTCATACCTCCTCTACATCTGCACGTACCGCATGCAGGGTAA
Organism: Dermanyssus gallinae; assembly: GCA_003439945.1. Taxonomy (NCBI): domain Eukaryota; kingdom Metazoa; phylum Arthropoda; class Arachnida; order Mesostigmata; family Dermanyssidae; genus Dermanyssus; species Dermanyssus gallinae. Next base: position 145,003 of record QVRM01003691.1, on the reverse strand, counting down.
ACAAGTGCCAGACATTTTGCTGATTTGCTGATTCACAGCGTGACAAGCTTGAACACGTTAGGTTGATCATGAAAGGTTGCAGATCTGTGCTCGTGGCCCACGCTATTTGTGGAGTGCACCTTTGCTATACAGTTGAGGTATAAACGTTTGTTCAAACAGTTGTTTTAGTCTTCTAGTTTCTAGTTTTTCAAGTTATCCTTCATAGAGCCTAGCTCTGTGGGTTGGCATAAACGGATCGGCTGCGCTGATAGTACTAGAGTCACAGTTGGCATATTACTTTTTTTTACAGGGGCCAGGAAGAAAAATGCATAACGCACACCCTTTGGTCTGGGTAGTGTGGGACTCTCAAAAACCTCACTAAAAACCTGGTGACCCCCTAACCTACATGACCGGGATACTTGTGGTATTACTTCAGTGCATGTAGGGGGGTCACCGTTGGCATATTACTAAGAATGGCCTAACCGGGCTTGCTTGAAAAAAACATACGTAAATGTTGCCTAGTCAGGATGTAGCATTAATTTACGCATACACCTACAGTTTACTGTATGTTTAGCGTGTTTACCGTAACGTAGGGGGATTTACTGTATAACTGTGAATAGTCGCTACAACTTTCCACATACATCACCGGAATGCAAAAGGTACGACAAAGCGTAAAATAAAAATATCCTCACGCAACTAAGCGCAAGTACACAAATTGTTAGCACAAGTAAACTATTATCTACGATTAGAAGTTTGTTAGTATGCTGGTGCTTTCCTAGGATATATAAATAAACGTGCAGAGGTGTGCAATCCGCCTGTTCCAGTAAACGTTTATATTGCGTATACTAGTCATGCACAAGACACATAAACGACACATACAGATATAAGATCCTAGTTGACCAACTTAAGCGCTGCTTTAACAAGTCTTTTTTCTAAAGTTTTATGTGTAGCATATCGTACGGCGCATAAACGAATTTAGTTGCCCTAATCCCAGAATCGTTTCTAGGGATTCCGAAAGAGTACTGTTTAAATTAGCCTAGGAAGATACCTCTAGATGCCTAGGTCTCGACAAATAGGAATTGGTTTGTCCTCTAAAAACGCATTTCTCTGGACTCCTGTGGCAATTGCTAGCTGGCTCGGGATTACTATAACCGCTTTGTTGTTATGCATAATGGCCTCTATGCAGCGTTATGCATCCCTGTATACCAATCTCAGAGTAGCTGTTTTGGTAGTCAATACAAAACTATAAACTGAATTATGTCTATTTAGGAAAGCAGAAGAATATACCACGTAGTCTAGCTAAAGCACAATCGTAATAAAACGACTTAAACGAAACAGTTTACCAAGGGACTATAAAGGACCTACAAACTGACACGATCTAGTTCATCATGCTTCAAATTGTACCAGGGCATTTTTATTTAGAAATTACGATAAAGTAAGGAAGTAAACTTGTTCACCGACTTGGTTATATTTTTATGAGTAGTTAGTTCAGTACATTTGCATGAATATGTCTAGTTAGTGCAGTTTATTTGCATGATATCTAGTTAGTGCAGTACATTTGCCTGAATATGCCTAGTTAGTGCAATCCATGTATGTATAATTTTACATTTTATACTAATGTTTCATAAATCGAGCAGCTCCATTAGGACCTCGTTCAACGTACGAACCCCAGCAGCGTGTACAGCACTATAAGATCACTACTCTACTAGATTAGGCGGCATTTTTTGAAGCAGATTTTACAACCAACCCCTTTCTTTATATTGTTCTTTAGCATTTAAGAACAGGGCTGTTTCCTAGGCTGCCCCTCCCCCCTATTTAGAAGGTAAGTCATATGGGCCTGAGCCATGCACACTAGTACTATTATTAAAAAAAAACGGTCAGTCAAGGTGCAAACTGCAATCCTTTAGATAAACAAACCTTTAAGTAACAAGTGACACGATGTTTCTAGGTAATGCTACGTTTCTTCATAGCAAGTTCCTGGATGTAATGTTTCTCAATATGTAATTTTGTGCTTAATAGTGGGTTGTGCCATATCGTTCCCTCTGCTCCTTCTCACTTTATATATATATATATATATATATATATATATATGTATATATATATATATATATATATATATATATATATATGTATATATATGATATCCATGTCTGTTTTGGTTCTCTTCTTATATAATGTTTGTTTAGTTTTGTTAAAATACGTTACGCTAACACGTTCAGCACTAGAGGCTTGACTTTTAGACGGGACGGGACGGGGAGGGACACTCGCCGAAGAAGTAGTGCTCGTGGCTAGTGCTGCAAGCCATTTGGAGCGTACTATTATTAATAGCGATTTTAATTAGCGAAAGAGCACACAAAAGGCGGTCAAGAGTGTGCCGCGACAAGTCTAGTCAAGATATGAAGCGTATATTCATTATTCTGCCGCATGGGGTGGCGACACACGTCGCTGGCTGAGCGTTGCAGAGCGAGCGACGCTAAATGCGTCGCGTTGGAAACAGGTTGTTGTTGCTGTTAGTGTTGTTGTTGTTGTTGTTGTTGTTGCTGTTAGTGTTGTTGTGGTTGTTGCTGTTAGTGTTGTTGTTGTTGCTGTTAGTGTTGTTGTTGTTTTATTTTGTCGTTGTTGTTTTGTTGTTGTGTTGTTGTTGGTATTACTACTGTTCCTGTTGCTGTTGTGGTTGATTCTTATTGCTGTTGTGGCTGTTTCTGTTGCTGCTGTTACTATTGCGGTCGTCGGCCCATCCCGATGAGCTGCCCTTGTTCGTCCTGGATTCCGCCACCCACCCACCCGCCAGGCCGCTCTCGGGGGTCATCCTGATAGCGCCACGCGGTAAGCGACCAAGCAACGAAACGCCGTACAGCTGTCCTGGTTAGCCATAGATAACACCACCGGCGGCCGCTACTACTACTTCTACCTAACTGGAACAATTCCTATGGCTGGCTACTGACTTTAGCGGCGTGTCCGCTGTGTGTGAGTGTATGTATTTTCGTCATTTTTTTGCCTGGGGACAGATAGATGATGATAATAATATTTATCCTAGTAGTAGTAGTAGCAGTAAGAGTGGTAGTAGAGCACAATGATAATTACTACAACGGTACGTCACGGCGTTAATAATGAAAGCGCTGGCGTCCGCTTGCTTAACATGGCCGGTTCCTACCTACCGGGTCCTGTTATCTTCTGATGTTGAAGAGTTCTGCTGCTGCCGCTACTGCTGTTGTTGCGGTAGCCATTGCCGTGACGGCTATCGAGCGTGCGTGCATGGAACTGCTAGGACAGTGGTCGAGTCGTGGCAAGCGGCCGTCATCATCGGAGCCCGGCTCCGGTCGACGTCGGACTTCGGGACCTCGGGGGTCAACAAAATACAAGAGAGCGTGGCCGAGAATAGATATGAAGGCAAATTTTTGGGAAACGATGGCGACCGATGAAGAGAAGCATCCCTCTGCAGCAACGCAAGCAGCCTTGAGTCGTGACCGAGCAGCGTGAGGCCGCGTCTCGCCTCACGCAAATTACGTGATAGGCGTGGCTATGACTAAGCGCAATGATTACTACTCAAGCGATTACTACAAGGGTTATAAGCCGTTTCCGTTCCAAACGCGTACGATATGCATTTGAGACTCTACATTTGTCAGGTGGGCAAGAGCTGATATATATGTAAATATGTAAATACTTTCGTGATATGTGTAGCATATACATAATGTGATATACGGAAAATAAATTATGGGTATATATATATATATATATATATATATATAAACTGTCTGTGCCTTATCTATGTGTGCATACTAGAGCATACAAATGTATACATATATACAGGTAGGTATATGCTGAAAAGCTGCCGTTGGACCACACTTCTTTGTCGAGTTGATGAAGCTGAATTATCTAAACGGTAGAATTTCTTATTAGTTGATTGCATGCTGATGCATAATATTTTCTCTGGGCAATGGGTCTTCCCAATGGCTGTGGCGTCCTTCGTCTTCAGATCCCAGAAACTCGTTCCAGTTAAGATATTGATGATTTGGTTGTCACAAATGATCGATTCTGTTATCACCAGAAAGAAACCGGAAAAGCGCATACCCGCTTGAGGATATACTACACGAATGCTTAGGTTGCGATCACTGGCTTTCTAGATAAGATAACGTCCATATCACGTTGATCATTAGTTTAGTTCACAATACCGAGCAAGGTGGCTTAGTGGCAAAGCCTTTGCCTTGCATTCGGGAGGACTGGGTTCGAACCCCAGATCGGCCACTCTTAAATTGGTTTGCATGGTTTCCAATTTAAACAAGGTAAATGCCGGAGTGGAGTAAACATAGCCATGACATGAAAAAATCCGTACACGGGCAATTGCCTTACGGGAAATCTAAAAAAAAAAAAAAAATCGCAAAAAGAATGTGTAAACTTCTAAGAATCGTTTCTCGATCTGTGAGCTATCTAGTAGACACAGAGCATGCCAATGCAGTATTAGCGGAGGTAAACAAACGGGCCTACAAACAATGTTAGGTGCGCGTTGTCGCACGCCTATTAGAGAGGGTCAACAAAATACTGCGTTGTTAGCTAACTTGAAGTTTGCCAAGTTCGCGCAGTCCTTCGTACACTTCTGTTATGAAGTGGTCTCCCAAAGGACTGATCTGGGACATATCTAAATTTGTTAGCAAAGCATCCGGTACACCCCCGAAATACAAACTTCTTCCGTAGGGTTATATACGAGATTATCTGATAGCTCCGAATAGATTATCACATCTGAAATTCAAATACCTTCTCTTTTTCACTCAAGAGGTTTGCACCAGCTCTTGAGTTTGAGTTGGATTTTACGATGCAAGTTCCACTGTCTTGGAGAAAAAAGTGATGAAATAACCTACGTGGTTTGCGGAATAACTTTAAGACGGGTTGCGGTCACAATCGTCTAGCAAGATAATCGTCTAAGCTTGTTTGTTTAGCGTAGCTGTGAGTAGTTGTAATAAAATGTACATGCTTGCCACTTCGAAGCGTCGGAATTTCAGCGCCTAGAACCACAAGGACCATAAAAAGCACTACTAAAAACATTATATCCGGCATGATAAAACGTGTAGGTTTTTTCTAACAGTAGCGGCATTAGGCTAAACACCGCCAAATGGTCGGATATCCTTGGGGGCGCACTGTACATGAAGCCGACTGCCTCACGGACAAAAGCTCAACACTCAACAGCATGCCTGAGGTCAGATTTGGCAGTCTGGAGTCAACGGAACAATATAGATGCCACGGGTTACTTCTTTTCTACGCCCCCTCTTCCCATGCACGTGTCAAATGAAACTCTGGACTTCGATACTTGTATCATATAAGCTTTAGCTAACGTCACGAAGTTTACATGCAGGAAGAGAAGAGGCATTGTGCCAACCTTTTACTGAGTCGATGTTGTTAAGGAGTGCGCAGCACAGCGAACACAGTTCTTCCAGGTAACATGTTTTTTCTAACTTTAATTCAATTCAATTCAAATGCACCTTTATTTTGTCAAAGGGGGGACATTATATACATTTTACAAACCGTTACCTAGATACATACAATAGTCAGTTTACTTGTGTGCCGACATTTGCACCGTTAGCGTTTTAAGTTCTCAGTGCCCTCGCCATTCGTCACGAAAATATGGTATTTACACGATCTGTCTTGGCAATTTGTTTCGACGAGATGGTGTTACCGTTTCGAAGATTGTTTAACCGAATGCTAAAACAGTTTGACTTATTTGATGAGTTTATGAAACGATTGAACATGCGATAATTTGGCCACCTTATTAAGGCCTTACTATGAGGATCACCCAGAACTGCAACAGATAATAACACGTCATCTCTCCAACCGATTTCCGCATATATGCTGACGCTATGCCTTTATCAGAGACGGCTTAGCAGCAAGTTCTGATACTGCTTAAGTGGCTACAAGAGCCATGAAGTGTGGACCTTCATTGTGACCGTACTGACCCGAAAGTGTCGCTTCTTGCTATTTGTCATAAATTTAGCAGCAAATGACCATCTACTTACATCAGCACCATGATGGACCCTTTTTCCGCATGGTGGCCGCGTTTCGGATACATGTTTCTCTTTGTGAGCCCCTGGTTTCCATTAACTGCAACGCTTGTTCATAGTAGCGGTTTCCATCCGTTAATCTATACAAGGAGCCACGGGTGCCGTAGTTAATTCACTGAGAAAAATAACGTCATACATCGGGCCAACGGCTAGGAAGACTTTATTTGGACGTGCTCTATAAAGCGCCCAGATGGCCTGACACAACGCCATAGATTGTTTTGCAAAACTTCGTATAGGTTGCTACTGTGGTGTGCAGTGTAGCCACCTTCAACATGGATCGAAGCGCACAGCAAGCTGGCCCGGCAGTCACACATGCTTAAAGAGAACATGGTGTATCCTCGGTGTCCATACTACAATTGTTAAATGAGGCAATCCGTTTTTTTATTGTACTGTGCATTAAATCCGTGAACTTCATCTAGTGTGGCTTTAATTTCCGTTGCAGTTAAGCTTTCCACAAACAGAAACGCAATTCCAAATCGAAATTCACATGATACTTAATTGCACGTCTTTCTCCGGCATTCCGCCGATCCAAATAGTTTCTATATATATATATATATATATATATATATATAGGGCTACCGCAAAATATTTCAAGAGCGGTATAAGAAATTGTAGAGTATATACGAAATACTCGACATAAAAGCCGAAATGTGCCAATACAAGACGGCTACTCCTAGAGAGAAACTAAGCACATCTTGAGAACCACAATGCACATTTAGAAGCGCCTGCAGAGATTTCGTTTGACGTCTGGAAATATTCTAGGCATTGCTCGAACGGCCTCAGCGGCCTGGTGACCAAATTTACACGTGATTCTATGTTTTTAGGGTTTCCTGAAGGCTCTCGTACACGTTCTTTAAGGCTACTAAAAATCGAGACTTTTTAACTCGGGCGATTGCAGTGGCCAAGCAATCGGCCCGCCCTGATTAGTCCAACGATTCTCGGAGGTCACGGAAATAATCGGGTACTGCAGGATTGGAGTGCGGTGGCGCTCCATCGTGCTGAAACCACGTGCTCTCGCGAACACCTCCTGGAATGCATTTTAATACTCCTGGTGGCGTTTCACTCAGGAATATATGGCAATCTGGTTCTCGATCCAACCTGTTAGGATGTTTGTGTAGGCATATGAGACAGTTGTTCACCAAGCCAGGCCACACATTGGGGACGCCTCTAGCGTTCACACTAATTATACACATGCGAGTTCTCACTTGCTTAACAATGGGTGATGTGCCTTTTGTGTAAAGCAAACTTTATCGGTAAACAGCACAAGCCATCCTGAAAACTCTGCATCCGCTTCTACTTGTCGCTGAAACCAGCTAGCAGATAACCCGTCGCTCGTTATCTGTATATAAAAGAGCTTGAACTTGTTGTGGTCGGTACGAATATAGTTGTTCCGTTCTTGATATCCTGTGGACAATACTTCGGCTCGCACCAACATTTGGGGGGGGCACTTCCATCGTGCTTGCTGAATAACGATCGGCTACCGCCTAAAAGATGCGTTCTTCCATAGCTAGTGTTCTTGCTACTGACTGTGCCGAATGGTTCGCGGAGGCACCTTCGAGCAGCTTACTTAAGAGAAGAAATTGTTGTGTGTGCTTTTAGAGCTATAACGAGTGGTTTATTTGTTGGAGTGGGTTATTTATGCATGCACTCAATCTCGACATGCTCTCCGGAAAACCCTTATTACTTCGCAACCACAGATAGGATCGCCATTGGTACACAATGCACGTAATGAAATGCGCATCTGAATAGGTTAGTTTTGAGCGCTGCGAATGGTCGTAAAGTTATGATTTTAAGGTATTGGACGTGAAAGCTAATAAAATAACTTCTTTTATTAGCCTCCACATGTTTTTTAGACGGTGTCGTGAGCCCTTCAGAGGACACGGAACACGAAGGTGTGTTTAATTTCTCTCTAGGAGGACTGGTTGCCTCGCAATAGCACATTTTTGTGCTTTTATGTTGAGCAACAACACAAAAGTCAAAATTTTAGTAATTTAACTCTCTTTCTGAAACAAGGCTTCTCTGAGAGCGTGCCTCATTGGAAAAATATTAAATTGCTTCAACGAGCTTTACAATGCTTTATATCGCTGTCGAAAACGTTTCCGTTCACTCTGTATATATAAATATATATATATATATATATATATATATATATATATATATTACTACATATTACATGCGTTACTTGATTTGTTCACTTTTGTCCCGTCTTAGCTCTTGTAAAGTGCATGTAGCTGTTGTATATCTGAACGTACCGTGGAATGCGCCGCATTTGAATCCTCGAGCGACTGAGTCTCCGCCTGGGCGAATCCGTATGGCAAGCTCTAGCTAATGAACTCGTTGAATTATTAGCGAGTGTAAAAACATATCTGTTCACCGTCATAGCTTGATGTTACGGAAGAAGCCAGGCCCCACACTCGTCCGATTATTCGCCAATCGATAATTTGAGAATGTCATGCAGGGCCCCGTGCAGACCCATGGGACACTGTAATGGCAGCGGCCATAATGAATGAGGTTGCTACTGCCCGTGGAAGGCGCTTGTAAGGAATACCGTCGGCGGTAATCTTTCTTTCTGAAATTTTTCCTTCTGAAATCGCAGACAGACAACTGCATTCGCGCTTGTACTTATGTCGGCATGTTGAAACATTATTCTCAGCCAGGAAATTGTTGATTGACTGCGTAAATTTCACTGGATGAATAGGTTTTTCCATTAGGGCAGTCCCAAGTTTAGTGATTCTTTCGTGACATAGGGCAAGCATGCCTATGTCTTGCAAGTGTGTTCTTTAGACGTAAATTAATAAATGTTCTTGTCTAACATGATGTATTGTTTGATAAATAAAATTGTACTAGTAACACTGTTAGTAGCAGTACTAGTTAGACTTGACTGTAGTATATATATATATATATATATATATATATATATATATATATATATATATATTTATTTATTTATTTATATATATATATATATATATACATATAAATATTGTTCTGTGCACACTCCTGGTTTATAATATATACGGCAATAGTGGTAATTTCCGCCGTTCCTTATAGGATTTTGATTTTTCTTAGAATTCGTCAGTGGTAGGAGGCGCTGCGATAATGTCGATGTGCAGAACCAACTGGCCACAAAACATTTTCAGTATATATACACACACATCCATATAAGTATATATGTCGGCGGGACGACACTAATTTCACTAGTCTCGGATTCGATTCCGATACAACAGTTAATGGGTAGATGCCGAAGACTTTGTCAAAACTAGTAAACCTCAATGAAAGTATGCTTAATAATCCTAAAATTCTTATGATTTATTCAACATCATTCTTGTTCGAGTAGTATAATTGTGAGATATGAACGCGTGCTTGACCTTTACTGTTCAGCTTTCATGTTCGTAGCTCTGTTCTAGTGTCCACAATGGCAGAAGCGTTTCTCATCGCGTTTGCTCGTTGACCTATCTAGGGTCAAATGGGGTGTATATAGGGCCATGACGTCGCAGGCTAGATTCTCACCATGTGACCACAAGGGAAATAGTTATTATCCCTATTATTACAACAACTTTATATATGCATGCGTGTATCCACATAATTTGCCGGTCTTACAAAGTACAAATGAGAATGTGCCACCCATCTGCTTTCTACTGAACCATATGCAACTTCATATTCTCATTTAAAACAAAAGATAGAAGCACCTTTATTGTAGCATAAAGAGGTGTATGTACACTTTTGTCATAATATCATAACGTAACAGCACGTTGTTTCATGAGAAGCGGTGATGACGGCATTTAGGTTTTGCACGTGCGTTCCGAAATGTTCTTACAGTCACAGCGATACACCTTTCACTCGTCATATATGCTAGAGCGACTTGGGTTACCGTAAGCTTATTGGGCCATCTACATGTATCGCGCGGCCCCACAGTTTGCACACAAATGGAACTTTGACTCCGAACAGTTTAAATCTGATATCGAAGTAGTGACGAAGCAAGCTACACATTCAAAACAATATGCGGACTCAATCTACCTGCTCGGTAGATCACTCAAAGCAGCGTTTATGCTGAACTTTTTATGAACGGGATTTCCGTATCATCAAGCCAATATTAAATAAATAGGAATACAAATAATCTAAATTTGTTTCTACGAAAGACACATTTTTAATTATTATAAGCTCAAACATGTTGGCAGCGTCCAGGCCTTTCCTTGAATGTCACGACCCGAATTAGGAAGAGCTGCACCCATGTGTTTAATTTATATTTGTAACTCGTGAAAGGTTACTTTGCGAAGTGCGAAATCATTCGGGCTTTGTCTGCCCAGTTTATTTTGGCCTCTGTTAAACCTAAATTATTCTGAGAGACTAACGATCTGATAACATCGCGCTTTAAAAGATGATACAGTTATTGCAGACTCGAATGCGGCAGCAACGTTCGCTTGCCGAGACCAGGAGGCCTTTGTTGACCTAATGATCAGCGCCGCAGACACAACCTACAGAGGAGAGAACTGGGAGGTCCTCAAATACAAAGAAAACCTTAATTAGACTACCGATATATTTCGTTTACGGTGAAAAGCACGATGCTTGCTACTGGGGGTCACAGATCAAGAAAGTCGGCTCGCAGGATGAGGTAGGAGGTGCTTAGGGAGGACCTATTTAAGGGGCGTAACGAATTGGGGGGCATCTTCAATAAGAAAAGCTTCTTTTAAATGCACGCCAGGAAGCAACGCCAGCTTCAGTACCCCCTCGGCGGCAAACGCAAAGCCAAAGTACTAGTGGAAATAGCGCATTGGAACCCACTACAGTAGAGCCCATGGGGAGGCCAAAAAAAGCAAGCATGTAATTGGCCGAGGAGAAGTGGCGAGAAAAGGCAGATTATGTCTAGTCCGAATACAGGCGCTCAAATCTTAAGACTACCATCAGAAAACGTAAGCCTTGGTCTTAAAATCAATGGGTCAGGCAAATCAAGGGGGACATGTCAGGGAAGCCCTACAAGGTCCAACAAGCTACTGAACAAACTGGGCATAAGGGCACCGACAATCCCATCATATCTGACAGAGACCACTCATCTTTATTTCCGACGCAGATAGCGGAAAACTGAGACCCGGTTGCGGTGAATATAAAAAAAAATCTTACCTGGAACAGTCGAAGAGATCCAACGAGTGGCTGAAAAGATGCCAGAGGGCTCCGCCCCAGGACCCGACGATATACCTCCGGAAGCGATCAAATGCCTATTGGAGGAAAACCCTGCGACTTCTAAACGGTTATAGGACTACTACTACTGACAGAAAAACGGTTCTAGAAAATTGAAGGAATGGCCGCCTAGCACTTATCCTAAAGCCAGGGGATTCATGCTTAACACGGTTGTCAAGGTTGTGGAGTCGATACTTATGGGCAGAATTAACGCCGTAATCAAGGAAACTTACCAGTAAGATACTTGCTGAAAAGAGAGACAGACAAGCCTAAAAAAAAATAATATTGCTATATACTGCACGTCAAGAATGGTTTTAACAGTGCAAACTGGCGGATTGTAAAAAAGGAGTAGTAGCAGAAGAACCCTTGGCCTCTGATAACCGCAAAGGACGAGAAGCTGTTAGAGCACCGAAACGAACGACGCTTGGAAGACCGTCAATCGGTGGATGAGCGTCCGGCACCTTATGTCAGCACCGGAAGAGACCAAGGCGGTGTTGTTTATGGGTAGGAAGTAATGCCGGGAATACTGGATATCCGTATGGACGGCCACATAATCTAGATAAACATAATGCAATGCTTGGCAGAAACCTGGGCCGTAAGCCAAGAACACACAGGTCGCTGTTCACGGACGCAGTGCTGGTAATTGCTCGCACGATACCTTAGCCAAGATATATTTTAAAAAAAACCTCTATATACTCGGATTGGGCACCTGGAAAAGATGTTGCAAGGAATAAGGTCAAAACGATTGATCTGAGATGCTCAGCTCAAAAAAGAGTTGGAACAGGGGCGCTGATTTCCCAGAGGTCGTCATGTGGGCTAAGACAAACATGATAGGGGCAATGCACGAAGCGTCGCTTGCAAACGGGAGATTGAGAGTCAAAGCAGCAGCTTCCTTTGTACACTGAAGTCATACCACATAACTAATTTCCAAGTCATGAGCATGGAGGACCACCAGGTCTTTCGATGGGTTTAAGAATCCCACACTACGCAGACCAACAGGTGGGAACTATGAATTTTTTCGCAGGTTTCTGAAAAAAAAATACCGCAGAACAAGTGGTGTCTGCGAGGTCCGCCCTCAATATCAGACTGCACTGAAACGACAAACTAGTAAATGATAAACCGGGATGATGCAGGCTAGTCTTGCGCTGATAATTCTCACTAATTACAGGCGCAGGAAGGGACGTTAAGAAGCACTATTGCTCTGTAGAACGTAGGCCGCGGTTTCCTCTCCTGCATAAGCTGTAGCTTTACAATCATCTCGAACTACGCATACTGCTACGTGACTGCAGAAACAATTGTCTATTGAGAAAAATATAGTTTAAAATTTGTTTTTTATAGGTTTTGCTATAAACTAAATAAATGTCGTTCGTATCAATTTACCTGTGTGAAACCCGGCACACACTATGAAAAAGAATTCAGAAACAACAACAACATCAGCAACGAGAACGGCAGCAACGGGAACAACAACAACAACGACAACGACTTATTCGTAAGCTGTACTGTGCACGAACTGGGTGTAGTCTGAGCGCCGAGCAACTGTGCATAATTTAACTACTTGCTGCTTGGTTGTTGAGTGGTCAAAGTCCGAGATTCAAAAACGAAAACGAGAGACGAAGAGGAAGAGAAAAAAGAAAGAAAGAAAGAGAGAGTGAGGAGAGGGAGAAGAAGCAAAAAGGAAAGCGAGACGAACAGAGAGAGATAACGGTTGGAAAAGTCCGGGCGACCAAAAGCAAGCCAGTACAGGGGAACTGATAAGTGAGAGCCGGTAGCCGGTACCCCCATCGGTACTCTCTATACCCCCCTCACCTCCCCCCCTCCCCCACGACGGCCAGCTGCAATCAACAACAGCGAAACGACGACTGAGAGATAGATTTTGACCAGCATGTCACTCTTGGCCATGATGCCAGCTGCTGCTTGTGTTGTCGCTTTGTGCACCGCAGCACCCCCCAACTCTTGTCAGTCTCGTAGAACTGCCCGTCCTACTGCGGCTGCTGCTGCCGCTGTTGCTACCTTCGATGCTACCGTCGAAACCGCCATGGCGGAAGAACATGAATGCAGGGCGGCGGGCCAAACGGATCGAACGTTTGTGAATATTTCATATTTAAAGCTCCAGCAGACATTCGGCGGTTCGTCATCCATCGGTTCACCTCGCGGCAGCACGGTGGGACAGCAGTCGAAGCACAACAATCATCATCATCATCATCGCCTTGGCCGTCATTGTCGTCACCACGATCATCATCATCATCATGACGATTCTTATTATTGTCAGCATCAAAAACCACCATCATCAGCGAGCGGGGGGCTACCAACCACGCGGGCCACCTTTATCGAAATCGTGGTCGCTCTCAAGTTGTCGTCGTCATCAGCGCTGCCCGGGACAACAACAACAGCAGCCCGTTTATTCAATATGGCTTGTTGCGCATTGAGCACTTGTTGTCGGCCTTGTGAAGATAATTTCAGCTTTTTGGTATATGTCAAGTTTGGGTGTCGGGAATGCGTCTAGAAGATAAGTTGAGACCATAACGTCATATATAGACGAGTCGACTATTGGAGACTTTACAAAATTAGCGAAAGCAATGACGTCATTCGCAAATGCCGATGTAGTTAATCTGCGGGTAACAAGCATTTAGTTTGGGGGTGAAAAATATTGAGAAAAAATGGGGCCTAAACTTATGCCTTGCGCAATTCCCCTATTGAGGGTTGCCTAGGATAAGGTGAACCCGGTCTAAAAACCTGTCTGAGTTAGGACCATCCGAGTTTTCCTAACAGAACCAACAATTTTAAAGCTTTTGTTTAAAACGGGATGTGCTTTTATGGTTATATTTAAGACTGCATTTTTTGTTGTTGTTGTTGTTGTGGTCAGCTCCCCAATAAACATTTTAGAACAAAAAGTAATGACGGAACATAGTGTGCCCTTTTCTTTAATATTCCATGGAGAAAAAATACTGTGACCAAGAGCAAATGGTCGAGCTAGGCCGAGGTTTTCACCTCATCGATGACAGTTTCGGCGGTAATACTCCCAACTAAGATGTGTTACCGAATCTCGTCGGTGACTGCCCGGAGTACAGAATCAGTAGAGTATCCTTCCCAAATTGCCAGCTCTTTCTAACTGGAGTTCAATCTCAATAATTGAGCTCTTCGAGGTAAATTTTAATGTTAGAGAATTCACTCACCTAGCACTTTGAAAGGAAGGGGGTGAGTGCACTTGGACCAAATGATCCGGGATTTCTTTTGTTGGATTTTATATATATATATATATATATATATATATATATAAAAGAAAACGTGTTTGTAGCAAATCCCCCCATCAAGTTAAAAAAAAAGTTTAAAAAATTTGAAAGGCTATATCTGTGAGAAAGATCTAGGCTACATGAATCTTCATCTACATCTCGGGCTACATTAATCCGAGAGGCTAGGTGGTGGGTGGTAGAGAAGATAGATGTAAAGCGGAGCTGATTTCCTTACAGGGGCATTTTATCTGCTGCAAGTTCTTAGTTTTTGGCTTAGGAAGCCTCGTAAGCCCGCGTAGGGCCCGAGTTACTCAGATATTTATGAGTAACAGTTAAGGCAAAAGATACAAGAGCACTAGATAATGCTATATGGTAATTGTGGGCTTGGCTAATGTGAATAAAGTAGTCGTTCCTATGTTAGGTTTAGTTCCCCCACCTAGTAAATTTAGGAGTAAATTGAAATGCAGACTCAGTTCAAACGAGCTGGCGAGTGTCACGACGTACCTTAGGACCTACATTTAAAATATTTATTTGAGGCACAGTTTGAAACTTTTTTTAGTGAGAGTAACTCCGATGACCAGCAGGGCCACATGGCTCCTAACTTAAATGGAAAGCATTTCATATATATGTATACGCGCACACACACATATATATATATATATATATATATATATCCCACTGAGCTTGCCACTCAGACAAAGGAGCTCAAGTTTACCAGTTATAGTTAAGGAAGAATGGTTAGTTTACTCATTTCGACTAGGCCCTTTTCAGCATTGACCTGCTTCATCATTTTGCCTTAACCTAACGCGTAACAATGCGGTAGTATAACTTAACCTAGCAATAATCGCTATTAGAATACGCATCTTTAAGTACGCGTACGGTAAGCAGTCATTCATAGTTGCCGAGGATGCGCCACGTGCGCATGAGGGATGCTCAAGTCGCGCGCGCCTCTACTAACATGTAATTTTGCTTGGTCCGGTGGGAGCCTATGCTTGGAAGTAGTATCCCTAGTAGATGCTGAGCATTTGGCAGCTCGAGCTTAGACGAGCTGAAGTTGAACACGGAACAAGCGGTAGGTCTCCTTAACTGTCTGGTAGTCTAGAGA
This sequence comes from Dermanyssus gallinae, assembly GCA_003439945.1. Taxonomy (NCBI): domain Eukaryota; kingdom Metazoa; phylum Arthropoda; class Arachnida; order Mesostigmata; family Dermanyssidae; genus Dermanyssus; species Dermanyssus gallinae. The sequence goes on along the minus strand of QVRM01003691.1, from coordinate 129,464 downwards.
AAAGAGAAGAAGAGAGACACGAGCACCTCATGGCCCACAACACCTCATCATTGTCGTCGTTGCTCTTCGACGATGATCGATGAGGCTTTTTGTACGACGCTGACCTCTCCCCTTCCCCCCGGCTGTAGGGATGGATGGTGATAGCAGTAGTTGCGTAATAATAGCTGATGCTGGCAGTGGTCGATAAACGTTGTCGTTGTAGCTGTTTCCTGGTAGTACAGATGTATGTGTTTGTTCAGCGTGTTAACCTTTCGCGGTATGAGTAAGTATCTGGTGTTCTTTTTCTTTGTCATCGTCCCCCGTTCTCGTCGTCGCCTCGTTGTCGTCCCGTTTCGCCTGCTCCGGTTAGTCGTTGTCGCGTTGTTCTCATGGTTAGCTTCCTGTTAGCTGTGTATTCCCTTCGCCCTAACACGCGACTAGAGTGAGGTACAAGATACACTCGCCTATCAGTCCCCACCCGCTAGTAATCCTGCTTTCGTGCCACTCGGCGATACTGTAGCTGGCCGGCTTCGTTTAGCTCATCGTAATAACTGGGATTCATTTGCGGCACTGAACATACGGTTTGGGACAAGAACGAGGGGGGGGGGGGAGAGGCGGGTCGCTGTATTGGCATGGTGACACCTGGGCGTGCAAAGTACGAGAGGTGGAAAAACTGAGAGACAGGGAGAGAGATTTAGTGAGCGACAGAAATTCCCCAATAGACTCTGACGGGTAACATTAGCCATTGGTCAATACCAGTAATAACAGCAACAACGATAGTACAGTTAATAATAAAATTCGACGAAAGATAATAGTAACCATCATCTTGATTAGCTTAGTAGTAGTACCAGCAAACAGTCGCGTCGATGAAAGTCGACTGCAGTATTCGCAGTGAACAAAGAGAAGATGGGCATAATTGATGAGGGTTTCGCTTATGTCCCGGACACACAGGGGCACAGAAAAGGGCACAGAGTATCGAGTGCAGGAAGCTGTAGGCGGACGCGCGCCGCAATGGCTTGCCCGTTGTCATCCCAAGTCACACTATGATGGATGTGGCTTCCTAGTAAGCGCTAATCACAAGGTTGGGGAGGCCATGTTGAAATATAGCTGGACGGAAATCTAGTCCGTGTTTGTATAGTTTGTCGTTGTTGTTCTGTACTCATCCTCGAAATAGTAGCAATAATCAATAGGGCGCCGTCAGGCTGCCTAACTGACTGTTTGCCTGTCGGCCCGCTCGCCCGAACGGCCGACCAACCAGTGTTTACCGCTATTGGATTATGCTCTCCCAATCGTAGTAGCTCCAGGACACGTAGCGCGTGACATACGTGACGCACACTCGTGACGCGAGACAGCGACAATTGAACACTAACATGTGTACACCCCGCCTGCCCCTAACTGCGGCAAAAATAACATCAGCAGAAGCAGCCATAGCACAGTACTAATTGCTGGAGACCTGGCGCTATTGTGCTTGTTATTTCCATGATTGTTGTCCAGCTATGATAGTTATTATTGTGTTTATTAGCCTTAAATAATTAGAGAACAAACAGGTGATTATGTTTAAACGGTAGCTATTTTAGCAGTGCATATGTGTATATACATCAGTAAAAAAAGGCAATGTGATTGTAACCGCTCGTGTCTCGTTCGAGACGGTCGAGACCATGCGTGGCGGTTGGTAACGCCGTTGTAACAACTATGAGCAAATTGACTCCTGCCTTTCGGTTATAGGTCATAGGCCCCCGAACAGTGTATTTAACGCGGTACTAACTCGACTACACCATGGCTACGGTCTAATGCTGCATTACATCGAACAGTGACTAAAACAGTTGTTTAGCTAGCGTTGTAGCTGATTGCCACAATGTACAACGTTAAAGTAAGAGAAGCAGGCAGTCGTGTGTCGTGTCCAATGGACGCGGCAGTGCGTGTAAAGACACCGTGGCGTTCCCATTGTAAAATTCGACGATTGAGCAGCAAAATGTTGGCGGATTTCTGACTGCGGAAAGTGTTCAACTCGCCGAACTCAACTCACCGGATGGTGGTCATATAGCCCGAACATGTGGCCCAGCGACTTGTATCAGTTTGGTTCGGTTAAAACATCTTAAAGAAGGCGTTTTAACTTACACGACAAACTGAAATACACAGTAAATGAATGGCTCTTGTCAATACAGTAGGATAGTTGGGCTCAGGCCTCTGTCATTACTTTTAAATAAAGACTTCAATTATACCCACAGTGTCGTTTTGTACTAGTTATTAGAACGTTATTAAATATCTAAATATGTCATATACTAGCCTATCCGTTTATCATGTTACAATAATTAGGTTGTTCCTAATGATAACGAGGATTCTGTAAGCTTTTAAATTGAATTTTTTTTTTGTGGAGTAGGTATTAAATTCGGTTACGCACTATCGCTAAGAGTCTCTGTCTCTAGCAGTATGGGACAAAGCGAAATCAATAGTAAATGACAAACACGTTTTGTGTAATAAACTATCAACTTACCTATAATATATATTGTTGCTTTTTTGTTTAAAATATTACAGCCTTGCTTTTTTAGACTTCAATTTGCTAAAAAGTTTATAAATTTTGCACATATTTGAAAACAAGATGTTCAAGTACCCACCTACCAAGGCACATTCTGTATCTGTATATATATTTATATACATGCAAAAGGCGGCCTTCATTTTCTTATGCACATAGGCTTTTTTCGTAGCGTCTCTGTTCAGGGGTCCATTTGTTACAACATTTATCAAAGCATGTTTAGACTCTTAGTTCAGGATCTCTACGTCATAATTAACTAACCACGCATGCGCACACACATACATACATACCACCCGCACACAAACAAATGCACAGCTGAATGATACGTGAATGCAACAAAGCCAAAGGAACATGGGTTGCGCCTCGAGGGTTACGGTATATCTTCGTTAATGAGCGGAGGATTGCGCGGGCCCTGATCGACAGATATGCTCAACTCAGTTTGCCGGCCAGCAGAAACTTACGAGGGTGGGTGAGTTGTGTGTGAGTGGGAGGTATTGTTGTTGATTGCGGCTCCCGTACGAGCCAAGCGCAGAGCTGTTGGTCGGTCGGTGCAGACAACCCCGTGCCCGAAGCTGAATAAAAACTGTATGACAAACGTTCTCTAGCTTGAAGTAAGAAACACGGCCGCCGCCACTTTCCTCTCTTCGACCGATGATCATCACCATCATATTATCATCATCGCCACCACCACCACCACCACAATTTCAACCCCACGAAACCCCGTGGGATAGATAGGCGCCCTAGCATTGTTTGCAGCATGCGGTCTTACCCCGGCTTCAGGATGTTCCACTCAACCCATCATTGCCCCCACCTCGCAACCATCACCACCCCACTTCCGACACAACTTAACGGCGGCATTAAAGGTGCGATGCAAACAATGTAAAGTTCACCCAATCAAAATGGCGGCAAACCAAACAACGCAGCCGGGCAGATGACCTGCGTTGGTGCGGAGGATATAACGAGCCTGCCTTCTTTGTTTATTGTTTTATCAATGGCATGGCACGGGAAAAGGGTCGACACGCGTGGACGTGGGTGCATGACCGGGCAGAGGGGCAGCAGGAAGCGTAGAAGATGCCTAGTTCAAAAAGCGAAGGAAACGGATGCAGCACGTACAGGTCGTTGTTACATTTGGATATCTCCAGCGCCTCCTCTTTGTCGACGTTCCCTCTCCCAAGAGCGCGTACGCTAAAGAGCAAAGCAGTTACTTAGTTTTAATGAAAGTAGATCAAAACAAGACAAATCGTGGACTTGACATATATATAAATGTATGCGTATATATATATATATAGTTCCATACCAGGCCTAGAAACAGGGCTGATGCATTTTGTCGTCACGTTCACTGGGGAACAATTGTTTACACCCTATTATGGGTTTATATATATATATATATATATATATATATATATACATATATATATATATATAGTATGATGAATGTAGGACTGGAATCACTACAATTTCTGCGAAAGCAGCCGCAATATTAGCAGGCGGGTGTAGCTATGTACTCTCTGTAAAAGTGCCCGAGTGTGCCGCACCTGTGCAGCGTTCGCTGCCTACTGCCTCGGAAGTACACAAGAAGGCTTATTACGGGCATAGCAAAAGGGCGCTCAAGAGCGAGCCGTTCATTTTCCTAAAAATGCAACCGACTCGTATATATATATATATATATATATATAGGCCTTTGAAGCGTACTCGGCGAGGACAGCTTTTAAAGACATCGTGCTACAATTTGTTGGCCAAGTTTCATTCATACATCTGGATGGTCCACGTTCTTAGAGGCTTATTAAACTCGAGGAAGACAGCTTACGCGAAACTATCGAACAGAATCCCCATCACTGACTGCGCGTGAATTATCCATGGACTTCGAGAAGCGTCACACAATCGTCGTCACTCGTCAATCGTCGTCGCGCCCCTATCGCCTCGTGTCAAAGTTGAATCAGTTCGATCGAGCCCTTTTTACACGCCCTTCAAAGGAAAAGACACAGTCTCGTAAGAGGTATCTTATGCCATGACAGCGCGCGGCCGCGTGCGAGTTTACTTAGCCTACGTACGAAGTAGCAAGCTTTGTTGGTGGCAAATTGTGTCGCCTCCATCGTACTGATCGGAAATCGCACCGCCGGATTACTGCCTGTTCAGATGTCTGCAGAACTATCGACACGGAAATAAAATCACTTCATCCGAAGCAGTAAAACACGCGCTGAGAGACTACTCAAAATACAGAAACCAGAAATAATTGCCATGTGAATGAATAGTCTATTCTAGAAATGGACGAGGGTTGTGCCTAACAATGAGAGTACTTATTTGAATGAAGAAAATAGGTTAACCCGTTCAATATTATAGATGATTCTTAAAGTGGCAAAAATCACTAACTTTCTGATCTATATATATATATATATATATATATATATATATATATATATATATATATATATTATTATTATTATTATTATTATTATTATTATTATTATTATTATTATTATATAACAGATAACATAAGAGAAAGATAAATATTGATGATTTTAACAAAGTTAAAGAATAAAATATTTTATACAAATATTGAAAAACCATTCATGTATGCAAATGAATGTTCTGCACCAGCCCCAAAATGTATTGCCCAACTGCGTGTCTTTTTCAACCGCCTACCTATGTGAGTTTGTATAAAGGACGTGTTTAGATTGATTAGTTTGTCTCACCCAAGTGAACGCCCCAATGTGGGAGTACGGCCCTATGTCCCGCGTAGGATTTAGTCCAATCAAATCGTTGCATTGTCCGGTGAAAGTCATGTCTTTGGCTGCTGCTCGTACAACTCTCAAGATTACCCTTCCTGCACCCCGGCATAGGCTATAGGAGTTAGAACTTTGTCGAACACGACGATCTAATCAAGTGCCTACCGCGATGGAAGTTGTTCTCATTGTGACAAGTCGAGGGAACAAAGAATGGGCCATCTGTTACTACTGCTGCTGTTGCTCTAAAGATATTAGCGAATGTGGCTACCAAATAGGACATTCGTTATTACTGACGCTTCTCATTCTGACCAGCATGTCTTTATTTAGTTTCCAAGTGATACCAATTATTATTATTTCGCCCCGACTCGATAGTAGCTGAATATTGTAGGCCTGCCTACGGTACTGTGACTAGAATTGTGAATGACATTGTTATGACGATGGTCCTAAATGGTCATGCATTCGCTGACAACCTTAAGCGCCGTTGTGGAGACCATAGCGAACGGACAAACGGTTGCCAATATATTTATTGTATTAATTTATTTAACAGTTATTTTACTAATGATAATAACCAGAGCGACTACCTGACACAACCGATTACAATAACAGATAAATCTACCTCAATTACTAAAAGCATATCTATCTAACAATTTCACTTTTGGATACGTTAGGCGGGAGAATGACTAAAAAACTTGTTCTTCACTTAATGCCTGTTCTACTCAAATAAATAAATATGCTTCGTCTGGGCGGAATACATGTAGACAGCGGATGAATGCAACAGCTTCCGAAAGCGTTTGTGCAGTATCTTCACTAGGTTTCTGCTTCTTGGATTACGACTTGGCGTGTGCGCATATCTAAATGCTCCCATTAGTGTAACGATTAACGAAAACGCAATCATACTTTAATGAGTCGGCTTGATAATTCAATCAGTATGACATTCGCTGCAATCGCCGCCTAATTAGATCAATGAGAATGGAGAGAGAGGTAAATGAGAATGGCTAGAAAGAACAGCTCTGACCTCGAGCTCAATACCCCATCTGTTGTTTGTCTTTTCTCACACCCTGCACAATGTCGTTAGACGAGACCAATGTATCTCTTCAATCGTTATTAGCTTCTGCCTCCACCCTTTGCCAATATTTTCTTTACTCACTTGTCTTACACGAATATTACGCCATCGCATATATATATATATATATATATATATATATATAACCCATAATAGGGTGTAAACAATTGTCCAAACAATATATATATATATATATATATATATATATATATATATATATATATATATATATCAGTTGCAAACGTTTTAGACGCTTATAATACATGTAGACTTGCTAAACAATTTTTGTTTCTGGTAAAAAATACTGAAAATTAGTTATCATCTATGAAAATACATGTTTTTTCTCTTTGTTTAGACCGCTTTTGTGTTATGCAAAGTAACCACCACTCTATAAAAATATGATGGTAGGCAATATGATCGTCTACAAGAAGAATTTCTTTGCAGGTTCTAAAATTTGGCGGACTGTGTGACTCTGATATGGGTAGCATTCATTAATCCCATGATCTACTGCTGAAAATAATAAGCGGAAATCTTGCCAACGCATAGATATTCTAATATAAGAGCGATAACTGTTCGGCTCGGACAGCAGTTTTTACCTAATTGAGGTACCACTGATATATGAGAGTACCTTGGAACGTAAATTTCATGGTCGACCTAGATGAAATAGTGAACATATGCAAACAAAATTCGTATGCCACCACTATCTGAAGGTAAGCCTTGTTTTTGCTCTGACAAACTCAAACGTTTCGCAGACGCTTCACTTTTTATCGATCAGCACCATCAAAACGGACGAGACTAACATAAATCATTGCTACAAAAAAGCAGAAACGCGGATTTAAAAATACTAAGACTATGTGTCTTGTTTTTTAAATCCGCGTTGCATTTTTGTTGCAGCAATATAGCATTAACATTCTGACCAGGCAAGAAGAAGCAACTTGTGCATTAATGTGCTTTAAATTTACCTGCTACAAACCAAGGTTATCATTTAAGTCAATGGGAAACGTAGTGGAGCGTGCTGTAACACTGCGTAGGAGCACGGGACGCCAGCGGTGCCGAAAGTGGTAGGCCCGTGTAGTGAGAGGCTCGAACAAATGGCGCTCTGTGGTATTGGTACTGCGCTCGCATCGGGTGTCCGTCATGAGAGCGGCTATATCTCAAACAAGTTGTTTGATCTGCGCATCATACATTAATAGGCAGTCGTGGGTGTGGCAAAGTGGCCAGTAGCCAACAATGTCGTGGCTGTAAATGCGTAAAAACCTGCTAACGGAGACGTTCAACGCTTGCGCCAGCCCTATGAGTGGAACGTCGATTCCTTTGCGAGTACAAGAGGCCACGGTAAGAGGCCAGAGAGTTTGTCGTTTTGCAAAACTCAGCCGATATCCTTCGCCGATTGATGCGTGCTTCCTGATCTTGTCGATTGCGGTCGATGTTTGTTGAGCTACCACTGACTCACCGAATGAATCGTATGAATAACCTAATAAGTAGTCAAGTTTGCCAAGCAATGCTTTTGTTTGCGCCTAATCACGAACGGTGTCGTTGAGAATTTCGTAGGCGATAACTAGCTAGCCGGCTTGGCGCGTCACCTTGCGTAATAGATAACGTGGTGTTACGCGTTAAATCAAAAATGTCTTATAAAGCAGTGCCACAAAGCCCTGCTACATAAATGGCACAAATGGTTATCCTGTCTTAATAGAGCGCGTCCACCTGGCAGACGTTGGCTGCGTTCGACTGGTTTAGTATGAGAATGTGCATTTGTGTGCTAGAATAGTTGTTTACACGTGCAGCTGTCACCGATTTGGTAAAGACATGCTGTTAGCCTCGTCGCAGCCAGTATGACGTCTCCATCGGTGATAGCCTTTACGGCGCTTGCTTGAGACACAACTGTTAACGCGTGACTCATTGATACGCCCCCACAATCTGGGAAGGGCTCCCTCCATATTGTGAGTGCTGACAATGTCAAATACATATATCCTCAAATTTTGCGCTTGTTGGCCTATTTTGGCAATTGTGTGCCTAAACTTGCTTCAATACGACCCAAAAGGCATACAATGTTGTCTTGTGTATAGGAATAGTCAACCGGATCAAAGCAACCGGATCAGCTCGCTAATTAATAACTTCACAAAAAGCCTAAATAGTGAACGAACAAGTTCTTAAAGCATAGACTTAACGTCGTATCGTTACGTAAGATGCCTCCAGCCAGTACTTTTGTAAAATCTTGCTGCCGCATTTAGGTCTATACACGGAAGAAAAAAATTGTGTTATTTATTAAATAGGCTTAACTCTTACAGTTAAGCTGCATAATCAATTATCCACCTTAACTTGAGCGAGTCTTTTCAGCGATTTGCCCATAGTGTCTCCCAAATGTATTGTAGGTCAGCCTGAGCGCTATGGCACGAGTCTGTCTTCACATTCCTTTTAATTGACTTGTCCTCAGTTCGAGATATGCTTATGTAGGAGACGGGGTGCAAAAGCATAGAATTTTGCCACTGTTACGCCCAAAATATCTAATATTAACGATAAATAATAGCGAACAACAACAATGTTGTCATCATGAGCCATTCCGGTTGCTCTTGCAACTAACGAGCGATGTGCCGGCGGCCCATTGCGCAAGCTTTCACATTTCCCCTGGTCTCCAAAGCAGCTCTGAAGATTCGCCTACCTATCTCAATTTCTAAACTTTTCGGGACGCGTTGTCAAGAGAAATTAAAGAGCCACAAGCATTGTGACTTTTAAATATATATATATATATATATATATATATAGTATGTGCATATATTTATACACTTTATTTAATACTGTTTTTGAAGACTGAGTGATAAAGGAAGGCGTATATTATTCCGAATGTGATCTCAAGGCAGCAACTTTGTCGCCTTCGTTAACCTGCTATGCAAAGTTTTAGTACGTGTTGAGACACAGAGTCGACTTTTCTGCCAGCTGGTACTAGCAACTTTTGCAGAATATGTAGCGCTTTTCGCAAGAATGGCCGCGAAAAATGTTTCGCCGTCTCCGAAACGTAGTCACAGGCTTACACACCGACACAGCCGTCGCGTTAGTTCTATCCCACCAACCGACGCCAAAGGGCTCCCCCTCTGCCTATTACAACAACAGCAACGACAACAACACCAATTTCTACTACGACATTACTATGACAATAACTACGTTGTCTCGTTCAAGTATGACCAAGTTGTTCCCTACATAAAGGGGACGCTAGCGAATCAACGAGTAGGGATTAGGGTGGAAAAATACGTCTATGTGTCTCACACCTTAAAATCCAGATACGCTCAACGAAACTTGCCCTTGGCTCAAAGAGCACCGCGCGACCCTTCAAAGACGTCTCACAACGCTGTCAGCCGTTCGCCCGTATTTCTCTTGGCCGAATCAAGGGACGAATTTGGACGAACGAGAGACGGGTGTTATTATTATTACTGCTACTGCTGCTGCATATAAAGGAACTAACAAGAATTGCTCTCAGTTCTTCGTTGAGGGCGAGCTACATACAGCCCGACAGCTGCTTGCCCTCAGACAGCCTGCACGACAGTAGGAAAGTGGCGACAATATATTTACGCGCACACAACTTAACACCGGCTGGCTGTATTCATTCTTCAACAAATACGAACAAACCGAAAAGGGAAACGCTGGATGAGCGGCTGAACGTCGCCACGCAAGTTCCTCTCAAGAAAAGCAGATGTGCCCAGTTGCATCTTGGAGACGCTTCGCGGTAGCGTTCTTTGTCTTGCCTGTCCTCTCGTGTGAGAGCCTTGAAATGTTTGCAAGGCCGCACAAATCCGTGCCAAACTATGGATCACCGCGGAGCTAAAAAAACATGCAAAAACACCTTAGCTTTACCCTGCAGTTTGTCTCTTATATTACACCAAATACACCAATTCATTCACAGCGCGCATACACATACATATCAATATACAAAATGTGTGCATACACACATGTACATACATATACATACACACATGTACATACATATACATACACACATGTATACGTATATTACGCGTAGGATGATCCCGCGTAACGTTCCCCGTTTCGAGACGTATCTCTCTGAAGGAGTAAAGGATCCATTGGAGGAACTATGCATCTCGTCTTCGTTAATTAACCGTCGGGCATGAACATCCAACCCGTCCAGCCATTCTCTTTTACCGCCCGCTTAACTACTACGGTCTCGTTTAAAATTCGCCGCCGCCGCTTCCCGAGATCGGGGTGGTGCTTTGATCCGTTAACAACGGACGGTGGTCCCTCCCCCCCCCAAACTACTGACACAACCTGCGTTTCTTCTAGACACACGGGTTCCCGCCCTCCCTAGCCTGGCTTGAGTAGGGCCGCTCGGCGCCCGTGTCACGGCCCGGTACTGCCGGTTCTGCCTCGAGGGTTAATTTGGTTTAGATCTAAGAAGCAAACTCTAACCTGGTTATAGTGTCGCGGCCGCCACCGCCGCCGCTGCAAAACCAAAGCAACGCAAGTATGCACCAGACACTGCTACTTCGAGCTGGTTACTTTGAGCCCGGGCCAGTGCAGAACTATCTTTTGTCAAAGGGTGTAAATTAGTCGCCCAAACTGACGACAGTAACATAAGCTGCCCGCCCAGGGTGAAGCTAGAGCAGGAGAGTACGCCTAACGTACGTTGAATATGCAACACGAGTTGAATGTATATGTTCTGTTTTACACTCATCAGTCGAGAGTGATAGATACTTTTGCCAACTTAAGCATATACAAAGAGCACATATGGTAACAAGTCATCACAGGAGGTCTCTTTATATTTATATAAATATTATATATATAAATATATATATATACATATATATATATATATATATATATATATATATATATATATATATATATATATATTTTTTTGTTATCAGGCGTATATATATATACGCCTGCGTATATATAGGCGTATATTATATATATATATATATTTTTTTGTTATCACGCGTATATATACATATTTATATACGCCTGCGTATATATAGGCGTATATTATATATATATATATATATACGCCCATATACGTATATATATATATATATATATATTTTTTGTTATCAGGCGATTTTGTTATCAAAATTTGCAGCGTTTCTGCAGTGTCTATGCCTGCACTGTTTCGGCACTGATACCGGGCAGAACGACTCACAAATGTGGTGCGGAAATGCCTGATTAAAAAATCTTGCGCAAGCCGAGGTTATACATGGTCGAAAAAAGTATCGTTTTGTGATGACAAACACAACTGAGCTTCGCCATTTTTAGCCATCTGATTCGAGGCAATTGGTTCTTATCTAGTATACGTATATGGGAACCTGGAAAAGTTTTGCAATTTCCCGCTTGAGTGAGGCAATAACCGAATTCACTAGCGGGTACCGTAATCTTTTTGTATTGTTTGGGCGCAACGAGTCAATTTTCCCACGCACAACGGGGTGCAAGAAAAGACGAGCATAAGCATGCGGTGCCTCGACACCTGTACGCAAAAATCGGACTGTCAACTGTTTATTTGTGCAACTTTCAACGATAATTAAAGCCCGATCCCAGGAAGTGCGTATGTGTGGTACAGCAAACTTTGAGTATATGCGATAAGACTTAGGTACATTTTTATGAACCTGCCAGAGCATGCAGTTCTAAGGCGTTAGAACCCCTCTACGCGGTAGCGGTCTGTTGGCAAGGTGATTTTTGTTCTCAATGCCATTTCCGTCTGCCTGAAGTGGAATGGTGGCTATCGTGGCCATATATACAGAGGGTGGTACAATAACGAGCGATTGATATGCGGAAGATTGTCTACCAAACGGTGTTCACTGCGCTCAGTAGTGATCGCAATCACTCGAAAGCGTTGTGAGAAGCGAAGGCTACCCGTCCTCCACGACGACAACACGCCAGTTCACGGGCTGAAAACGCTGAGGCTTTTCTCATCGCATCTGAAGTAGCGCTGTTGAAGCGCTCAATTTCGTTCCCCGGCCTAATCTAGACGATGATTAGATTTTAAGATAAACAATTCTACTTGTAAATTTTATCATAGAAATTCCTTAATAATTTCCAGGTCCCTATGAATATACATAAATCATCTAGCGGAAAATTATAAATGACAACACAGCCCGGTTATAGTATGCTGTGGTTGCGACATTCATATTCACTCACCACATACGGAAACACACACACTGCGCGTGACTGCCGAGTGTGCAAACGTGTTGTAAATGATTAATTAATCAGCACAATATTTTATTTTTATATATATATATATATATATATATATATATATGTATATATACACGTTACCTTAAGCGCCTTGCTGCTCACGTGCTTCCCCATCCGACTCAAGCTAACATGTTTAGCCTAAAGGCACGCAATTGTTTTAATGCTGCGAGTAGGTGATCACCACATGTAACCGTTAAGTTTGATCACAATCCACAAAGATCTACCACAACCTAAGATATCCGCAGACCGACGGTACGATCGTGCGAAGCAATGGAAGTAGATCAATTGAAGCTGATCGAGCTCCATCACATTTGGAAAAAAAAACAGGTCTCCGAAAGAAAACCATTAGGACGTCCGAACGAAGCGGGAATGCGCAACGCTAGGCGAACATGTACCAAAGTCCCATACGTAGTCAGCCTCGGTCGTTTTCGTCGATAAGAATAGATCTCTCTCTCTCTCTGTGTTTCTCTCTCTCCTCTCTCTCTCATTCTCTACCTGAATATATCTCACTATCAATGTGTCTGTGTACACCTGCTCGAGGTTAGGTAGTCGGCAATTACGTGCGTGCATGCGTGACGTCTAGGGCATAGCTGCTAACCGGTGTGGTGCACGAAAAACTCCTAAAATGTCTACGAGCTATTCAGATGACGTCGTCGTCGTCGCCGTCGCCGCAAGCGTGATCAAGCGTTTCGACACCAAGCTGCTTCGTCGGTCTTTGAGGCGTCGACGCTCAGTTCGCGTCATCTCGGCTGATCGACCGACCGACCGTTGAGTAGAGCGAAGCTGTTTGTAGCTAGGCAGCTACACGAGCAGCTGTAGCTATTTGACAGCACCATGCCACGCCACGCGCGCCCGAACGAGAGCAGAAGGAAACCTACGAGAAACGACGAGGAGAACAAAGGCGAACAAACGGCACGACTGCATACACGTATGGTGAACGACGACGACGACGACGCCACCACCTCGTACGCCGAACAATAGTCGCGTGGCGGTATTTGATTATTGCTGGTATGTATGGGCCGACGAAGATCAAGAGTCGATTTACACATTCCATTCTCGATCGCCTGATCGTTGTCGAACGTTCGGTCCGTCCGGCAGAGCTCAGCACAGTTCAGCTCAGCTATTCGTCCGGCAAGCGATCTATCTGCCTACCTACCTACCTACCTCACGACCTCACCATTGCACTCATTCATTTACTGACTAATTGAGTGGTAGCAGTAGTAGTGGTAGTAGAAGTAGTGGTAGTAGTGGTCGTCGTCGTCGTAATAGTTGCATAGAGCCTACGACCTCTACAACCGGCATCTATCCCGCCCGCTAAGAGACAACGCGACGGCACGCACACGAACCACCGCTGCCGTCGTAGCGAGAGAGCGAGCGGTGGTGAAATTTGAACATTAGCACAAAACGCCACCACTCGACGCGCGGCGAGCGAGCGCCTCTCCCCACTTGCTAGGAGCGGAGGAACATACATTCTTCCCAGCTATTCTTTGCGTCTCCCTTTCATTGGGATAGGGGGGGGGGGTGATGGGGTGATGGGGGTCGTTGCCAGTCGGCGTTTGAAGCCAAGTGCGATGGGGCAGACGGCCGACTTCACTCGCGCCAGCACACACGCGCCCGGCCAGCAGTCGTCGATCTCGATCTACTTGATCCGCTTCCGCCGTCCTGCTCCCTGCCACGTCGTCCAAACGAAGATACCCCACCCACAGTGCGCCCACACAGTCACAGAGACCCTAAGAGCGCCGCCATGCCACCGCCGTCGTTACCCCATAGGAGGCGTCAACTTCCATCCGTATGTTTCTGCACCCCCCCCTCTCTCTCTCTCCCTTTCTCTACCTATCTCCCTAGAGTCTTTATTGTTTTCTCTCTCTTTCTATGTTCTATACTTTGTCTTTTTCGGCGCTCCTTTCGTTCTCGCTGTTGTCTTGTCTGTCACTACGACGACGACAACAGACCGCAACAACAACGACCACAACAACAATGGAAATGACAACAACAACAACAATAACGGCAATGGCAACAATAACCACGATACCTACAACAACAGCAACAACAACAACAACAACAACTACAACAGCAACAACAGCAGCAACGGTCAATAGTAGCAGTAGCATCACGAAGAAGATCAATTGTGAGCTTCTGCAAAGCACACAATGGCGGAGGCGGCGGTGAATTTAATTTCGATAATGACATAGAGACACGACCACCGGGCGCTCGGTCACGGCGATATCGTAATGTGCCTACCACGCTTGGTCACGCTGCTGCACTGTGTCGGGGGGGGGGGGGGGCAGAAGTCAGTGGCTGGCCCACTCGTTCGCTCTCGTCTTCAGACCTCAGTGCTCGCTCGCAACGTACGAAGGCGGAGGCGGCATCTGTAGCGGCAGAAGCGCCACATAAAAATGCCGACGCAGGATGGGGTGCCGTCATCGAATTAAGGCGGCCATTATGCACATGATGATGATGGTGATGATGAAGATGATGATGATCGTTATAATCGCGAGAGCGCTACCGAACAAACCGACCCACAAGCAGTCACCACCGTTTATAGTTGCCATTTTTTATTTATTTATTCCACCACTACTTAGGTCGCGTCGTCTTCGTCGTCGTCAGTCTGACGGGGAGACGGTGGGAGACAGACAGACGGCAGGCAAACAGCCGAACGTATGATGTATGCATTCTAATGACGCTGGTGATGACACATGCCACTGTACATACAAGAAGCCCCCCCCCCCCTCCACATACACCTCCATCTCTCTCTTTTTTTAGGTTCCCCTTACCTCGTTCCTGGTCTTCATATTGATGGAAGTGGATCCGGATGGGGCTAAATGAGGCTGACTATGGGCTGTGCGTGCTGAAGAGCAATGAAGACTGCGTGAAATGGACGCTCTTCTTTTTTGGTTGCAGAGAACAGATACGCTTCGTAAAACGCTTCACACGCACGCACACAGTGCTGAGTGGGTAGCTGGAGCAGGTGTTGTTGGTAGCAGCGGCGGCGGCGTCTGCTACGGCGACGCCACCGGTCCTGCGCTGGCACGAAGCACGGTGGTTTTTATACACGTGTACCACCATCGTAGACTTGGTCGGCTGCAACTACTGCACGTGTATTTGCGCCCCCCGTCACAATATACGATACGACGCGCGATCTCGTCGTGGTCACTTCGCTACCCTCCTACTACTACTACTCGCAGAGGTTTCGTATCAAACACATAACCAAGCGCCTAGTGAAACGTTTTGTCTCAGTCAGCCCGTGGCATTCAATGATATCAATTGAATACGACAGCAGAAAGAGCTGCCGTGTTATTTTCTTCATTGTAGTTAACGTTCCATATTCCGTAGTTAACTGGCTTTTCTTAATTTTTATTCAACTACCAGTATTAACACTGACTACTACCACCAGTGTTAACACTGACTACTTCTTTTTGTTTTGTTCTGGGAGGTTTCGGGAATGCATGTAGCACATGCGCCACTAGCAGCCTGCGTGACTAGTGTGAGACTCGCAAACCCACTAAACCCGGATTCCTCCCCATCCCCCCAGGCTCGGTATTACTTTGGCATGACTTCGAAGCCGTGGGAGTGGCGTCTCTGCCGTTCTCCTTCAATCAGCTCTATCCCTGATCCCGCATGTTGTGGGATCAGCATGATACTGACTACTACCACCGGTAGCATTAACTCACCGACAGCTTCATCGGCGAATGGGTTCGGGCAGGATTCAAGCTACAATTAGTCAAGACGATTGCTTCTTTTTATTGAATAGTTTGCAAAATCGCTGACTTACTGCTGTCTAGTTATGCCACAGCTCCGTAGTCGTTTTTTTCGAGTAGTTGTTATTAGTGCGCATACTGTGATGCAAAAGCTGCATAACGCGAACGTGAGGCCCTACGTCAGCTCCGCTGTACGTCGACCTTACAGAGTACAACCTACAGACAAACACGATGTCGATTTGCGAGAGACCAGGATGCCTTTATAAGGTAACGTTAGACGGAAAAGAGTGTACTGTCGATGAGGAGAGTGGGCACTTAATCCTTAGACAGGAGAAGCCCGAGCCCCACAAGTCACCCACGGGGTTCGAGTCGTACTTTAAAGCTGATTTTGTTATCTTTACGTGCAGTCTAAGTGTGTTGTTTTTTACAATGATGCTGTGTTGTTTTTTACAATGATGCAGTGTTGTTTTTTACAATGATGCAGTATTTTAGTATGGTGCGATTATTGTGGGTACAACATGGAGAACAACAATTCGGTGCCATGATTAAGCATTCTTATTTTTAAAGGACGGCTTCGTAAATCAAAGCCGAGTTTGATGACCATTTATTTTTGATTTCACAAATTCAAACGTGCTTGGACATCAACCAACCAGAACG
Organism: Dermanyssus gallinae; assembly: GCA_003439945.1. Classification (NCBI taxonomy): domain Eukaryota; kingdom Metazoa; phylum Arthropoda; class Arachnida; order Mesostigmata; family Dermanyssidae; genus Dermanyssus; species Dermanyssus gallinae. Next base: position 112,613 of record QVRM01003691.1, on the reverse strand, counting down.
TCCCGTTAGTCTCACTATGACAGAAATAATTGGAACCATTCATCATACCGTCATGCAAAATCGCCGAAAGAGCGTGCGTGAGATAGCTGAGATCGTAGGAATCTCAGTTTGTGGGCTGCATGGTATACTTTATAAATAAATAGATAAGCAATGAAAAACGATGTGCGAGGTGGGTGCCGGGATTGCTGAGCATCGATCGAAAACGCACATGAATTAACGTGCCAAACCAGTGTTCGTTGATGATTAAGCACAATTCACAAGACTTTTGGCATCGATTCTTGACCGTGGGTCCACAAGTTCTAGATCCTTACCGTTAATTATCGTAAGCCGTTGCCCACTCTCTGAAGTCGGATTTTCATAGAGTTCTATGCCAGCAGAGGGAAGAAATTATCGGCCGCCGGATACAGACCGTACACCAACAGCTGATGTGTTTTCTCATAAAATGGAACTTTATGGGAATCGGACATTGGAGGGACGGGGTGAAAGATTTAAGGTAACCACTATTATTAATGAATGCAACCACTATTGATGTAGTATCAAAATCATCGTTTACAAAACGCATTTCTCTGAATGTGTATGTGATATGAGACCCTCAATGCAATTGTGCACTTTGTAAAGCTATCTCCGGTCAGCCATGTAACACATATATTAGTATATTTTAGTAACTTCAATGTGATCCTTAAAAGATACATTTTTGCGCCCCCATTTCATAGAAATTTGGTTTTCATCTTAACAAGTTCTTTATTTCTCATTCTCACTAAGTATGGCTAGAATTTTTTAAGACACTCTGTATATATATATATATATATATACAGAGTGTCTAAAAAAATTCTAGCCATACTTAGTGAGATATATATATATATATATATATATATATATATACATTTAACGCTCGTTGTCTGCGTTTTCATTGGCTATCTAGCTTATTTTTTTCTGACCGTGCAGGACCTCGGATGACGCGATCTGTCAGCGTTTCTTTTACCCGCGCTCGTGCGAGACACGCCGACATTTTCTCCTCTCTCACTCTCTCTGGCAGGCAAGACAACTCGATCGAGGCGGGAATCCTAAATCGCTGTTTCGAATTTTCCGAAATTCGAGCGGTCTCCGCCGGTCGCCCGGGCGGTCGGCGTGATGACGAGGTGGTGGTTGTGGTGGCGGTGGTGGTGGTCATGGTTAAAATTGGTCGGAATACGGAGACAGGATACGCTTGTCTGATGTGTCGACCGTGTCCCACTGTGCCCACTTTCTTCACTGCCAGCCAGCCAGCCATCGCCAGTGCCTTCCCATGTACGCATGTAGGCTCTTCTTTCCAGCCTGCTTGCCAAACCCAAGCGGCAGGAAACTCCCCTCTTCTCTTCGGCGGCTGCTTCTGCCGCTGCTGGTACCGCCGCTTCACAAGTGAATTGGACGCGGTGCAGAATATGGTCGGTCCGTCGGCGGTCCGGCCCCGCGGGCGGCCTTTCCAGCGACCGACTTGTACGTAGCTGTTCATTCGCCCCCCCCCCTGCCCCTGCCCCCTGTCGTGGGACCGCGGGACAACTACAGTGGGACTAGAGAGCATTGCTGTAGCTGATCTGTCGGATATTGCTGCTGCTTCTCGTCGTGCTGCTCCCGACATCACCATTTTCATTGTCACAACGGCTGCTGTTACACTCATATGCTGTTACTGCTGCTACGACGTCTCGTGTGACTTCTGTGAGAATGACCGCATAATGTTGTCGTCGTCGTCGTCGCCGTTGTCTGCTTCTTCTTCTGCTACTGCCGCTGCGGCTGCTGCTGCTGCCGCCGTTACTGAACACAATGTGGAAAGACAATGTTCGCGCTACTCCCGCGGGAAGCGTCGTCGTTGGTGGACACACACATATATACATATATATATATATATATATATATATATATATATGTACATGCATACGACATACAGTCCGCACACGAGCTTTTGCTAGACGCGCGGCGATTTTTAATGAGTTAACATGATTAACATCGACAAGCGTGTTGCGTCGGACGAGCGAAGAGCGGCCGCCGCCGCCGCTGCCGCGCCTTGGCGCGCTAATGGAATCGTGTCGTTGTTGTTGTTGTTGTTGTTAGGCAGGGACAGACAAACGGACGGTCAGACAGACAGACATAAAGACATACAGTCAGACAGACGGTTAACTCGCCAGTGAGACAGACATCACGGCCACTGGTAGAGACACACATACACGAGCATTTAGATTTGATTAAAAGGGATGAGAGAAACCAAGTCGAGACGAGATCGAGTGTGAACGGCCGGCCGGCGCCACCGGGCGACTATATATGGCAGGCCGCGAGGCCGACAAGTCACTGAAAGAATGCTAGAGCTAGAGAGCGAGAGAGAGAGAGAATCAGAGAGAGCGCGAACGCCGGCCGAGAATCGAGAACGCGTGCTGCTGGGAGCAGGAAAATTGTTAATGAGAGGTACACCCCGTCCTATCCCTGTCTACCTCTTCCTCTACCTCTATTCCCCCTTTCTCATTCTCCCTTTCCCTCCTCCTCCTCTCTATCTCTCTCTCATGGTTTCTCATTCTCCCTATCTTTATCTACCTTTTTCTGTTCGTCTGTCTATCTCCATTTCGTCCACCCGGCCCTTTCTCGTGCTGGTCTTGTTTCCTTTCTCTCCCCCCCCCCCCCCCCCCCCCGCGGACACTCTATCCTGGACAGAACTAGACAGGAACTAGATACTTGACAGTGACCACTCTCGCTCTATCATTAGATAGAACGACTAAGGATTCGAGTAAGTGCAAGCAACGGTGGCAACAACAACAAGATCAGCACCAACGACAACAACAACAACATCAGCACCAACAACGACAGCGACGACGTAGACGACGACAACGACGACTGAGGTGAAGCAGGGATGAGCAAAGCATAGTGAAACGAAACGGAAAAACTCGGGGAAATTCATTAGAGACGTAACGCTCTGTTTTTTTCTCGCGAGTGCACTGGCCTTCTCTTCATACTGTATATACATAAATATAAATATATGCACATTTATATATATATATATATATATATATATTTATATATATATATATATATATATATATACATATAGGCCCTCTCTGCCTTTTTCCCTATATATTTATATATAAATATATAGAAAAAAAGGCAGAGAGAAAGAGAGATGCACACTAGTGCGGCTTTTGTGGTTGTTTAAATATTCACTTTTTGCTGCTTTGGGTGTTTATGCAGCCAAAAACCTTAGATAGCTTAACATATACGGCCCTCGGTGCATCAATGATATGCTTTACGGCAATTTGAAGCCCCTAGGGCATAGAGGATAGCCTAAAGTATTTGTGGGTTTCTCCAAACAGGCCGCGCATGCGGGAAATATTCACTAATAGATTAGGCATCTACGAATCAGACAGTGGTTGTTCTCTCACGTCGAGACTTCTTTAATCTCGTTGTTCCATGCAAAACCGAAAAATTGTTTATAATTGCTGTTAACGGCGCAGTGGTAAATTATTAATTAATTTCGACACCGAACAAGTCCGAAACGAAGACGTTCAAAGTCAAATACAGCGAGACCCGACCGTTGTCAAACTTTGGAACTTGTGTAAGAACATGCTTTTGACAACAAAACTGTTGCTAGGGTTACCGATAGCCTAACTCTTTTTTTTCTTTAATTGTTTTTCTTAATTTCAATTGTCAACTTGAGGGAAACAACCTCAATGAAGGTTATGGTGTTTCATTGGTGGCAAGTGTAAAAGCTGATTCAGACAAGAGTTTTTTAGTAATTGAATAGGCTTGCATATCCTGGTACGTTCTAGATTACTCACGACCTATATATATATATAAAACAAAAGTCCTCTCTGTTTGAATATTATATATAAAGGTCATGCCCGTGCTGAAATGTAAGTTTATATTTGTGTGCAATTCTTTAATTGGCGGAGAGGTTCCGTTCTTGTAACAATATTTAAAAAGCTTTTGGATGTTTCAAAATGCACTGCTTCAATAAACAGCTCAGCATTGCTTGCATAATATTTAAGAGCATGCTCGTGAATCGGTTGGAACTATCCTAAAATATGACAGAACATGATATTCAGCAACGTGAACTTGTTTTCAACGGCAATCGACGCATCACCCAACTTGTCATGGTGACTCATGGCTCTAGCTTTTTTCTAACCGAGAGGCGTATTTTAATTGTCTTCATTTCAATTTCTTAACAGCACTTGATTGTGGGGAGCGTCTACGGATTTATATATATATATATATATATATATATATAAATATCTGTATATATATATATATATATATATATATATATATATATATATATATATATATATACATATAACCGTACATCAGCGTTAGTTAGCGCATCACATGGCATCCAATAGACAACACTTCGATATGAAATGTGTCAGGGCGTTGTTGTTGCGTGGAAGAGCGGCTGCCGGGGGACTCATCCGGTACATTGGTAGTGGTGCTGTAACAACCCGCTCCAAGTCTGTCAACCGTTTCGCAGTCTCTGAGAGGCTTCTTCCCACTTTTTTCCTGTTTGGTTTTCTCTCGATCTCTTTATAGCCCGAGAGTAAGCGGCAACTTTTTCAAACAGTCAAACAGGCAGCTACACGAATTGGACAAGGCCATTTGAGCGTCAGTCATTGCTTGTTCAACACAATTTTCCCATTTGGTGGCGGTGGCGGTATCACAAGGTATCACTAGTTTCCCCCAAGGCAGCGCAATGTACAGACAAACAAACTTTCAACAGTCGAAACGAGACGCCCAGCCCGAGCCAGACAAGAAACAACATGCCGGTCGAAGCTCATGCTCCGTATTGAAAAGCAGGTGAGGTTGGGCGATGCGGCCCGCCTTCGAGGTGGCGTCTGTGAGACCGATGTGTCACTCAACGGCTGTTGCGTAGGGCAATAAGAGCGAAATTCAATTCTACGTCACTTCATCTCTCTCTCCCTTTCCCTCTCGCTCTGTACCCTGCTCCGCGCACCTGTCAAGCCATTTTGCCTACTGCTAAATGAATACATCTAGGTGAACATTTTTAAGGTGGCCACAACACGAAACTTGGGGCGACTTGAAATGTACATACGTCTGAATGCAGTAATTGTGAACGATGGCTGTAAACGGTACCTTGTGAATCCGTGAGCTTCTTGTATAGTTCAGCTCTCTTGCCAAATCGATATAGGTGACCTGTAAACATATCAAACTCTCTTGATTGCACAGAGCATCTATTAGCTATTGCGTCGACGTTCTCTATGAAACGCACAGCATAACTATTTGTGTTTAGCATTAGTAGATGTAGTGGGTACTTCCAATTACTACACAGACGCCCTCGATTTATTTTGTTAGATCACAATTGACCACGGGAAAAATTAGACACCCTGGCTGAGAGAGCTGGCGTATCACAAAATTGGCACTACTCGTGGGCACTTGGAGTAGCATAAAGCATTAAATATGCTCTTGTTACTTACAATTTTACATAAATACCCAATGTCCCCGATCCGGGGCATTCCGGAAACTAGCTCCACCTTGATTATCCAGCATTTCGAGGTCAGATTTTTCTACACATTTTTCATGTGATCTGTGAAGCGATAATGGTACAAAATTAGTTTTGTACTATTTTATAGTTTATTTGATGATTACTAAAAGTTTCGGAACATACATTTAGTTGCGTAGTATTAAGCAAATCAACGCAATATCTGAGCAAAATCTGTTTAACATATAATAGAGAGCACACGGCACACGCGGCTCTTAGGCTAGTGTGTGTATCCACATTTAGCAAAAATGTGCATGCGGTCATCTATTTGGGTAAGTTTATTATTATTATTATTATTTAATTTCAAATCATTCACGGTCGGACTATGACATTTGGGTCCCTGCGAACGTGTGCACCATTACGGGGGGTCCAGTGTAGGGACCAGCCATTTCTGGAGGGTTCCTCGAACCGAGGCCGCATTGCCCCGTTGCACATCCAGCGACAGACGCTGTCTGAGGAAATCACTTGCTCGCTTATCTCCGCTGGCTAGAATTAGCCGCTTCCCGACCTTCTGTAGCAAACTGCGAGTAGACGGACCCGGCCCGCCAAGGGTCTCGAAGGCAAACGGGTGAAACTCGTACGGGTAACCGATGTTCTGGTACTTTCTAACCTTGCCTGCCTCGGCGAGAGCCGATGCATGACCAGCCTGAGCCGCGCCAGCACTGACCATTGAAGGGGCTAATGAGTCAGTAACTGTCGCGTCCCAAGCCAGCATGCATCCGCGCTCGAACGGAGTTAAGGTCAGACCGTCAGGTCTCTTCCCGCTTTCTCTGTCTAGTCCGACGGGCTCCAGGACGCACGGTAGACCACTGGATCGTAGAGCTCTGCTAAAGGTTTCGTTCAAGGCTTGGTGTCTTGCTCGCCTAGCTGCGCTGACAATACAGGACACCCGTGGCGTTCATCTGGCTGGACGACGTCTCCGCAGATGCAGGCATGGGTGTACACAAGGTCTGTTCCTAAACGAAGTCCGACCGCGATCCTTACCGACTCGTCATCTAACAGGGTCCCGATCTGAGCACAGGGTATGGCGTGGAGCCATGCGCCCGCCCCCTTGGAGGAGACGGCGCCTTATCGGCGTCCGTGGCGCATTCCGCAATGAGGTTTTCGACTCTTTGCTCATAAAGAATTGCTGCCCATTCTCTCTGGTGTCCAGCTTCGGCGGGCTCGTGGCCGCACAGGGCAACTGCCCTGCGGTGGCTTGTCTCCAATCGGGCTTCTAAGTCCGTGAGAGCAACAGAATCTAGGAGGGTTCTTGCCTGTTGCATAGACCTATGGAGAGAAGCTGCCAGAGCTGTCTCCGATAAGACAGTCGCATCAGGTAACCCTAGGCCACCCCAAAGAACGGGGAGTAGAGCTTGTTGGCGCGCACATAATTATTATTATTATTTATAGACTCACCGAACTTATCCAAGTGGCCGTCGTTGTTGCTTTAAAGCAACATTTCTCATCACGACTCGGACTCTTTGCCACGAAGTGGATAATAGTGAGAGATCACGTGAACTCTGACCATCATCTGGGCAATGTGTGACACATCACTGTGACAATCATTTTGGTGGGGTGTGATTATTATTAAAATGTAGGGTTGATAATCTACTACCGTTTTGAACATATCGGTTATTTATTGTGGGTCGCGCGGTCGATTAAAATGGCGCACTCACTTTAACAAAAAAAAGTCCAGTATTCTTCTGCATAGATTCGTGGCAAGTCAGTTCAACCGACGAGTTTCCACATGCGTATATCTCGCAAACTCGCTTATGCGATAAACATAATGTTGTTTATTGCCAAGTGCCTGACGGCGTGTACGGGCACGCCACCAGCCGTGACGACGCCAACAACTCTAGCGACATCGCCACACTAGCCTGGCACGCATACGTTACTTACAAATGCAGTCTAAGCCGGGTGGTGCTAATGGCTTAAAGCGATTTTATACCTTTTATTGCCACAGCGGGAGTCGAAGGTAAGCAACCTCCTCTGGAGCTCAATCTATGTGCACGTGATATATATATATATATATATATATATATGGGTGTGTGTGTGGGTGGGCGCCTGTGGGGGTCGGCGAAGTGTTTCCTTTGCTCGAGGCGGCGAACCGGACAGGACGGGGGCTTGGTAGGGGTTTGACCGGCACCGATCCCGATTTGGCTGGCCTGACGCCGCTAAACTCGGACGGCTTGCTCCGTTTGATAGTCTCGCGTCTGCCGCATGGAAAGACTGCTGCTGCTGCATGACTTCCCTGCCAGCAGCTCTAATCCACTTAGTCGGTAGGTAGTATAGCTTGGTTGTAGAGACTTCGGCCGACAGCCACCTCGGACTCAGCAGACGCTGTTGAATATAGTGTAGCAGCGAAACACCGTGTGCGCAAACATGACCCCCCGCTGGTGGGTGGTTGGGTGGTTGATCGTGGGGACGGCGGGGGTGGTTTCATTGCCCCCCCCCCCCCCCCAAGCTGAACTGCGTCTGGCCGCGTCAACGTGACTCGTTTGGCCATGCAGTTGTTGTTTGTCGGATCCAGACGTCAACGATCAACGTATCAACATCTGTGACCTCTCCCGCCTTCATTCCTGACACGTACAGATGCAGGCGCATTTGCGCAAATAAACACTTATAAACAGGACGGGACCCCACATTCCGTCACAGATCAGTACAGTTTGTGTACACGCTTGTATGTAAGTATGTATGTATGCTTAATACGGATATGTCCGCCATTTGCTTCGTACAGTATAGTGCTTTGCTATTCGAAGGAACAGTGTTCCTCATTTTGCCTATTACCCAAGGCAGCAGGGTAAAAACCGAAACCACCGAGGTCTTTCGGTTTTTTCTTAGACGCGCCATTCACCAGCTAGACAAAGGTCGAATTTCGGCCATCGGTGGCGGCGCTTATTATTTAGGTTTGGCTCAAAGGAGAGTAACAAGCCGTGGAAATGGAGGAGCGACGAATTTGCGTCAAGTTCTGTGTTAGAAACTAAATAATGTGGTCTAATGTGGCCGAATTACTATCAGGTAGGTAGGTGATAGATTGAAAATATCTCATAGAACAGGTAGCAGAAGACCCTGGATTGCTTTAGAGAGATTGATTGATTATAGGAGACAAGTCTGGTATACGGTTATGAATAAATGGTCATGGAAAATGGTTACGACACCAAGATCAAACTCTAGTCTTTCCAGTAGTGCTTCCAAAGGGAGAGTCAATCGAGGAAATTCAGATAGAGCAGATTCAATACTAAGCTTATTTTTATTGTTTTTTTTCCCACTACAAGAGGATCATCTTTCACGAACGTTTGCCACCTGGTTCTACGGTCAAAAAGTCAACACTACCATGAAATTTTATGGAGATTATGCGAGAACGTTCGACGCAACGGCTCTGAACTCTGGACAAATATGTATTGAATCCTCCATCGCAACGCACTGGCGCACACATCGTTACTGATTTCAGATTATCTAATGAAATTCGATTTCTGACTTTGCGCAACGTCCCTATTCGCCGGATCCGGCACCGTACGATTTTCCTGTTCCGACAGATAAATATTCCTTGAAGGGTTTGGTTTCGGGACAATAGACGAGATAACGAAAACCTCACAAGGGCAACTTAACTCGAATGTGAAAAGCACGTTCAAAAATGTTTTGAACGGTAGGAAAGAAGGTTCGAATAAGGCTTACATTTTATAAAGACAGTGATATCGGTTTAGAATTGACAATATGCATGATTTTCGGAGCATTTGCCGATGGGCATTTGCTCATTCTTAGTTCGGCTGGACATTCCTACGCCAGCCACGTGATGTAGTCATCGATAATATACATATGACGGGCCAGCTTGACAGCGGCAGATAAGACAACAATCGGCTACGTGTGCCACTTAAAAGCAACATGCACGAAGCTGGCACTCTATCGATATTTAATCCTTTTACAACTAAGAGAACAAGTGCATGTGAGATTTCAATTAGGATTCAGCGCTTAAAGTTGATAGGACACTTATCCTTGAAGATAGCAATAAATCCAATCTTTTGCATTTCAGTTTTGTACAGTCTTGCATCAAACTCTGAAGATACAAAGGACTGACTGGATAGTCATCAACACAACTGAGCGTTTGATGACATACCTTTTACATTGTATATGAAGACGTCTCCTTTTATAGCTGAAGCGTTAATTGATATATCATTGATATAGACTTAAACGATAGTAAATCCCGTTCTCATCTCTACTGTTACGCTAATTTAAAAAAAGTTCGTGATTTCATTGGAAATTACGGGTCTGTTAAGCAAAATTGCGTAGCCTGCATATTGTTAGAGTAAATGATTGTGAATCATTTATTTAGCTTTCTCTAAATATGACGGGTCGGCTTGAACCTCAGCAGCATGCATTCACCGTAATAAGTGATACCGGACTTCTATATGATTTTAAATATGTCCATTACTTAAGAAGATACAAAGTAGATTTCTCACTAGAGTGGCCCAAGGATATAGGATACACCCTGACAGACTTGCTTCTGGCTTTATAAACGGATTTGCGATAATACTACGAACTGTGCAAAAATGTCTAAATTGACACTTGTTTATGTCTAAAGCGGAGCCGGCGTGCCTTTTAAAAAGTTGCAAAGTTAAAAAACTAGAGAATACACTATTCTAGAGATGTCAAAGACAATTACGCAAGTTGCTCTTCGCAGATGCGTTTAAGCCAGGCGACCTGGTTGTTTTAAGTCCTCAATTGATGTCAGTATTACTATTATCATACTATCACTATTGTTATTATATCATTAATCATATGTTTGCCGCACATAGCCAGAAAATCGCACAACAAAGTGGCGTCGCTGGTATCCCTGCCCTCTATTACTTTTATGTGGCCACTGTTCCTGTTCTATGCAAAGAGAAAGACAATATTACTCAGCATTCACTCTAAGTCGGGCAAAGTGTCTCACGCACGGATAGCTGCATACATGCAATTCTGCAGCACTGTGTCGAAGATGAAACGTCGACATTAACTACTGCAATCCATTCCGCGCCAGGACCGGTTTCACCGTCTGCTGGGGCTGACTGGATACGCTAGCGTGCTCTCAAGCTATCATAAAGCCTCAAGGGCCTTATACTTCTCATTCATTACGTAATTTCGGCCACCAATAGGCTGCCGTCATCAATAAACGAAGCACGCCCGTAGCCTGAGATGTAGGCGCAGCCTAGTCTTCAAACAAGGAAAGACAGAAACACAGGCGAATACACTATGCCAACACATAGGTACTAATTCTCTTCTGTCGTCAGATCAGTCCGCCAACACTAAAAATGGCTAGCAAAAGCATGGCAAAGTTCACGAGCCAGTCGGGCGGGAACCCTCGTTGCAAAGTCGAGTGTTCTAAAATGAAGCTGCTATTGGTGCAATGTGTGAAACAGGAATAGTGAATATATATATATATATATATATATATATATATATATATATTAGGTAAGTTAAAAAGTTCGTCGGCTTTTTTACCCGATTTTAAAGAGCCTTATTTATGCAGACAACAGTATTTTTATTCAATGATATATTGACCGTTTTGTTCGATAACCTTCGCCCATCGCCTCGGTAGCTCCATGATTCCATTACAGTCCCACCAGCAGCACAGCATAACCTTCTTCTGATGAATTTCGGATTTAGGGATAGCTGCGGCCTGAGAACCTCTGGGGACTTAACTTCTTTTCTGTGTTACGTTTCTGTAGAGTATCCATTTTTCATCGCCGGTTATCAATCTCCTCAGAAATGGCTCATTCGAGTTCTTCCGGAGGAGTGCGTGACAGGTATCGACTCGCCCTTCAAGCTGCCTATCATTGAGGTCGTGTGGTAGCCAGATATTCCGCTTGCACGAGAAACCTGCATCATGGAGGCGATTCCAAACGGTTCCGCGGGAGACTCCCGTTACATCTTCAATTTCTTTTATGGTCAAACCTGGGTTTGAAGTAACCAGGCTTATGACTTCGTCGGTCTCCACAACATTGGGTCGTCCTGACCTCGGTTCATCTTCGAGATTGAAGTTTCCAGCTTTGAAACGGGCGAATCGCTTTTCGACTGTGGATTTGTGTACTGCGTTTTCGCCGTAGACTGCACATATCCTCCGGGTTATTCGCGCTGCACTTATGCCTTCACGGTAGGAGAACAACATAATGTGTCGAAAATGCGTATTTTTGTCCTCCATTGCAAACAGCTACCAATTCCGCAAACGAAACGGTAAAGTTGGAACCGGTATACCGTCGCGCCGCCACGGGTCTGCTCCTGAATGTAAACACCCAGCCGCACTCTCAGGCGGCCCTGCTGCAGAGCGCGGGAATTTCAAAAATGTGGTCCCAGAAAGCCGACGAACTTTTTGACTTACCTAATATATATATATATATATATATATATTAGATATTTTAAAAAGTTTCATTTGTTAGTGGGTTCCTCTTTATTTAGCTGACTTTTGTAGAAGAGAGCGCGTGTTCTTAACAATTGTCGTACCCTTTACGTGAAAGTGTGCCCTTTAGCGACCATGAAGAACTGAATGTGACTCCCCTGGAAAAGCATATTGTGTTGGTTACGGGTCTGAAATTGTATGCGATTGTACTTTAATTCAATGCAAAGGTATTTGATATTGTAGAGGTATTTTACCATGATCATGCTCGTCCTTGGTAACAGAAGGAGGTGTTGTATCTATCTATCTATATATATATTACGTGGTCTATTACTCGAATCACAATTTTTAAACGCTTAATATACAGGTAGTTCTACAAGTTCTTAAAATGAGCTTTTCAGAATTCGAATTTTTTCGCACTTTTACCGCTATTGGAAACGGCAACTTTTCGAATGCTAGCAGTCAAAATATGATGGTGATTGGCCGTTGCGATTTCGTTTGATCGCTTTTCCCGTGCAACGTATCGGCGTGATTTTGAAAAATTGAGAAAAAAGAGTTTCGAGTGGTTATCAAGCGTTTTTATTTCAAAAGTTGGAATGCGACCCAAGTGAAAACTGAGTTAGACGACGTGTACGGTGACTCTGCGCCATATTTTGCCACTGTTTCCAACTGGATTAATGAGTTAAAAAGAGGTCGCAGGAGCACCGAGGATGAACTACGTTCAGGACGCCCAAAAACGGCAACTGATGAGGAAAACGTGGAAAAAGTGCGGAAAATCGTTGCCGCAGATAAGCGAGTGAACATTAAGGAGATATCGGAGGCCTTGGGGATCAGTTTGGGTAGTGTGCATTTCATCCTGCACGAGAACTTAAAGATGAAAAACTCAGAGCAAAATGAGTGCCGCATTTGCTCAACCAAGGCCAAACAGACGCGCGTGTTTCCGCTTTACAGCGAAATTTGGCCAAGATGTCGAAAAATCCGTCGGATTTTTGGCGCAGATTCGTGACCGTCGATGAAAGCTGGGTCCATCACTACACTTCCGAGACCCAAAAAGCATCTCGCCAATCGTGTGCACCTGGTGAACACCTCCGAAGAGGGTGCCGACAACGGCATCGGCCGGAAAGATGATGGCTACGGTTTTTTGGGACCAACGTGGAATAATTCTGGTCGACTACCTTGAGAGCGGTAAAACGATCACGGGAGAATATTATGCAAGACTGTTGGACTGCCTGAAGCAAGAACTCATCGTGAAACGGCCCGCTTTGCAGAAGAAGGTTGTCCTGTTTCACCAGGACAATGCTCCCGCACACAAGTCGCGGCAAGCAACGGCAAAACTGGCCCAACTGAGGTTCGAACTTATTGAACAACCTTCCTATTCTCCAGACCTGGCCCCCTCTGATTATTTCCTCTTCAGACATTTGAAGAATCGTCTCGGTGAAAAGCGTTTTTCCAGCAATGAAGAGGTTACAACTGCTGTCAATGCCTATTTTCAGTCTAAAGACGCAGAATTTTACTCAAGAGGTATAAATGCTCTGAAATCTCGGTGGGAAAAGTGTATTGAGCTTCTCGAGGAGTATATCAAATAAGAAAAAATTAAAAACAAGATTTGGAAAATTCTTGGTTTTCATTTTAAAAACTTGTGGACAAGGGCGATAGCTTTTTTTCTGCAGAATTACCTGAATAGTTATAATTGTTTGAATTTATGTAATAATGGAAATTTCAAGCTCAATGAAGAGTTATTGAACTTAAATACTTTTGTCGTCCGGAGAAGACGGTCCTATAAAAAAATATATATATACAAAATGTTTATAAATACTCACACATACCTCTTAATAAAGAAGTTTTTGTATTTGAACCAGGCTAGAAGTCCTATTGAAGGGTTAACCTCTACAGCTATCCTATTATGGTAATGTAGAATGGCTCCGAGCGATAGCCGGGAGTGCCCCCCCCTCTCTCCCTCCCTCCCCAAGTGTCAGGCCTGCCCAGGGCACAACACGCCTACTGAGGTAAGACGGACTCGAACGACGACTTCAACTTGTGACTCGGCGGCCGGCCGGCCGGGCGACAGAGAGCCGGAGAATCGAAGAAGCCGCACGAGCGACAAATCCTCTGGGAACACTGCTGGCTGCTGGCTGCAGCCAGTGTTCGTTGCACGGGTGAATTGTGGCCGTTGGCGAAGAGAAACGACGACGACGACGACGTCGACGAGGGGAGTAGTAGAAGCAGCGGCAGCAGCGGCTGTCTCCAAGAAAAACAGAGAACCGGCGGTTGAGGGAGGAGGCTTCTTTGGAGCTTCACACCGAGCGTGAAAAGTCTGCGTCGAGAAGGGAGCCACATGGGGGCAGCGCGGGGCAGCGAATTGTGGTCAGCTCGACTCGTTCTCTCTCTCAGAGGAGGATAATAAAATGAAGGGCAAGAAAACCCGGCCGACCTGCGCGTTTTCATTTGGCTCGAGCCACAAGACAAGAGGGAACGCATGAACCGACAAAAAACCGAGTGGACGATGTAACGAATGCGTAGAGAAGCAGAAGAAGGCAAAGAAGAAAAAGTCCTGTCGGAAGGAAATGAATGAACGAATTAATTCCGTTGCTTCGTTACTGCTGGATGGGTCAGAGGACCCATAGCTCATCGCATGCGCTGATTTGATGAACTCGCCACAAAATAATGGATTGCCGAGAGCAAAAGTAAAGTAGAGAGTTCACCGGGTGAAGTGATGGAAGATAAGCGATGTAGCGATGCAACACAGCTCAAACAGTTCATGAGTGATGGCGGCTAACCGCAATCACACTTGAAAACCCGTGGGGGCACAATAGGCGCGCCAGGCAGCTGACATCATAGATTACGTGCTCAGCCGAGAGATCACTCAAGGCAAGCAAACGTCACCTCTGCGCATACGTGCGCCACTCTTGAGTTTAAGCGGCCTCTAGTTGAGTAAGAAGTAAAACGATTCGTCTTTGTACATTATTAAAAAATATAAATATATATATATATATATATATATATATATATATAGTAGTCATATGTACTTGCGCGAGCTTAAGGTATTTTCGACGTCCTTCCTGTAACAGCTACTAGGCTATATCAGAAGTGAATTGTTGGTGTCAACCTGCCCTATATTTCGTGCCAGTTAAGCTTATAAAGCTACGTCAGAAGTGGTCTTTTTTGCTTCGTTGCTGTTGCCTAATAATGCAAGATAGCAGACGGTCCAGAAGCTTGTTAATAGCTGCTCACCCGAAACAGCAGACTCGAAACGTAAAGACACACGGGGTGTTTTATCTGTCAATCCAGAAATACGTACCTTACCATCGAACTACAACGACTGTAATAATTAGGGATTCTGTCGTCTGGTAATACCCCTCTTTTCCGCGGAAAGCCTTGTTAATCGCACCCTATTGAATATTATGATGGTATGCTTTTCAGATTAGATTAATTGTGTGTATATATATATATATATATATGCAATATGTACCTACGCATTGGCCCTGAAAGTACAGTTCGTTCGAGTTTAGATATACAGAATTGACAAATTAGAAATCAATATAGAACAAATTACTACGGGTCACAAATATCAGCGAAAATTGTAAATAAAATGACCAGTAACACTAAGATACTGCAGCAAAACCTAGATTATATGACCTGGCGTCTCAATTTGCGGCCGATAGAACTCTTACTAATTTCCAAGGCTCCCACAATATAAATTTCTCAACCTAAACCTCATGTCAGACAAGGCACACATTTTTCGTGTATTTCCATTTTCGACCTTGCGATATACTTCGTGCAGATTTTTCCAAATTCCGCCCTTTTTCCCTAGATCGCTTATTCGAGTACGGACGCTTCTTACTTATTGATACTTCTTGTTCCCAAATCATCTATCTAATCGTGCAGACAATTCGAGTTTGACTATTCGATTCGGCGCCAGTTGGTGCAGTGAGACAGTGTCGAGTGAGAGAGTTTTCATAGACGCGCGACGCGGGCTCGTGAGCCGTTCGACTGGGCATCAGGACCGTAACCCTCGTAAAGGCCAAGCTGTCTCTCGAATGTGTTCTAAACTACGTTCGTTTGACTGCGTAATTGTTTCCACTTTACTGCTCTTTGTTTACATTTTACTACAAAATCTCGACGCTCGCTGGCTATCGATGTCGAAGAGTATAAGCGCAATGCGGGGCTCATGCAACAGGGCCAACGATTAAGAAGTGGGAGAACCGAGTTCGAATCCCGGCCATGTATTTTTTTCTTTTTTTTTCGTTTGAGTGCGACAGCTTTTTTTTACAGTCGACACCAACGACGAAAAATTACATGCCTCTTTAGGCGTAAAGAGAAGTAAGATGTTACCTTAGAATGTCCAACAGGCTGCTGGAGACGAAGCGGATAACAAGGACGATAATAACGGTGGATTCACAATAACTGCATAACAAAAAACGCTTGGCGGCACGAGAACTGAGACAGTTGGACAAGCTTAGCAGCGGACGATATTAACGCAGGTATCATATATTAGATTGCATATTGTTTATTTTGCAATGACTCTGCATTTTAAGAAGCTACACAATTACAGTTGTCATTATATACAATTAGAACACTTCAGCGACCGTCCCACACGGCGAAAAAGTGCAAAGACCGCCAATGCGTCTGACAGCTCGCTGCGTGGTATTTAGTCCACATCTTTGAGCAGAGCCGGCAAAGGCATTGATCGCTAGCTTAGTGAAATTCTTAGGTCGAACGTGCCAAGTGATGATAGCCATGCACAATGTACCTTGTGTAAGCGTGCTGACCAGTGCATGCCATTCTAGTCCAAAGCTACTTACGTTTCTAAGCTCTACATCTAACTGCGCAAGATTTGCCGGCGCCTCGGTCACTTTTCCCTGGCACTCCAATAAAAATTGCTGAAGTAATCCTATAATAGGTAACCTAGGCCTGACTCTAATTATTTTCACTGTCGGTTCGCAACCCGCTAGCAGGTACAGGAAGCGGTTGCTTGCCGTCTGCGGCAAGCAAAGAACACGCTTCATATTTACTGTGAAGCATCTTTCTAGCTGCACAAAATGTGCCGCTAAAAGAGGGTCCCTCACTTCTGTGTGAATAGAGGCAATAGCCGCCCGACACCTGTCGCCGATGGGCTGGGTAAGTCTAAGACCCAACGGGAGGAAGTTAACAAACTCTGGCGGTTGGTCATAGCAGGGCATTACGTCTGCTGCAGCCAATTGACCCTCACGGAAAAACTTAATGGCTTTTGTTTTTTGCGAATTTATTTGCAGGCCCTTGCGATAAAGGTAGCATTCTACGTGGTCGACAATTCGACGAATAGTACCGCGGTCCCGATGGGCCGTTACTGTGTCATCCGCATAAATAACAAATGTCGTTTACTTACTGATCAAGCCAACAATGATTCTACTAGAGCTTGGATTAGAGCAACCTCTGCAAAACATGCAAGCGATTGGCTAGACGCCCTACTTAGTGCATCATTAGGAACCTTAATGGTACTTCAAGCATATGTGTTGGTCTTCAGCTCGGTACGCCGCTCGTTCACCCTCACATATGCCGATGCGGAGAGCCGCTGGGCATTGAAGCTCGTCACGTCCTATCCTGCACCGTCAGTGAAGGTCGTAACTACGCCACGCGGCTATTAATGACACACTAGCAAGGGCCCTGAAGATAGCAGGTTACCTTAGCACGATGGAACCCACCGGACTAACCAGGAACGACAGCAAGTGTCTCGATGGGATGACTCTCATCCCCTTTGAACGAGGCCGGACTCTGGTACGCAACCGTAACCAACGTATTTTCATCTCAATGGCCGGTTTGGGTTCACTTAGAGCAGATCACGCCGCGACCCTAGCAGAAAGCAAGAAGACGAAGAACTACGCCGGACTAACAAGAGCCTATAACTTTAGCCCAGTGGCATTTGAGATCTTGAGCCCAGCGGCCCCCCTCACGGAGAAACTACTTACTAAATTAGGCGGAGTTTGAAGATAACTACTAGGAACGAGTAAGCCCCACAATGCTTACGCTAAAATTTTTCATTTGACTTCCAGCAAAGCAACGCGATCTTAATTCTGGGATTGCTTGCCAAGTGGTGCAGACCTAGGCTGTTCTAGGCTGCAAATAAACACATTCACTTAGACGAAATTGCAATATGAACTGATGAGTAAAAAAAGTGTTTATATAATTTTACCTTATAGAAATACGGGGTCTCAGAATATACCTCTTTGAAGATCTAGGCCTTAAGATGTGCATCCGCGATCATGGAAAGGCAATTGTGGGAGGGGACTTTTGAGAAAGCAGCTCCTTGTCAAGGAAACAAAAGATCCTCCTAGAATGGGCAAGCCGAACAGGTCTACAACTCATTATGGCAGATATAGGTCAATGCTAGTTTTTACGTTTGCACTAGAGGGAGTAACTCGCCAAATTTCGTACTAGAGTTAGCACGAGAGCAAAATAGACCACTTAGCTCATTGTACAAGGTGATCGGTAAAAACCTGTGGGGCAAAGCGTAAAAGATCGGGCTTAACAAAATGCACGATGCACAACCGCCACTACGATTAGAAAAAGCCCGACCGACTAAAACCGCGCTCTTCTCTCCACAACCTTGGTCGCAGACAGTGCCTTTTAAGGTGACTTCAGACCCTACCTTCGAGCCAATCTCAATCCAAGGAATCAAAATCGCGGCCGAAAACATACAGCCAAGAAAAGCACCGTGCCCAAGTGCGGTCCTACAGTAAACAGTACGCATAATTTTCAAGAACCACCAAACGGCACGTTTAACCATTATATCGAAACCCGGCAAACCACAAGGAGACTCCTAACGGCATTCCCTCCGGCATACCGCCCGTAGTAGATTTAGAAGACAAGGGAGCAACCACCCCGCTTGAGTACAGCATATACAAATACAATAGCACTGTAGTATCAGAAAATGACTAGTTCCTACATAGATGATATCTACCTGCATAGGTATGCACGTATGCACGTATATCTTATGCACGTATTTTACACACAGAATACAAAATCGTTTGAAATATAATATAAAACAAGAATCTTCATGAGTGCATACGTTCAACAACGAATTCACAAACAGTATCATTCTTAGCATACAACTCATGCACGCTGCTTTGAAATCTTACCGTCTTGAGAACCATTGTGACGGTTATTTTAATGGAAAGTTCTTGCATGAAGGCCACACAAACAGATTGTAATGTTTAAAGTGTTATGCCGACGGCCGTTCTTAGCAAATACTAGCTGTACAAACACGTAAAATGTGCGTTTGTGATGCTCGCTATATAACGGTGGTACACATTGAAGTTTCTAGCCTGTCATTCTGCTTGCTCGGAGCTGCTGGTACGGCAGGTGCATTTCGTTCTAAAAAGAACCTGCATAGCCGTTTTAGCTCTTATTTGTTTTGAGGTGTGTCTATATTTGTAAGCTACCGAGAGAAAAAAAATATATATATATGAGAAAGGTTCCATTACGAGGAGAAAGCGCTAGTCCGAAAGTAGTGCAGAACTCATCGCGGACCTTACACACTTTGCTATATCTCATCTTCTTTGTGCATAAAGATCTATACATATAGGCCTTGGAAAGCTAAAGATCCAGATAATTACATATACTTCTTTCCATTTATTTATCTTTCTTTCCCTCTCTATATATGTATATTTATATATTCAATATTTATTTTCTGTTTATGACGTTATATTACGCATAGTATATATGTTACACATATCACGACGAATTAGCTAACCCGATGCCTCGCAGGATAGCTATATATATATATATATATATATATATATATATATATATATATGTGTGTGAAAGGAGATTTGAAAAATAGGAGCGCGACAACCTGGCACGAGCTACGACCTTTAATTCAACACGGATCAAGTACAGAGATCATAATATACTCGTACGTCCACCAAACAATTTATCTTAGTAGCACTTTGCTTAGCCCAATGATGATTGGCCACAAACGCTGAGCAAACTCTGTTCCGATATGTAATAGCGATTTATCATCTGATCAAGCAAGTGTGGCAGTAACAGCTCATACGTTATATTTGGATCATTCTAACCATCATTAGTTGTAATGATGGTTTTGTAGTTTAGACTCCTAGTCATTTTGGAGAGCACATATGTGCTAACGTTAGCGGCATCCCTTTAATAATCTCTGCTAAAAACCTGTAACAAATACGTACGTATCAAACGCGCGTTCGTATTCCAGAGTCCGGTTTAGAGGATTTTTGACATTAGAAAAATACGCGTATGCCCGGGCATGCTCTACCTTCGATGACACACAGATTGTTCATATCTGCATATGTGAGAAGAGGTAACCTAGCGTAAGTAGCTATAAACCTTACGTGCCGTACATGGATATGTAAAATATACCGTTCGTATGTGCATACCAGCAATATATTTCGTAACTCTTAAATAACTATTTGTTGTAATTTTTTGTTTAGTTGTAATTTTAGCAATGAACAGTTGGACAGGAATTGACTGTCCACTCAACTCTCGCCTACGAGTCCGTAGTCCCTATATATATATATATATATATATATATATATATATTCAATTCAATTCAATTTCAATTCAGACGTGGTTTATTTACGGAACTGCATACATTCACATGCTTAAGTTCTCGTTATGAAAAGTGGTACAAGGGTTTGGGAATAAAAGGAGAAAAAGAAGAAGATAAAGCAGCAGATAATACCTATACCATATTATTGGCGATACTGACATACAAGGCAAAGGAGCACACTGAGTTATAACTTCATAAACATTATAACTCGAAATGACAGGTGAAAACTAAGAAATTAGATCATTGCTCTCAGTAGATTCCCTTTCTCCGTCATGTATTCCTATTTAAAAGCCATATTTTGACGTCTCGGGTAAAGCAGGTCAGGGACTTCGAGTGACGGATTTCATGCGGGATACTCTCCCATACGACGGGCAGTCTATATACAAGAGATTGGGTACTAGATCTTTTCTGTACCCGAGGTATCACAAAAGTGGTGGCCCGTCGCGAGGTTTTCCGCCGCTGAGGGACTAGAGGGAAGGCAACCTCAACAGGTACTAAACTACGACTGATCTTGAAGCCGAAAGTACCTACTTGAAGACGATACAGCGAATCGATGGATAGGATCTTATAATCACAATATATATATCTAACAGATTGGCTACGTCTTATCCCAAATATAGCCCTCAGTGCATCGTTCTGCATGACCTGAGCCCGATGCAGAACGTGATTATAACCACTTCCCCACAAGAGAATGCCGTAAGTGAGTACCGGCACAAACAGCGTTTTGTAGATCAATATCAGTCCATCCAACGGAACTCCCACACGACGCAAACGTCGCAAGGCCGATATAACTGCATAACATTTGGGTGTTATATGATCAATATGAGCGCGCCAACTTAAACCATCGTGTAATATGAGGCCTAAACATTTAGTAGTTGACGAAAACTTCAGACCGAATTCTGAAGAAAGCCGATCAAGATCCGCCCGCAACTTTAGTTGAGGAGAGCGAAACAGAGTGAGACTAGTCTTGCTAGCATTAACAACGAGGCCGAAATAATTAAAGATTTTGATTACCTCCTTCACTTGAGATAGTGAGCGCGGTATATCGAGGGCTGGAGAGTCAACCCTAAATAAAAGTGAAGTATCATCGGCAAAAGCTAGAGGTTTACCAATGCTCTCTTTTTCAATATTAAGCAGAATGAAATTAATGAGAATCAAAAAAAGAAACGGTCCTAGCACCGATCCTTGTGGAGTTCCAATATTAACAGATCTCCACGAGGAAACCACTTGCCCTATACGAACGGACTGCAATCTAGAGGATAGAAATGAATTAAACCACTCTACTGTACCTGCAGAACACCCAAGGTTTTGCAAGATTTGAAGAATGAAAGAATGGCGAACGCAATTGAATGCCGCAGTGACATCGAGAAAAACGCCTAGAGAGAGATATATATACGTATATCGTAAGTTGCATGTACAGACTGTGCGTTATATAATTCATTCAAGCAAGTTTATTCGAGTAGTATTCGAGGAGACGTGGTATCAACTTCTAGTGCCACCAAGGAACTTGTAACACAAATGTCGTGCTCTAGCCAGTTCGATTACTACTAACAAATGAGCAAAATTTCTATGACATGCTGCAAATGTAAGGTTTGCAATTTTCTTTGTTTGCAATACCCGATCGGACGGTCTGTGCTGCTGATAAGGCCAATATACACCACGGAAGACCTCCATTAAAGGGATGAACTGGAAAAACGGTCTAAACTTAGTAAGATTGTGAATATACGTTTTTTGTATTCTTGGGAAACCGATTGGGAAATTGCCAATATTACGTTATGTCTGAAAAATAAGCAGCCCAGCTAGAAGCAACAGACAACCAAAGTACGTGCAACTTACGCGCTTCGGCCGTATCTACAAGAAAGAGCATTTGGTCAAACTCGTTTACATTTAACTACTAAAGGTAATGTCTAAAACTAAAATCAACTGTGCTAGCAAAACTGATATTTGTTGTTTAGTTTTTTCCAAAATAACTTAGATCAGTGTAAGCCGGCCGGTGTAAGGTTAAAATTATCATACGTCTCGTGGTCAGATATACTGAGCCAAAACGACTTGAAAAACATATTAGGATTGAGATACTTTCATTATGTATATTCAGTCACGTAAGCCAATCGACGAAAGCAACAGTTACAACCAAAGCAATTCCACCGCTATGGTTACGGAAAAAGTGTTGCATACACTTGTCCAAGATAAAACGTGGCCACTTCAATACAGCACACAGTCACAAACTAACCAAACATTGCCAGCATTCAGTTAGATAACCATTGAGGTATCTACATAAGTATAACATGTATACGTGACTATGCATGCCTCGTGTACATACTTAGGTAACAACAACTGGATACAGAGATTGGATACGGTAGAAGCGTTGCTTTGGCATGTCCAGGAAGGGTAGCTACAGCAGTGACAGCGTATGTGACCTGTACGCAAGGGTTGCCATGCATGTTGTTATTTCGGGTGTGGAGTTTGAAATGTTTGCGGCTCCTTCAATAGGCGTTTCAGGCGTTTAATTTTACCCGACCTGGGTGTTAATAATAATAATAATAGTAATAATAATAGGCGCTTCAGACGTTAAACCCATCTAAGATAAGGACGGCGTGCGTGTATCTCGCACATTGAATATTCGTATTTCCTGTGAGCAGCCTCTTCTGTTGTTTTTCTTGGTTTTTTTAATCATCTTGATGGCTTCAGCACAACTAACAGCACAGTCGCGACAACAGTGTCACATGCCACAGGGCACAATCTCTCGAGAACAGCGCGAATTCCCCCCAAAAGATCGTGTCTTTGTGAGTGTGTGTGTGTGTAACATAGAGCGAGTAGATTTGAACGTTGGCCGTCATGCCGACGTTTACCAGCGGCGTCAACGGCGGCTTGATCACAGTGGTCGCTTGCCACCAAACGTACGTGTAGTCACAGCAGCAGCAGCAACACCACCAGCAGAAGCTGCCTGCTGCTGTTGTTGTTGCTTTACGCGATACGAAACGGTGCGCAACATCATCGTATACACCACGAGAACAACGGTCCCTCGTATAAACGACAAAGATAAAAGGACTAAAACATACAAACGGGATATGACACACTGAAATATATATATATATATATATATATACAGAAGGTTGGTAAAACAAAGTGTATGCAGGTAGAGACAGAGGGAGACAGAAAGAGAGAGTCGGTAAAACAAAGTGTATGCAGGTAGAAACAGAGAGAGAGAGAGAGAGAGAGACAGAAAGAGAGAGACTCGTTGTCAATGTCCAACTGAACATAGGGACAACACAATAATATGCGCTGTTGTGTTCGAAGCCAACAACAACAAGCTTTGTCGTCATCGTCGTCGTCGCTGTCGTCCAGTCTAGTACAGTGCTGTTGTTGTTGCTGTTGCTGCTGCTGTAATTCTCGCTGATACGATGCTGATGAGATGCAAGTTACAACTACGGCTGCTGAACGGTTGTCGCTGTGTCGTTCTGGAGCTGCAGTTAGTCAGCCGGGCAGCCAGCCAGCCAGCCAGCGTTGCTGATATTGGATGCTGATATACGAACTCTCGACGACGGTTAGTGTCGAGTGTATTCATTCTGGCGGCTGATGGCTGGTTGCTTCGGAGAACAACATTTAAGTGCAGGGCAGCCATGGGAACAACCACGACGACGATGGCGACGAGGACGACGACGGGAACGACGTCGATAGAGGTGGGCAGGGTGGACGCACTACGACCCGTACTGGAGGGCATAATCGCTGAACTGTTAGAGCCGGAAGACCCCACATGGGAGGGGGGGAGACCCCACATGGGAGAGCACGTGGTCGTCGAAGCCTGTTTGTTGTACGTTGTAGCCACCCGTCCGTGTAGGTCCGCGCGGCTGTCGTATGCTATCGCTGCCGTCTGCTTCAGCAGCTGACGCGACGCTTGCTCTGCTTCCGTGTAAATATGTATGGCCGCCTCCGGGAAGCGCTCGCTGGCTGGACAACAACTTTGGGGGCTGGTGGTTCACTGCGGCGAGCGGCGATGTCAGGGGCCGGCATGTGTCACTGCACTGTTGTATTGTGCTAGCTGTAATCGCCGCCTACAAGTACTACTCGTTGCTTAGTAGTAGGACCCTATACCTGTGTATAAAAGTATACATGTACGTATGTATAATGGCATGCAGATAGATGTATGTATATTTATATATATATATATATATATATATATATATATATATATATATAAAAGCGTCCCAGGACAGGTTGAAGATTGATAATAAGATTTGTTAAGTTCCTTAAAGCAATTTTTTTTTCAATGGAACATGGTCTCTGAGAAGTCTTGTTTCAGAGTGAGAGTGAAATTACTCACTCTCACTCAACAATTTGTGGCACTGGCGTTGTTGCCCAACATAGGAGCATAAAATGTACAATTGTGAGACAACCAGTTATTCTATACAGAAACTAAGCACACCGTTGTTAGCAAATTCTACTTCATTTCACAGACATATAACGCCGACCTGAAGGTCCGACATGATCGTTTAGAAGAGAATTCGCAAAAATTAAGTTCCTTATTTTCAAAAAATTAGGCCTTTACACCAAATAGCCTATAATTATAACTCTACAATCCTTCACAGCGCTCAAAACTAACACATTTATTTGACGGCATGCATAAAGGACTGTATGGCGATATTGACTACTGCCGACCTGTTGCGTCACAGCCACAACGTCGTCACACAGTCAGTTATGTATGCACTCGATCTCGACATGCCCGCCGAAAAATCTTAATTACTCCGCAACCACATTATGACTCGCATTATCGTGGATTTGGTACTAAAATGATTGCCATGAAATGCGCATTTGTCTGAATGAGTTAGTGAACCCCGTGAATGGTCGTTGGATTATGATCTTGAGGTGTTTGGCGTAAGGGCTGATAGACAACTTTATTTTTTGCGAATTCTCTTCCGAACGACCATGTCGCGTCTTTTGACCGGCGAGTTGTATGTTCTTCAGAGAAGCCAAATTTTCTCACGAACACGACGGGGTGCTTAGTTTCTGTATAGGAGGGCGGCAGCAATGAATTCAGTGCCGATCACGGTACTTGTTTGATCTCGTTTGGGCGTATCCTATATTGATGTCCGCCCTTCACGAAAACTCTTGCACCAATTGGTTTACTCTACACAGCTTTTGTCCTAAACAGTGCTGACCATAAACAGCCACTATTTGACTACGGCATTAAGATCACCTTCTGGGGCTAAAAGTCGTACTACTGTGCGCTGTTGCGTTATGGATCTGTCTTTACTACTCGTTACATTCATTTGATTTGCTCTCACACGAACAGCTGAGTCGGCTTTGCAATATGTGATACACTACTCAAACGTTCCGTTGCAACTCTCAATGATTGCCTGCTGCCGTTGCTTTGATTAAGACATTGCTTGCCACACGTGTCTACATTTAATTATAAATATATATATATATATATATATATATATATATATATATATATATATATATATATATATTATATGGTGTTCGAATAATCAGCTGGTATCTTTTAAATTATCCCGCGCCCAGCCATGTTCGTTCCACGATTTGCTTGCATCGTAAACGAAACAAGGCAGGGCTGCCAAATCCAGGATAGAGGTTGTGTTGCGCACATAGAGGTTGTGAAAATGTATTAATTGAAGGAAAACTCTGTTTGGGCATGCTTGCGAGCTTTTCGTGCAACTTAGGGTCAACATGACCACCACTGTAGTCGTCAGTGTGAAATGATTTCCAGAAAAATCGGTTCGGTGACGTACTTAACAACTGAGTCTGAAATATTTTAAGGTCGTATCTAGCGATCTATCCTTATTTGATTTAACTGACGCAAGAGCTCCAGCTTACGGACCAGTAAAAGCTGCTAAACTTTGCTAAATTCCGAGAAGGTGCACGTAATACCGATTTAGAAAATAAATTTTTCGACGAAGCTATTTTCTATCTGAATAAAGGAGTGACTGAACAAAACTGGTACGTGTGCCATATGTGGCAGTCTGGTAAGGCTTCTGGTCCAAAAGAATCATTAGATACAATTTTTTTTCATTCGACGATGAATGACGTACTCACAGCACAATCATTAATCGGCTTTGGTCAAATTTGGACGAAATCCATGCGAATAAACTCTAGCGCCAATAAAATGGTGCCACAATGTTTTCTCATATATATATATATATAACAGGCATGTTTGACCGCCCACGATTTACAGCTTGCTCCCCAGAAGACGGAGATTTCGACCAAAAGGGATGCCAGATACGTACACGTGCACACTCTGCACGTCGGAGCAGCCGGACGAGTTTTGGCCATGCAGCCTCGTCCTGCTCCGCCCTAGCCCAGGTCCGGAGAAATTCGAAGTATCGCTATGCAGGGAGATCGACACGGAACGTTGTCGGTCATATAATGGAGGATGCCGCCGCATGGTTGGCGGGCGTCTATTTCTTAGACGCTATTATGCACGAGAAGATACGGCTAGAGGACACTCGCCGCGCGTGCTACGGAGGTACGTAGGTGCCAATAAGTGGTCGCTTTAGGGGTGCCCCGCAAGGGACTATGGCAAACCAGTCCTCCGTAGAGCGGCTTGACGCATCCCCTTGGACTCGTTAGCTGAGGGCACGACGAGATTCATAAGAGCCGATGGCAATAAATAATATAAAATGTTCGACATACTTTTTGAAAATAAAGTTATTGATTACCACAACCCTTCCCAAATTTTGTTTCTTTGGAACCCATTCTAAAGTTTCGGTTTGTCCGACTACTTTCTCATGTGCTGTCGACATTCAATTGTTTTGTTTTATATACATATATATATATACAAAAAAAATTATAGTATATGTGTAAGAAGAGAAAACGTCGAAAATGCTTACAATCAAGCGTATTTCTTAGTAATGGGACACATAAGTATAAATGTACATATTTACAAATTATATATGCGTGTGCGTGCTTACCTAACACACACGCACACATATTGACTGACTTATATGCATACACCAGAATGCATATAAATATTTCTATATATATATATACTCCAGTCAATACTTAGTGTTAGAAATCTGCACCCGTCGTCCAAAAGCACTCTGTGCTGTATAGAGGCAAGTCGCACAACCAAGTGGAAGGCGTTTCGTGACCATTGCCAGTTATTCTAATCCGCCAATAAAGCTATTATTCTTCTGAGTGCCCTGTTCGAAGTAACGACGTTCTCAGGGGCTCGGGGTGCCTGCTGTACGCAGCAATCTTGCTCAGTGGGTAGGCAAATAAATACGCAAAGCATGCGGGGGCATCGCGGGCAACTCACACTTGTATTGCCGAGAGGCTCTAAACGGCAATATCGTCGCCCTTGTTATTGGCGGTTTGCTGTCATACGGTGGCCATCGAAAACGAACAGTGCCAATGGGGATAACCAAGGACGAGGGAGTGGAGAAAGAGCCGGCCCGCAGGAGCAGACTCGCCACAGGTAGCAAGTGCATCAATCCTCGTTCGATTTCGTTCGCGTCGATTAATCGTCGGCTATTCGCGATGACCGTTAGCGGAGAGTAAAGCGGGCGGGCCAAAACGGCGAACAGGCAAACAGGTCTCTAATAAATGTCTGTTTACGTTCTCACGTATGTTTGTGCTATGTGTGCCTGTCGACCCCCTGACCATGACGACCTATGGTCTGGCGGCCATTACCGTAGCTGCTTATACTACAACGCCATGCACGGGTTATGCAGGAACTATAAGGAGGGTAAGCTCCAAAACGTGAGATGGACTACCTAGCGTTTGTCTTCTTCTACTCGTACCACTCACTATGTTTATAGGACGACACAGAGGAAACGGCCAGCGACTCTAACACTAAATGCCTTGAGTTCTATTGTGACGAGAAGCGTGCACTTGAAAGCGACATTTCATAAAATTTGCAGATTTAGTTTGAGGTTATAAATGCACAACCATTATCCTGAACACCGCCACAGTATCAGCTATCATCGTTCTTCCAACGTCCAAAGGAACGTGCTTTTTCTCGTCCATTCTGCAAGTCACTCTTCATGTCTGCGTGTTTTTGGAAAGCTTCAATTAAGTTACTAAAAAAATATTCTAGTTCTCGACTCTATAACAACTCTTAAACTTGACATAGTTCATGTCATCAGATCAGACTCTACTACAAGTAAAGCCAAGCTGTATGGACAGCGAAGCATTTGCCCAAACTCCGTGCATACCCAATGCAGTTAGCGGGGTCTACTTTACCGCTCCATACAGCTATAGCTATGTTCAGGTTAGTATCCGCATTCATTTTCAGAGCAGCCGTCGCTTTGTTGGCGCTGTCATCAACGTGTCCAATAAGCGCGACGTAGGCACGACGCATAGAAATGCCTAAGCGGAGGCTAAGCTGGCCACCGTTGAATCAGCTAGCCTAATCGCGGAGCCCAGGCCGAGGCTACGCGAGGAATTTCGTGATGGACGTCCGACGGGTGCCTGCCAGATTCGTATCGTGTGCAGGTCATCCGTGCTCTGCGGGCCAGGCAGGATTGCAGCTATCGTAGTGCTCCATATCCTTCTCCACAGCTTTGCACGACTCCGCCACAACGACGTCGCTGGCGCTATCCTCCCCTGATAAGAGCCGACTTCGTTTGGCTCAGCGCAAGTAGCTTTTGACCGATCATCACAGCAGTCGGGCTGTGTTCCTCGCCGGTATTGCTGCTCTTGCCTTGGTGCCCCGCCTGGGGTCTGAAGCAGAAGACGAAGAAAATAAGAAGAAAAGGAGGAAGAGAGATATAGGAAAAAAGAGAGGAACACAGCGTATCAGCATCAAATTGTCCCCTTCCCTTTCTATTCTATAGATCTGCTGCTACAAGGGTCATGCGAGCCGCCCATGAAGGGGCAGCAACCTTGCCCACGGGCAACCTATGAAAGAGCTACATGCGGGGGGGGGGCGCAGGGCAGGCAGCCCATTGACCGCTTGTTGTTATCGTCGTCGTTTGATCGGTGTGTCGGCGCTTAGATAGAAAAACTATCGCAGAGGTTGTGGAAAAGAGGCCCATGCGCGCAGAAGGGGCTCGCGCGTGGGTATCGTTCCGTCGTCAAGGAGAACACGATAGACGTGTGACGACGCACTCAGCCAGACAGACCTTCGTTCCGTTCATCGTCGGCGCTCTCTGCCTATACATATATTCTCCGCCTCTGCCCTTTTCCCTTCACCAGTTTTGCCTTGTGCATGCTTTTGTACGCGCACGTGCACGTCGTCCGCTGAAGTACACTACCGCCCCCAAGCTAGACGAGGACGTTAGTTTGTACTGGTAGTGCAAACTTCTTGCCACATACAGCCATACAGATACACGAGACTCTTGCTTGTTTTTGGGTTTTCGTGTGCCACGGTACATCTCCCTCAATAATAATAATATTAACATCACTTTTCCGTATTGTTAATTACATTACATTACACGTGTTCATTAAGTCTCGAAAACGGCATTCGTTTTCGTTAATCTTGGACATATGTAAAATATGTTGCATCTGCATTTCCGGAAAAAGTCCTCGTTCCAACACTAAATAACTGGCGCTAACGGACATGCCTCATGATGATATTTGGTGCCAATGGGGCCGCAAAATATGCAGCGTCTTTTTTTGAAAGGGTTTTGGAACCCAGTGCGATGGCACAGCTTGTAGCGGAACCCATAACCGGAGAAGCGGGTGAGAACTTGACACTGTTTGAAGAGCGGTTCCATCCATGTACTGTCCAACATTGCCGGTGTTTTTAGAACGCTTCTGGCACTTTTCTCACCTTCTGCTCAAAGTGGCTACGTAACTTTCGCAGTGATGCGGTAGTCGAAAGTTGAAAGCGGTTTACCAGATACTTGACGAACGGCGTCGTCCTCGACACACTATAAGTTAGTCTGTCTTGAGCGTTTCTAGGGAGGCCCAAAGTTTCGGCGTAGCAGGCTAACGTTGCGGACGCATGTGAGATCGGTCCCGAAATATATCTTTGGTCACTAGTACAAAGGGACCCTTTCGTCCGTTTTTCTGTGCGGAACAGATAGAATTAGTGATTAGGAGTACACTATGCACAAAACGAAAACTGCGCACATGACAGGCCATGATGGGCCGACGCGTCCACAAAATCACCGCGTCCGGCACACCTAGGCCGCCTAAATAAACCGGGAGCATTACCTGTTCTCTTGACGCAGCTGTCCGCTTGAGATTTAGTATCATATCTAAAATGTCTAAGCTAAGTACATTAAATAGCTGTACGAGCTCTCGTGATAAAAACAGGTTGCAACCGCTAAGCAGGTGTATTAACCTCGTGGCTGAAAAAGAAGATCTAAGAAGGAATAAGCCTCAGTGGGCCCCCAATTGGGGTTGTCTGCCTGCCGCGAAGTCAAGTTTGTCTCTTCGACTGTCTAATGGCTTTGCAGCTCCAGGTTAACTTTGTCCACTACGCGACAGCCTGGGAGTAAGTCGAAAAGTCGATAGTTAAATCTAATCGTTCAGCTTCGTTTTGGGCTGTGTGTCGGTTTGTTTAAATCAAATTTCTTCAACATTAGCCCATTTCTGCAAATAATAGGAAATTTAGATCATGTTAAATGCCATTACACTAAAAGCATACATTCGTGCTTTAAACCCAAAATTAACCTGCAAATAAGGACGACTTACTAAAGCAGATCTCACACAACCAGATGTCAACAGAGCGAAATTAGAAAGATGGCCGGCAGCTCTAAACCAAAAAAATGTAAGCTCAAACCCGGCGCGAAGACTTCAAACTTTTGGAGCATTTTTATTAAGACGTCAATATTTGGGTTGAAATTATAATATATGCATTATGCGCAGACTATTCCACCAGGTTTGGACTGCTCGCAGATGGACACAGTGCGGTCCCAGAGTTGTAATTTAAGAACAAAATAACATACATTTAACATATATTGTGGGTTATTTGTGACCGCACTTGGCTCACAAGTGATTCTAACCCGCTCCGGCATATGCCTTCTGTTCCATTTTATTTTATGCTGCTGCTGTTGAGGTTGCAGCAGACAGGCTAGTAGTGGCGTTGGCCATTTGGACTCGCGCACAGTGTTCCGACTCGTTGGCCATCCAGGTGGTCGGCGGGGTTGTGCCCTTGGTTGTATTTGACTGTATCGAAGCGGCCGTTCTCTATGAGGTCCTCTCGAGCATAGCCAATCCCGCTTCGTCGCCATCTTCCTCTTCTTTGTGGTCCATCGTCCGCTTTGCCCTATCACGACCGCCTCTGCGTCAATTTCACTCTTGAAGGTGGCCAACTCCCATATAGCGCACACCGTCGCGTTAGGTTTTCCTGCGATGTACTTTGAAGATAGTGCGGCGATAGGCTGTCCTGGCTATCAAGTGCATTGCGAGGAAAAGGTAGTTTTTTTCAACGAAGACGTGTAATCACTATCACAGGTGATGAATCTGACGTGTGGCCTATTCCGTATAAATGTAATTACTCTTCGAGACAGCTGTGCTCATAAGCTTATACATATTTTGTTTTTGTTTACTTGGAAATATTCTTTATATGTGCCAGTAGCATTGCGTCGGCTAGATTGTAGAAACTTTAAGCGCAGGCCGTTTCACAGTCTGTGTAGCACGTTTAAGGCAATTATGCTACGCGAATCTTTTATGGATACATGATGCTTATTACGTCATTATGGCATCATCTGTTTGTGTAGATATCTAGAAGGTACCAAACGTTAATCACTGACATTCATCGAATTCGAATTTAGATACTTGCCAGAATTCCACAAATACTTTTTTAACCATAGCTTTTAACATTTTTATTTTATTTATTAATTTATATTACAATCCTGTGTAAGTGAACGTGCTGACTTTCCGCGTAGAACAGACTTGGTCTGCACCATTCGGCAAACGACCCCAAAATTGAGATCGCAGTGCTCCGCTGGACGTGAATGGAAGGTCTCTGGCGTAAAAATTATGCGGCTCTCTTGTCCTTAGTAGCTATCAACCTATACAACTGAGTTTCGACTGCTGTGCTTTACAGGCCCCGAAGCGTGCTCAGGAGTTGTAACCTCCTTTAGCGCAGGGCTATACGTGTTCGTTCTGATAACAAACTTGCAGCTCATCCTTGTTTACATGTAGCGACAATCGTCGGTGCTTAATATATACTAAGGTGTGCGGTGGTGGCATCAGGCAGCGCAGCCTAGGTGGTACCGCAGGCGACCGCGAGCCAAACGGCCACGGTTCGAATACCGTGTCCATCATTATCATCATTTCGGGCAACGATTCAAGGAGTCCCAACCTGCCTCACAGAGGAAGAAATGTTAAAGGAACTAAAATCGCTTGGGGTCATCCATGTAAAGCGGCTTACGCGGTTTCAGTCCGGGACCAGGATCCCCCTGGGTAAAGTGATTCTGCTGTTTGCCCGGCAACCCCCTACATCAATATTCTTGGGATTTCAGACGCACCAGGTCGTACTCGAACCTGATCAGCCTAGGCTTTGTCACAAATGCCTACGGCCTGGACACTTCGCGGAACGTTGCACACAACAGCAAGTCTGCAGGAAATGCGGCAACACAAGCCACCTTGCCGCAAGTTGCACCAATCAAACGCGGTGTATCAACTGCCGGGGTGCTTACCCGTCCGGGTCGCCATCCTGCCCCCGTCTGATCTATCTCAAAGAGAGAAACAGATTACTTCTCGAAGCCAGAACCCTGCAGCTGGTTCGGGTAACGTATCCGGCTGCTAAGATCACCAGCAGTCGGTCAAACCCCACATCGCAATCAGGAACCCCGCCGCAACATCCAAGTGAGCAACCTACTTATGCCAACGTCGTTCACGGTATATCCCAGTCACCTGAGGACCCTGACCCGCAGCTGTTACTTCCTGCTTCAAGGCGCTTCAAGAAACGCCCAAGAAGATCCTACGAACAAGGGGACGCTCGCCCCACGGCGCCGATTAACCCGTACCTCGGTGCGCGGAGCACCTAGACCTGCACAACCTACCCTAGCCACGGCTGATGCTGTAAATCATTTGTCGCAAGTCGTATCAGGAGGCGGATTCGACCTGTTGGGTCAGTTTAAGGCCTTAGTGGTAGTTTTAGAACCCCTCTTGCAGCTATTGCCAGTGTTGAAGAGCCTTAAACATATAATGCAATAATGATGGAACAGGACCCCAGTAATATAGCCAGTGGTGGGTTAGGGTCGTCGGCACCCTTACAGCGAATAGCTTCCCTACTATGCAACGGACAATACACAAGAAGATGGCTCACGAGGCATATAGCAGCCAAACATCCATCGACTTCCCCAAACATATCTAACCTTACGTTCACACCAATCGACAACAACACTCGGCAACCCGCCCGCATTATCAGAGATATCCAGGGCGCAGCAAAGAAGTTAAAACTCTTAAGGATTGTCCCAAAACCAGTACGGAAGCAGGTGGCGGAGGCCCTGGCAAACGTCCTCTTGGGGGTCACAGCCGACAGCAACGACGACACATGGTGTGCGCTTTTCTCGTTTGCGCTAGTGGCTCTCCGTCTTCCGCCTACTCGCAATGACACCCAATCACTATCTGTTAGAATCCGCCATAATCTACGCGAATTCTTCAACGGACTGCGCCTATCCGAGATCGTAATTCCGGTCCCCACACGAAACCGTACTTTTACGAATAATAGCGTCCACCAGACCATTCTTAAGCTAACCGAGGGCGACGTGTCAAGCGTCGCCAGGCTGATCGGCTCGTCGGAGGTCCTGGCTTCCAGCACGGATCACCTGACAGCCCTTCGCGAAAAACACCCTCTGGCCCCACCAGACCTAGACTAGCCAGTCCCCCCCAGCCTCCCGCTTTCCTGCACCACGTCAGAGGAAGAAGTTGTAGGCGCGGTCAAGAGTTTCTCAAGGAGTTCCGCCGGGGGTCTTGATTTTATACTACCCCGACTGCTAATGGACTTACTATATCCGACCCTGGGGGACACAGCCGGTCGGCTGGCGGGAGCACTGGCAAAAGTCGTCGATTTACTTCTGTGGGGCGCTCCTTCATCTCACCTGCTGCCTATAATATTTGGAGCCAGCTTTGTCGCCCTACAGAAGAAAGACGGGTCAGTGAGGCCGATTGCTTGCTCCTCCACATTACGCAGGCTAGCCGCAAAGATTGCCTGTATTTGAACCAGAGATAAGATTGGCAAGGCGACGGGTCCTCACCAGCTTGGCTTTGCGGTGCCAGCCGGGGCTGAGGCCGCGGTACATGCCGCCCGAGCTTTCATCGACTCACGCACTCTACCTGGGGTGCTCGTAAAGCTTGATTTCAAGAACGCATTCAGCACCGTAAGACGGGATTACTTTTTGAAGGTGGTTGCGACACATTGCCCCCAGCTGACGAACCACGTCAATCAAGCGTACCGTACCGCTTCTTACCTGGCCCTACCAGATGATCTTATAGCTTCGGTTCAGGGGCTGCAACAGGGTGACCCTTTGCCCCCCTTCTGTTTTGCTTGAGCATCAAAGAGCTAGTCGACTCTCTTAAAGCCCACTAAACATTTGGTTTCTGGATGACGGTGTGCTGGCGGGCGATGTAGACATGATTGCTGACAACGTTCGGCGCGTGATTGATTTGCATGAGACTTCGGGTTTGGAGCTGAATCCCAAGAAATGTGAGATATATGTTACAGGCGATACTACACAGGTCCCGGACCTTCGCAAGCTTCAAGCTTTACTGCCGGGATATAAGGTTACCCTCGACAATGATTTGGAGCTCCTGGAAGTCCCCGTTCGGCCAGAAGGGCTCGCGCACGCACTTGAAAAATGGCTGAACATGCTTAAGAACGTCGCCGATAACCTTGCGCCACTCGGCGCTCACCGCGCGCTCTTTTTACTTCGATTCTCGTTCTCAGCTACGAGGGTCACCCACCTTCTTCGCGGAGCCGATCTAACAGGACGGTTGGACGATCTGCGTCCATTGAACAAGTTAACTCTAAACGCCCTTAGAGTTAGCCTATCGCTGGCGCCTTCCGCTCAAAAACAGTCCCAACTACGGATCTCAAAGGGGGGTCTGGGAATCCCAGATCCGCTCGTTTCCGCAGGACCAGCGATCGTCTCCTCCCTTTTCCGCTCCGAGAACAATGCCATCGCACTATTAGACGAAGCCGGCATTTGTCAGTACAAGGAACCCAAGAGACGCCTGTTCGAGAAGCTAAAGACAGCTTGCAGGGGCGCTCCGGATAACCCTCTGAGTCAACATGACTGGAGTACATTCTTATACGACGAAGCGTACCGCGGCTTACTTGCGGGCGCTATCGACGACCCCGCAAAGGCTCGCCTCCGAGTTGTCCCTGCCAAAGGCTCTGGAGCCTGGTTGCATGCACTTCCAAGTGCTCCACTGGGCACCCTCCTGAACGACGAAACAACCCGAATCGGGGTAGGTCTTCGTCTCGGCTGTAACCTGGTATCCCCCCATCAGTGAAAATGTGGCCACCCCGTTAACAAATTAGCCCATCACGTGTTGTCGTGCATTATGAGTGCGGGACGGCGGGCCAGACATGCCGGCATTAACGACACCTTCGGCCGATTCCCGGATTCCCCTGCATTCTAGAGCTCCAGGGCCTGTCCGCCGACGATGGTAAGCGCCCGGATGGGATGACTCTCACCCCCTTCAGTATGGGCAACAGGCTTTTCTGGGATGCCACTGTCACCGCCTCATTAGCACCTTCAATGGTCGGTGGCGGGACGATCTCGGCAGGCCACGCCGGTAATCTAGCGGAGACGAGGAAGCTCGCAAAATACGCCTCAATAGGTTACCCACATGAGTTTCAACCGCTAGCGTTTGAGACCTTGGGCGGCCCAGGCAACCTCACTCGCAAACTTCTCCACAGAGTCGGCGAGCAACTGAACCTTGCAACCGGAGACAAGAGATCTGCGGCTTTCTTGAGACAGCGCCTCGACCCTGACGTCCAACGCGGGAACGCGGCGTCCGTCCGGTCACAAACAAACGGTCTATCTTTATAAACTACTCGCCAATAAAACAGGTTATTAGTCACACAATTCACTGGTGCAATGCAGTTTTATCGAAGAGAAAGTCCTGCTCATGTAGTTTCAAGCTCCACATCAGATCCAGTGTCTACGACGGATACTTGAGAACAGTGGAGTTCTTTCCGCACAAGAATACAAACTCTCTTTTCCGATGAAGCCCACTCTCACCTTAATGAATATGCGAATCGACAAAAGTTTCGCAATTGGGACTATAACAAGCACAGTCTTCACTGAAAGTCAATGTTTGGTGCAGATTTTGGAGAGTTTGTGTTATTGGCTTTTACTTCTTCGAAAACGACCGTGAAGAGACTGTACTCACCAACAGCGAGCGATACCGGGGCATACTAGACGCAATGGATGTGGACGACATGTGGTTTTAACAAGATGGGCTTAAAAAACACACAGGGGGCACAACGATCGAGCTGCTCCGCACACAATTTCCCGGCCGTAATATTTTCTCAAATGGAGACACTGGCCGACAAGCTCCCCGGATTCGAATCCCTTGAAGTTCTTGGGGATTAACGGATACCCCTAATCAATTCCTGAGCCGAAATATCTTAATTGCAAAGACATTGACGAAATAGACCACGAAATGTGTCAAAATGTCGTTAAAAACTATGCCAAAAAGGCTAGGCGGTAGCCTGCATGTGGCATGAGAGCCGTAATGTTGTACTTCACATATAACACGAAACAAAAAAGAAGTCAAAACTCGAGCGCTTTGCTGCTCAGCCTTTGTAGTGGCGGGCGATCGCCGATACGTGATGGCAACCCGGTCCGCCAAAGACGCGCCCGCTTCGTCACACTTAAACATTGATGAACGGCCGAAGTTGACTTCCCTAATAGACACCAGGCGCGATGTCTTCTTACCTGCTCCCGGCGGTCAGTGATTTCCCTGCAAAGCCTCCGCTCCCGTAAGGACCGCTCCTGGAGGGCTTTTATCGAAAAGCTGGAGGGTGATACAAGAAGGGGGGTGATACTGGGTCCATACAAGAAGGTGCGAGAGTACCCCGTCCTAAAGAGGAAAGCGAACATCAGCGAAGTGGTCTAAACGCTCTTTTAACAGTACGCACCTCTTGACCGTTATACCTACATAGGAACCCCAAGGGCTAAAAAGAACTAACCTTCAGAAGAAAAGGAATAACCTTCAGCAGTGCTTCAGACGCCAGTCTCCGCAGGTTTATACTAAACATCAAACCCTGGCTAAATCAAGGGGGAGAACTAACTTTTCACACTATTCAAGGTTTGACGGTTTACGGAGATTTCCAGTCCTACCTCTGCGGGATAGGGTTCTAAGTCCCACGTGCATCCACTGTGTGGCGATGGACTTGAGAGCACACCAGAATACAGGAATGTGAGATATCCAACATGGGCGGCGCAGCGCGTGGGTTTCTGCGACCTTTTCAAGAGAAACGACACAAATACGCGTGGTCTAAAGACCTGTCCCGTGTGTGCACAAGGTTCCCTACTTCACTGGCAGAACTGAGAAACATTATTTAACTCGTACTTACAACAAGCTACATGAAAAACAAACACCGCATCATGCGCGTCCTGCAAGCCTCCGGAAAAGAAGCTAGCTATAAGTAGGCGCTCAGCCTACCCCCTCCCACCCTACACCAAGTAAAGTTATTTGTTTTTAGTGGGTCACCTCGAGTGGAATTTAGTAGTAGAATCTAGCGACTGACGAAAGGATTTGGGTGGCGAATCTAGCCCTGTCGCTTTTATTATGCTCTGAGAAGTCTTGTTTCGGAGTTACAGTGAAATTACTACAATTTGTGACACTGGTGTTTTTGCCCGACATAGGAGCACAAAATGTGCTGTTGCGAGACAACCAGTTTTCGGAAGGCATGTCAGAGATTGAGTGCATGCACAAATTACCTACTCAGATAAACCACTCGTCATAGCTCCAGAAAAAAACACACCACTATTTATTATCTTACAGTAACTGCTCGAACGTGTCTCCGCCAGCCTCTATACACTTTCGGTAGCGCCTGCAGAGATTTTGTTGGACTTCTTGACATATGCCAGGCGTTGCTCGAGGTTTATTCTGGTGACCAGCTCCTCACACGATTCGACGGGAGTCCTGTAGACTAGATTCTTTAGGTGGCCCCAAAGAAAAAAATCGAGACTTGTTAAATCAGGCGATCGCGGTGGCCAAGCGATCGGCACGCCCCGGCCAATCCACCGATTTTCAAACATCTCGTTGAGGTAATCGCGCACGGCAGTGGTGGTATGCGGTGGCGCTCCGTCGTGCTGGAACCACATTCTCTCGCGAACGCCTTCTGGAACGCCTTCCAACAGTCCTGGTAATGTTTCACTCAGGAATGTAAGGTATGCTTCTCCATCCAACCTGTTAGGAAGTATGTGTGGGCCTATGAGGTAGTTGTTAACGATGCCAGCCCACACATTCACGGAGAAACGACTCTGGCGTCCACGTTGGCGAGTCATATGCGGGTTCTCCCTTGCTCAACAATGGTTGTTGTGCCTATTAAACACACCACTTTGTGTAAAGTGAGCTTCATCGGTGAAAAGCACAAG
Source organism: Dermanyssus gallinae (assembly GCA_003439945.1). NCBI lineage: Eukaryota > Metazoa > Arthropoda > Arachnida > Mesostigmata > Dermanyssidae > Dermanyssus > Dermanyssus gallinae. The sequence goes on along the minus strand of QVRM01003691.1, from coordinate 73,716 downwards.
CTCAGGGAACTCCGCATCAAATTCCGCTTCTTCCAGAAACCAGCAACAGTACTCAACCCGTTGTTTTTTGTCTGGATTTTGCAAAGCTTGAACTTGCTGCAGTCTGTACGGATATAGTCGCGCGGTTCTTAGTACCCTGTGGACGGTACTGTAACTTGCACCAACGTTTCGGGCCACTTTCCTCGTGCTTGCTGAAGGATGATTGGCTACTGTCTGAAGGATGCGCTCTTCCATAGCTGGTGTTCTTGCTGTCCTCGGTCCACCAGCGTCGTAGTGACGGCCATGGTATGATCCAGTTTCACGTACGTGACGATGTATGTTCACAAACGTGTTAGTACTTGGTAAGTGTCTATCCGCGTAACGCATCTGGTATAGCCGTCGCGCTTCGTATGCGTTACACCGTGCTTCAACATAAATGTGAGAGATGTCAACTTTCTCTCTAATTGTGTACCGGACCATCATGATACAGTAACAATAACGATTTCAACAAAAAAGACAGGATACAGCGATACGTCTTGCACGTAGCAAAATCGCAAAGAAGATGGCATTGGACCCGTTCTCTCTCGGTCTATTTATTCACTCCAGAGACTCGAATGTTCCACCTTTTTGCGGATTGGCTGATTGAGGCGCGCATCGTGGTAGCGTAGGTGGTCTTCGATGTTTATGACAGCTGTGCGCCGCGTGTGGATGCCTGATAATGGTGATGATGATACAGATGTTGTGGTTAGAGCGCGATTGAGGCGGTGGCGAAGATACATCGATGCAGTTAACATGTGGCGCCACTGCACTCCACCACTGCGGTACGCGACTAGCTCAACGAGACCTTCGAGAATCGGCGGATTGGCCGGGGCGGGCCGATCGATTTATCTGAGTAGGTAATTTATGCATGCACTCAATCTCTGACATGCCTTCCGAAAACTCGTAATTACTCCGCAACCAGAGCTCGCATTGACATATGTTTGGTACCAAAATGATCGCCATGAATTGCGCATTGGCTGAATGTGTCCGCTTTGAGCGCTGTGAGTGGTTGTAGGGTTATGATTCTAAAGTATTTGGCGTGAACGCTAATGAAGAGCTTCATTTTTGGCGAATTTTCTTCTAAGCGACCATGTCGCGTCTTCTGACCGGCCTTGCATATTCATCAGATGGAGCAGAATTTTATCACGAACACGACGGTGTGCTTAGTTTCTGGTTGTCTCGCAACAGCACATTTTGTGCTCCTATGTCTGGCAAAAACACCAGTGTCACAAATTGTAGTAATTTCACTGTAACTCCGAAACAAGACTTCTCAGAGCACATGTTCCATTGGAAAAAATATTCGTTTTAACGAGCTCTACAAAACTGTGTATCGTTCTTCAAATATTCCTGAAACACCCTGTATATATATATATATATATATATATATATATATATATATATATATATATATATATATATATATATATTGGGAGAGATAAAGACGGTGTCAACTAACGTGAATTTTATGTGTGAAGATAGTTGCATGTATTTACAAGCATTATTATAAACACTCATATGTACATCTCAATTTGTATTTTTTCTGTTGTTACCTAAATGTCGAATAGAAATTAAACATAATAAAACAGCATGTGGGTTTGTTTAAATTTGAATTTTTACTTGATGAAGTTGTTGCTCTTATTCATTGTCGGATGCTTAAAGCAAACAATGCCTATCATATTGCACCTAAAACGTACAGAAAAAACTCCTGTCGAACGTATGTTTTGCAGAGGTTTTTGCTGAAATTATTTGCGTTTTGCGAATGAAATGTTTTTCCCGCCGCAATACTGTAGAGTAGCTATATTCAATTGCAACTATATCTCTCAATAACGGGGTGTGGCGGCCGTGGCTAGTTCCCTCTCATGTTAATCTTATATAAACAGAAATGCCCATACTTTTATCTCATATATTGAAAAATAAAAATTGTTGCTGAGAAAATTGTCGCGAGCGATGATGAGGAGCACTAAACTCGGTTCTATTTTTTTATGGAAGAGGCAAAAATACGTTCTCCTTCAGTACCTCCGTAGCTAAGCTCGATGCTGACCTTCGCGAACTCGGACGAGCCTAATTCAATGCGAGCCACACATGCGTGTACACGTGCGCGCTACGGAATATCGCTGTAACGGTCGGACATGCAGGCCAGTCCTTAACGCCGCCTCACCGTCTCACCCTAACGCAAGCAGTACCTCGGTCGCGGCAAACAGACAAGCAGGTTCAAGTTCAGCGACCCCGCCTTGGAGCGTTTCTTTCTCGATCACAAACCTCGAACCATCAGAGGCGAGATCGAAAGCTACAAAACGTCACTTCCCGTTTGTTTGCCTCTTCGCGCACACCCGTTAGGCTTCCTTCGTTTATTTTCTCATTTATTGCCATATCGGAGTCGTTGTCGTTGTAGCCAAGCCAGCGAGGGCCAGCGAGAGGGCCGGATTTCTCAACGACGGCTTTTTGTTCTATAGGGAAGGGAGTCCGCCGGCATCGTCTACGACGACCCTCGTGAAGAGTACGAACATTAGCAGGGCGACGAAGTACGCCCTCATTACATTCCACACTGAAATGTCCATACACAGGCCGTAGGTCTCTGCAGAACTGGGAAGTATCGAGAAACCTGGCAAAAGAAAGAAAGCCAGAAAACAGAGATAGATAAATAGATAGATAGATAGAGCGGCAGATACATTGTCTAAGTGACTGGCAGTTTGGTCGCAGCTACTATGTCGGCTGTTTGGAGCTTTTCGTCGTCCCGCGCAATTGCATTCCAGGCGGGGTATCTCTCTACCTAGCTGCCTACACTGACTGAGTGGTGTCTCGGCGCGACAGACAGTGCTTTTTTACGTCACGAGCAGCATCAGAATGCATCAAAAATACGAGCAACCATAAACGAAAACACGACAACCGCAACACATCAATAAACTTAATTACTTATTCGTGTAACTAGCTTTGATTTAAAATAACAATGAAATACATATTATAAACAGAAATATATGAAGATGGTCTGGGCATGCACAAAGCCTGTGCTTAAATACAAATACACAACGTAATGCTACGCAGCTATGCAAACAGCACATTGCGGTGGTATGTTATAGTAGATGCGGTCTGGCGACACTCGGGCCAACCGTCGACCACATTTATAGGGCGACTGATTCGATCACATTTTCACATGTTCGAGCAATAAGGAAATTATCAATGATTGGATGGGCCGTCTTTTATACAGACTTCCACGCCTATCTGCTGAATGTCGTGTATAATTATCTGGATCTCACAGATATTGTATTGTAATTATTATGCTATATGCATACAATAATTGCCCAAGAGGGCGGTTTTCAGTCATTAAATGGAGAAATCTACCTTCTATTGCTGAGTAATATTTTTTATGGTGGAACACCAGCACACAACGACACTGCACGAACTCACCTACCGTTAACTTCGAGGGTTGTTAAATTGACAGAGGCGGAATTATTGGTTGGTTGCCGCAATTGTCAAACGTTTTTTTTTTTGCCAAGGCCTAACCTGCCTTACACATACATTTATTTAGGTCATTTAGCTGTACATATAATTTATGACGCCGACTTGATTCGGCTACGGCAGAAAGAGGAGTCCCTTGCCCGTGGGCAATGAACCAAGTATCGACGCTGCGTTTCCGCGTTGAATTTCAACTGATATTCGTTGTAGCAAAAACTGCCATGCATCGTCGAACGTATCACCAGTTTTCTTTGGAGTATCTTATGTTTTTGTTATTAGAGGTTTCTGGAATGTTTTTTTGATGTTCATACGTCACAAACAGCAAGCGTGGGCCAAGTGTTGGGATCTTTAAACCCTTCTTGGGGGCGTGCATTACGTACTTGCAATACGCACGGCCCACTCAAACCCGCCTTATCAATGACCACTACCCCTGTGTCCGCATAACTCTCTATGCCGATGACCTAGTGGTATACAGTAGAGTGTTCACGAATTTAAAAAGGTCCCTGAGGATGCTGGAGACATACAGCAAGCAAAATGGTTTAAGGATTAACGTATCGAAGACAAAAGCTATGAAATTCAGATCCGGGGGACCCCTGAAGGGAAGTGATAGGCTCAGCTTGGGCGGTGTCTCTGTAGAATTTGTCTCGGAGTTTACTTACCTGGGTGTTAAACTAACGCCAAGCGGCACATCTTTCGCGGCCCACATATCTCAGCGAGTTAATAGCAACATCGTCGCCATGACCTCAATCTCGGCTCCACAAAAGCTTCTAGTAAAAACAGCTCTGATACTGTTTAACCATTTTATGGTATCACATTAATTTGGGAAAACTTATCCGCTCAGCAACTTAGCGCTCTCGACACGGTAAAGGCAATCTAAGGCTAACTTATAGTCTGTCTAAGACCACGCCGTTCATCGAGGATCTAGTGAATCGCTTCCAACTTCCGACCACGGCGTCACTGCGAGAGTGCCGTAGGCAGTTCGAGCAGAAGATGAGGGAAGTACTAGAAGCGTTCTACAAAACACCGGCAATGTTGGACTATACATGGATGGAACCTTTCTTCGAGCAACGACACGTTCTCATCCGCTACTCCGTCCATGGGTTCCACCACAAACTGTGCCACCGCACTGGGTTCCATAACCTGGGAGTGTTGCTGCAACTTTTGCGGCCTTGTCTGCACCAAATATCATCATAAAACATGTCGGTCAGCGCCAGCTATCTGGGCGTTAGGTCGCTGACATCTTCCGGAGATGCATATACAACATATTCTATATATGTCCAAGATTAACGGAAACGAATGCCGTTTCCGAGATTTATTGAATAAGTGTAATGTAATGTAACCAACAATACCGAAAGGTGATAAAACACTCAAAGACGATTGTCTTTGAGTACAGCCGTGCGTCTTTTTAATCTTGAGATTGTGACAGGCAGAGGTAGCGCAGTTGGATGTGTATTTCGCCAGGGAGCTTTGGGTGGAATAGCATGCACTAGCCGGCACGTGTACACAGGGTACATTGTGCACGGCTGTCATCATTTGGTATGTTCGACCCAAGGATTTCACCAAGGTAGCGATCAACGTCGTTGCCGGTTCTGCTCGCAGATATGCGCTAAATACCACACAACGAGCTGCCAGACGCATCGGCGGTCTTTGCACTTTTTGCCCGGTGGGACGGTCGCTGAAGTGTTCAAATTGTATATATTGAACTGTATTGTAATTATGTACCATCTTCAAATGCAATGTTATTGCGAAATAGACATTATGTATGTATTACTACGCAACACTTTGGGGTATCTACAAACGCATAAGTATCCAAATCATGAGAACAAAGACTGGCGAGACTTAGTTCAGCTGGTAGCCAAAAATCAACGCGCCCCTGCGATGGTCACAGAACCTAATGTGGCCTGTTTCACCTAACTCTAATGTGGCCATGTTTTTTTTTCGCTCTGACAACCTCATTTTAGACGCTCGTAATGGGCTAAGTTTTCTGTGGCTCGATCTCGTCTAAATCGTCTTGCCTGCCATGTCTCAACTAAACTACCTGCACAGCTTTTCTGTACAGGAAATAATGCGTATTCTATGTGATTATTTAATTGGCGACCTTAACACAGTCTTCTGAAAAGGCCAATAGTGTAGAAAACATGCTCACCTTCTATGTTATAGGTATTTTTACCCGAATAGCAGTTTGCTGCTCGTTCATAAGCTGTTGCCTCTAAAGCACTTAAATGTTTTCATGAATAAAAATATTTGTGTCCTCTCTCAACCCATGCCATACGTTTGAGCCAATGAGTTGCTAGCATAGAAATCGTTGGCTAACACTTTGCAATTGTTGCAGAGATATATAACGATCATAAAATCACAAATCACAAAAAAGGTTCTTACATCGCTCCTTGCCAAAAGGCTCTTTCTAGAATGTTTTAAAGATTTACCGGCAGAGCAAAATGGATTTCTTCCAGGGCGTTCGGCTGAAGGAGCACTTACGGATGTAATAGAACACCTAGAGACTCGAAAACAAGATGTGACTTACGCGGCTTTTATTGATTTTAAAACAGCTTTTGATGCAGTACCGAGAGATCGGCTTTTACTCACTCTGCGTGAAGATTTTAATATTAAAGGCCAAATGTATAACCTTATCCGAGATATTTTAGCCGGCCAACGTATCACAATTTTAAACGGAGTTCACGCAATTGCCAAGGAGGTCTCTCAAACAATTGGCGTGCCACAGGGTGATACAGCTAGCCCGTTTTTATTCATACTGTACGCAGCTGGCCTTGGAAAGTGCCTCCGAGAAGTAAAAGCTAACCACGTGTTTTATGCAGACGACTTAGTTATTATGGGAAAATCGAGACAGCACCTCCAATTTTACTTGAATGAGACTGCACGATGGTGTTGCGAAAATAAGCTGAACATCAACGCGTCGAAAACAAAAGTGATGCGTTTTAGCAGAGGAGGAGCATATGCTCAAGATGACTATAACATAAAGATAAGTGGGCATGCACTAGAGTCAGTCAACAACTTCAGATATTTGGGAGTAACACTGACGTCCAAACTGTGTTTTACTAGACATATTGAAGAAATTAGAGTAAAGTCGGTATCCTTAACCATGATATTGAAGGATCTCCGGCAAGTTGACCTTAAGACTGTACTCACTATATTTAAGCTCAAGATCTTTTCCACAGTATCATATTGCCTCAGACCTATATCCTCTAAGTTAACATTAGACAACCTCAAGAATATCGACAAGATTAAAACTATGTTTCTTAAAAGAGCGTTTGGCTTATCAAAAACTGCCTCGTCTATGCTGGTGCTGCAAATGTGCAATGAGTCCACATTATTAGAAGACCTAGAGCACCGTAATTACCAATTTAATCCCGAAGCGCTTGAGGCATACAAGGAACACAGAGAACGGCAAAACTGGAACTTTGTAATCAACAATTTTACAGATGGACCCGCTTTTCTTAGCAACAGATGGAAAAACGATTTGCAACAGAACAGAGCAATAATTTGCAAAACAACTTGGCACGGATACCACCAATACCTCTGCCTAAAGGGAAAATGTTTCCAAATCAACGAATGTGTTTGTAAATATTGTGGTGAAACTGAAATCGACCGATATCACGTTATGAAATGTATAGAACTGAACACCAGCTCATTAACAGCTGCTGTAATTGACGTACTTGAGCGGAATAGCCCGTAAATATTGTGGGAATCTACCAATAATGGTGAATTACAAACATCAAAACAAATAAGATCACAAATATGAAAATAACATTAAAGAAAGTTTGTCCAGATCCAATGAAAGTAATTATGATGAAACCGTTCTAAGGAAGAACAGAGTTTTTCACTTACAAGTTGCAATATTCGGCTCTTACAAGTGCTTTTATACTCGAGCGTTGGACCATTTGTAGCAGCTGAAGCGCTGAATTTTGGTGTATAACCCTGCTTAGAGTAAAGATTTAGTTTAGCGTGCGCATACGCGCATAAATCAAGGTTCAGATAGTGTGATTTCTGTTATTTTTTTGTTCTAGTTAAAAGCCTTGCCTAGAAGTAGTACACGACACTCCGCTTATTTTTACCTTGTGCTCTAGAACGATTGGGCTCTATAAAAAGCACCGCGATGGGTGTCGATTCAACAACGTTTTAGCAACGACACGCCCACAGTCCTAGATTAGGGTTTTCCTATTTTGACTTTTCTTATTTTTAGTTGGGTATAGCATTGCGAAGCCTCACAATCGAAGTCGTAAGCTTGTGTCCCGTTGCCCGTTTTTATGGTGGCAAGAACCAGCACAACCAGTATGCTGTTGTAGTGCTTATATATATATATATATATATATATATATGCTTTTAGGAGAACTGATACGAGCTATAGCTGAGTGAATTTGTTGGCGAGTGGCGTTTGGCCAGCCAGTGTGGCTCAATCGTAGGGCTCTGTCAATTGGTTATCCAGCCGAGTCCGGCGTGCAGGTTCTTCGGTGGTCGAAGCCTTCTTTTTCTTCTATTTCAAACAGCAACGGCGGCGGAAGAGGAAAACTGAGCAAACGAGGAGCTGAAGCGCAAGGACGATGAGAACGGGAGAAGGAAAAGGGGAAAGAAACGTTGACGGTCGTGGTGGGGTTGGCGGCTGGCCTGTGTCGCATGAGAGGAATCGCTCTGCAGACGACTGCCCGGCGGCGTTGGGCCGACGGACTGAACGGCCTTGTGCGGCGCAGGGGGGAACATCGGGTGGGCGGAGGGGATATGGGGTACGGCTGGTGTGTCTGACGTGGCCCGCATACTAACGCTATAGCAACAACACGCCTTACGGCAGCTGTTTGGCTATGCCGAAGGGGCTGTGCAGCAACGGCGGCCTCGGCAGCGGTCGCAGTGTCAGGATCTATGGCGAGCGGGGGGGGGGGAGGATCTGATTGAAGACGACCCCAACACACCCGTTCGAGGTCCAGCCGCTCGGATCCACTCGAAGAAGCCGTAGTATTTGTAGTACAAAAAGCAATGTAAACGACGTCTCTTGGTATAGGCACGCTAGCATTAAATTGATATATATATATATATATATATATATATATATATATATATATATATATATATATATATATATATATATATAGATATAGATATATACATACATATATATCGTTCGTTGAGAAAAATACCGAAAAAATGTGTAAAACCGAGTCAAACAAAGCAACGTCCAGTCTACCGCAAGTAACTTAGTTATCGCAACTCGTAAATAGTGCTTTTGCAAAAATTTGCAATATTTTGGGCATGACGTTATCGAGTGGGCACACTTGCTCGCAACAGGAATTGTCCTCTCGTTCTCGACCCCGAACGGAAGCTTCAAGGACGTCCGAGCTCAAACACGGGATCAAAGGCAGCTCTTCCGGTGGCTGCATTAGCGCCAGATCACAATATACTCTAAAGTTCCCGCATAAACGCACGCATATACATGCGCAGTCAGTTGAGTCATTACTCATTTTGCACAACTTATCTGATGTAAACAGAACTACGTTTCCATAAAACTATTTGGCCAATATAAGATGGTAACTGTCACCATATACATGGCGCGTCAGTACACGAGAATAGCTGCAACCACATGGGGCGCCCGCTTCGGAATTACAGTTTCCTTGAAAACACTTTGGTCTGGGTACGTTGCGTTTCATTTCGTTTCCCAATAAAGCTCCGACAAAAATTCTGCTCTTACCAGAGATACGCGAGCTATGCAGGCAAATAAACGCAGAATACGATACAATATAGCAAACAGATATAACAAAAGGTGTAGTACAGTCGCAGTTATATGAATTACGACTCTTGTATTGTCCAGTAAACTGGAAGAACACCCAGTTTCTAGACGCGGGTCTAAATTGCAACCCTAGATTTAGTCGTGTGAAAGATGCCCCGTAACGTCTAACGAACGTAACATTGATAATGTAGTAATAATGTAATAGAAAGGGAAAGCTGTCACAAGCACCTGTTCATATATATGTAATGTTTGTGTTTAGCCATAAATGGCAATACAGCCAAGTCCGGGCTTGTCTATCTATAATAGAAATGTTAGACGGATTTGTTTAAATATAAATCAAACTTTGCAGCACATACAAAATCTTGAATCCTGCGAAGCAAACGTAAAATTATGTGTATTGATTTATATGCAGATCATAGCCTATCCGCTGTTAACAGCTACGAGTTGGGGTGTAATACAACTTGGCAAAAAAAAATATTTTTTTTCTAATTGAGCACGGGAATGGAAATGTCTTATTTTGGAATGAAGGCGAAATTACCAAAAGTGGTTGTATGAGGCGTTTTATACTGGCATGTATTTACTAAATCTACAATTGCAAGAGCCCCAGTCGTCCTATCGACAAATCAATCATATCTGTGTGTTAAGAGGACATTTTGAGAGACAGCAGAGCATCTGTTCAAGTGAATTCTACGTTAGCTTAAAGCAGAACAGATGTTGTATTGAAGATCATTATCAAGAAATAAAAATGTTTGCAATTCTCTTATTTGGGTTTGTACGCTAAATTACCTGTTTATTAGAAGAAGTTTCCGTTTTGTTCCATTAAAAATTATTTTTTTGTCGAGCTGTTGTAGATCTTAAAGTCTGTTGGGTGGATTCTGGGAGACCCTGAGTCGCCTCTCTCTCTATGTATATATATATATATATATATATATATATCATTAATTCATAATACAATTTCAAACCTGTTCTGCATCATTCGGTAAACGATCTTAAAATTGAGACCGCGTTAATCCGCTAGACGTCAATGGAAAGTCTTGTGAAAAGTTAATTGTGCCGCTTGTTTGTCCCCAGAGCTATTTTCAAACGTTCGTAGTCTTGCACTTAGGAGGCCCAGCGGTCCTGAGGACTCGAAAGCCGCTGGGTTGAAGTTGTGGGGTCTAGTGAGTTTGGCACATTTTTCCGCCTTGCTGTTCTCTGCTAAGGTCGCGGTGCCACCCGCTCTGAGTACACTTAAGTTGACCATTGAGGGAGAAAGTGAGTCGAGTGCTCTCAGCATCGGCATATGTGAGGGCGTGCCGAGGCCAATACATATGTTGTAGTGGAATCATCCATTAAGGTTTCTAATAATACACTGAGTAGGGCGTGTAGCCAATCGCTTGCGTGTTTTGCAGAAATTGCCCTAAAAACCGAGTCTTAGTAGACTCATTATTGACTTGACCAATAGGTGAACGAGCATGTTGATCAGCTCGCAGAGACGGCCGTTTACTCTAAGATGTGATGTCTTTCGGTTCCAAGGCCCAAGCTAGTCGTGAGTTGCTTTCACACGGAGGTTAATTTAATCTGACCCATTTCGTTGAGGTGGGCGAAGACCCTGTCGGAAACCTGATATGTGTTGCGGCATCTATTGCAGGGAGTGTTAATATTGTCGGGTAAGTCAAGCCCCTTATCTACTAGGAAAAAGAAAACTTACGTTAACCTGTATCCTCCGTTTTGATGCTGTAAATTAGGAGGACGGCTGGGTAGAATCACTTTAGCAGCTAAAAGCCACTATATTATTCTATTAAAGAAATGCGCTTTAAAGCAGTAGCCAGTTTACTCAGAAATTTCTGCAGCACTGGAGTAGTCTCGCAAAAGACCCCTTCACGAGGTGGCGCTGTGGCTGAGAAATCTCTCGTTGTTGGAAGCCTACATTGAAGTTCAGGAAGCAGTGCAGCGCCCCGGCACGCCTCATCGCCGAGGTATCATAGCCACGACAGGGCACGATCGAGTAGGCGGTGCGCGATGGCAATGGAATTTACCCCGGTCTCTAAACGGCTGCAAGCCCGACGGCCGACCTAAATTCGCGGAAGGACCAGTTGCCCAGACGCATGGTTACACATCTGCTACGGACGCCAGACTCCGGGTAATTGAGTAATTGAGCGCAAGAAGACCAAAGCAAACATAACGGGGTGTTACAGGTGTTGAGTTTCGCACTACTTGGTTCGAGACTGCACGATCTTAAAGACCAAATGTCGTGTATATGGCGCGGCCAACGGCCGACAATATGATCAATGCATGGATAAACCTGGAAAGGTTTAGCCAGGGGGGATAGAAAGGGAGAATGGCACTACAAAAGAACAGGGGCGGAGAGAGGCCCAACTAAAGCAAGACCATCAAAACCAGCAGCGTACAAGAACCCGAGAAAGGGAAATAAAAAAGCAGAAGACAAGCTACTTGATGATCTCCACTTTAACGTGGAAATAGAGCCGGAATGTATCGGTAGGGGCCGAGCAAACGCAAATTGGCCCATGTTGAAAATGCTACAGATAAATCTCAACCCCTGTAGCTCGATAAGACGTATCAAGCACACACATTAGCCGTCATCGCGGGGGATTTTAGCGCCGCCGGGACACTTTGGGGTAGTCGAACAGCGACGAAAGGGCCCGGACAGTTCAGGGATGGGCCTTGCTATGGTTGACGAAGCGATCCTTCCACTGACAGCGAAGTGGCGGGTGGCAATTGGCAGGGAGACCATAGGTGATTGCAGGTACATCGGGTATGGTTCTAGGACCCCCGTAGACTCGGATGACATTTCGGAGGCCGGAAGAAGCCAAACGGGTAGTAAAGATGTTTGTTGGAAGGTGGCCGACGAACATCTTCTGTTTGTCACAAACTGCTTAAACATAATTAACTGGGAAGTAGTTGTGAAAGGAAAGGAATTTTCGCCTACTTCAGTCGGCGCCGCCAATGGCGTCTTGACCCAAATGGACAAGTGGATAGAAGGCCACTAGTCACCCGCCATAAGAATTCCTCGCTAAGACTTCCGGGATGGCCGCATGTGAAAATTGATTGATTGCCGAAAGGGTCTCCCTAGCGCCTATTTTTCTAAGGTAGAGTGTCAGAGACCAGAGATTGTTAGCTAGAGTGGCCGAATCAACGGCGCTACATGCGCCCTGATCTGGGCGGACATGACTCTGCAAACCCCTGTCTAGGGAGCACTAAGGTCTGCCCAACGGATCTGACGATCTCGAATAGCAGCATACTAGACGGTTTCGACTAAAGCCTTCTAGTCCTAGCCAAGATGCTGCATGAGATCTGCTCGCGGAGAAGATAAGCAAGCGCTCTCCGAACGGAGAGTTGGATTTTTTGTGACACTTCTGAGGTTTGGAAACACTAATGCATTATTGGTACTGGTAACCAACAGTACCTAGTGCGGGACTTTCACCCACTGAAAACTCATCCCCCCCCCCCCCCCAGTTTGGAAATGTGTGGCACTATTTCGAGACCGTGGGACCGGAGCCTTGTGAAGCTTGTCGTGATCGCAGTAGCAATAGACCGCGTGCCCGTTCGCGCGCTCGTACCCGCGCACATTCTCACAAAGGTTCCTGTGCCCGTGGATGCGCACCCCCAAGCGCGAACGTCTTTTCTCTACGACGATCAACGCGATAAGGTAGTGGCAATTTGGGTTGAAGGTAACGGTGCGTCCGAAAAGCTTTTTATTCTCTGTCTTTTTATATTATTTTCAATATGTAGGCATACCAAACACTGTAAAAGCACTGCATTGTTATGAGCAGAGTTGCGAACTTCTCAATTAGCTAGCTAATATGCTTGCAACACGATGCCGATGCTGTGAGTGAAGTGCAAGTGTGAAATTTAGCTGATATGAGCGCATTTTATGTGTGGTGGCTTAGGCGGCTAACGCACCGTTCGAAACGGGGCGTTGCCGTGGCAACCATGGTTAGCAAAACAATCGCAAGTTCGAGCCTCGGCCGTGCTGGTTGTATTTGTTGGACTTGGTTGTCATTGCCCTGCTGCTACATTCCTCTGCTGGAGAAGGCCTACATAAATCCAGTACGAGAACGCGATGACGATAGATGCATTTAGACGATATCGTGCCACAAGCAACTTAGCCCATTACGAGCGTCTAAAATGTGGTTGTCAGGGCGTTAAAAAATTACTTCCTTAATTGTGCTCAGATGATTTTTATGTTCAGAATACGTTCAGTTCATTTATAACCAGGGAATCTAAAAACAAGTTTTTTTACTAAACATACTTATAATTAATGTACGCCCGGGGATCTTTGGGCATCTTCAATCTTCATGTTCTCTATGTCATGACGCAATATTCCTACAAAGCTTAAAGAAGCACGTCCAATATATCTTAGCGTGTAAAACTTTAACTGCCCCGGTTGCGGGGATTATGCCGCAAAGCGGGGCCGTGGATTTTTTTTAATGAAGACGTCAGCTGTTGAGATCAAACAACTATTCGTTGCTAACTGCAAAACACTATTTTTTTTTAAGATAACAGACTGAACAAAGAAGTCTGTTTGCCCATAGCAAGTATCGAGATAATGTTCAGTGACTTCTAATGGTGTATTTACATGTGGGTATTCCTGAATAGTTAGTTTTTTTTCTTTTATGTACATTTGTATGCTTTATAGGGCTCCTGCTACGTTCGGTTTCGCTTTCGTGTTTGGCCTCCCTTTATTCCGGCATTCCGGAAAGCTAACCAACCAGCCAATTGATATGTGCTTCATTTTTCTTCCATTGATTGGCAATGACTGACATATACATATATATATATATATATATATATATATATACAGGGTGTTCCTATTTGTGTGTCCAAAACGCTAGGGTATGGTCAAACTCGGTGAGAAAATCATTTTTGCCAATGGGTGGAAGCCGGGAAAACGTTTTGTTTAGGAGTGAGGATGAAATTGATAAAAGCAGTTATTCTGTCTTTTTTCTCCTACATAGTTGTGCAAAATTTACGTTTGCGGGAGAACCAGTCAGCGCACAATGGAACCGATCATACCGGCGTGTTTGGCGGAATATTCTGCACAATAAAGTATACATTACTAGCTTGCGTAGCAAAAAGCGAATAGCCAGATTAAGGAAAGTCATAAAAAGTCAAAATGTTACGTTAACGTTTTTTTGTGCAACATCGTAATTTTTTCCATTACGACCAAAAATGCACGTCTAAAAGACTACTCTCAGGCAATAGCAGATTTAATGCCCACTACATTCGTACCAAAGTGATGGTGCTGCGTTACGTAGTTGCCAAGTGACTAAGCTTTTTCGACAGTCGACATCGTCGCAATCCTTCCTTCGTTTTCTTTTTTTCCACTAACGTTTTCTCTCTCTTTCGTTTGCCATCTTCCTTTTTGTTTTCTTTCGTTTTGTCGTCTCCACACTCGCCATCTCTGATGCTGCCCTTTCTCTCTCGTTCCTCGAGATTGCTCGCCTTCATGAAGTGTGCGGCGCAAGAGTACGCCAGGGTCGGACATTCGACGGTAGGCATCGTACGTTGTTAACGTCCGCATCAGCAGCCTCGCCGGAACAGGGCCGATAGGATCGAACCTTGCTGTCGTCCGCGTGGTCGCCGTCGTCCCCGCCATCTTTGCCATGGCCGCCCTCGTCGTCAATACTCTATGACCATGGGTCGGTCAGCCCGGGTCCGGGAAGCGCCGATGATAGCTCCGAGGTCTCGTGAGGTCTCGATTGAGCGGGTAGGGCAGCTGTGGGCGGCTGGCCGCCGCCGCCTCGTCATCCGGACATCTCTCTGCGTTGCGTTGGTGCCCCCTATTTTGCCGCCTCCCGGCCCTAGATACGCGGTTGATCATTAGTCTTTTCCCTTGCTTGTTCCTCTTCCTTCGAGCGTTGTTATCGTCACCCTGCCTGTTCTCGGGCAACGGGTTCGGCCGGCCGAACCACACACAAACACGAACAACAAGATTAATAATACTCGACTGTCGTCATCGTCATCGTCTTTATTCACACACAAAAAGGGCGATAGGGAGAGAGAGAGGGAGATAAAAACACACGAACCACGGGTTCTCATGGCTCCTGCCGTGCCTAGCGGCTAGTCAACAATGTGACCTACCCGTTTACTTTCCGGACCGTCTACCATGACCGTGCATGACTGACCGCCGTGCGCAAGTGAGCGAGCGGAAGCAAGAGGCCGAGTCTACAGCCACTTTTTTTTTAGCATTTCGTTTCGAGCTAAATTTCAGTTAGCACACAGTTAACCTTCATATATATATATATATATATATATATATATATATATATATATATATATACAGGGTGTTGCAGGAATATTTGAAGCGCGATATACAGAATTGTAGAGCTCGTTAAAGCAAATATTTTTTCCAATGGAACATGGTCTCTGAGAAGTCTTGTTTCGGAGTGAGAGCGAAATCACTACAATTTGTTACACTAGTTTTTGCCCGACATAGGAGCACAAAATGTGCTGTTGCAGGTGAGTGGTTGTAGGTTTATGATTCTAAAGTATTTGGCGTAAACGCTAATAAAGAACTTTATTTTTGGCGAATTCTCTTCTAAGCGACCATGTCGCGTCTTCTGACCGGCCTTGCATATTCTTCAGATGGAGCAGAATTTTATCACGAAGACGATGGTGTGCTTAGTTTCTGCTAAGAAGACTGGTTGTCTCGCAACAGCACATTTTGTGCTCCTATGTCGGGCAAAAACACCAGTGTCACAAATTGTAGTAATTTCACTCTCACTCCGAAACAAGACTTCTCAGAGACCATGTTTCATTAGAAAAAATATTTGCTTTAACGAGCTCTACAATTCTGTATATCGTGCTTCAAATATTCCTGCAACACCCTATATATATATATATATATATATATATATATATATATATAAATATATATATATATATATATATATATATTAAAACTGTAATATGCACCTGAATATCTTAATACACCGTGCAACCCCTCTCTCCCACTTATCCAACGAACGTATTCTTTTCAACTTGTGCCGTGTTTCTTAAGACAACGAAAAGTCTCTAAACAAATTAGAACTTTCGTAATCCAAAGCGATCTCGACATGCACACTACACTGTGCTTGATCTGAGAAAAAGAGCCTAGCCAGTTAGCGAGTTTCCTGTCATTGTCTGCCTGCATGTTTGCTAGATCACGCTAAGCCCTTATGTACATTAGTTCTATAACAATTAATACAGCAAGTTATATAATGATTGATATGCTTTTTGGTTAATGCACTTAACATTTTCCTATATTTTATATCCGTCAGACGTGTATCTTCTAGGCGGACATCAACGTTTTATATATACACGACATTCAATACTTCTGAAAGAGGATTTGTTAAATATTTCAGTAAATAAAATATTAGCTCTGCGGACATCCTTCTCACGACTGAAATGCACATTTCATCACAACTAATTCTTGTTTGTTCCAGCTTTATTGTAAGTACGGCAACGAATACGAATTAGTTAGTCACTTAGTACATAATAATTTTTAATGCGATCAGTGCTCACTATTGTGGAAGAAACCTGGATATATATATATATATATATATATATATATAGCTCTCAACTTTGAATGAGCCTGACGTACAATTATTTCTAGTATTAATGTTGCTTACTTATCTTGCATCTTACTAATAATACTCAAATCAAGTTTTATCTCACCGTAGTATCGGAAGCCATGGCATGACGTGTACAGTATTTAGCTGACCTTATGTGGTCTACGCGCATCCGCAACAATGGCTTCCAATTTCAGGCCTTTCAGAGGCCTAAAGTAAAGTTTTCGGGCTGACCCTCAGCCAAGATTTAACGTCCACGGAACTGTTTTTCACATTGCTTCATAGACGGACCCCATAAATACAAATGTGCAGCGGTGGGGTTCGAACCCGCGCACCTATGTGTCTCCTCCGGTTGCGAGGCGGAGACTTAATCCACTACGCCACCGGGCTCGACCCTTTCAGAGGCCTGACCTAAGGTAACTCGGCAAGCACACTTCTTTTTGTGATATTTATTGCAGGTTTCTTGAATAATCTTCGCAAGTTGAAAGCAGAACACGCGTCCTACGCAGATGATTTGGTCATACTCGCAAATAGACGAGGACACATTCAGTTTTGCCTAGACACGAAAAAAAATGGTGTGCATATAATGGGTTGAAAACTTATTTAATTTTTTTATAACAAAGGTGCATTTTCCTAAAGATATTCAAACTAATGACGTCGTATGTGACCTTTGCGTCTATGCCTCGCTAAGGGGTAGCAGCTAAACGAAGCTGATGAGTGGACGCGAGTTTTCTGCGGTGTGTATGTAGCGTTTGTCGACGGTTCCAAAGCGCTACTAAAGTGACTTGTACCATAATAAACTGAGTGCAGTTTCCAAAGTTTCGTGGACTCTCACTGCCTCGGAAACATAGTCTTTCCAACAACCACAACCGAACATTCCGCGCCGGCCACTAAATATTACTATATTGTAGTTTTACGAACGCTGACATTTCGATCTTCAGTAATTCCCGTAAAGTTCACGTTTGTGTGCTGTCAACTCCAAGTGCGTAAACATGCGCAGCCAAAAATTAAAAAAAAAATCTAATTTCTCGACATACTACAACTGATTATCGATTTTACAAAAGAGCGTACCACATAGTTGGCACTGATCTACATGTGCCGGTGCAGCGTATTCACTAGATAGCGGTTTAACCGCTTGATGGTCTCGCGTTTGAGTCGTCGCATTGTCTCTTTTCTTTTTATATGTTGCTGTACAGAAATTATATTTTTCATCCTGAAGGTTGATTTATCTACATTTCGATTATCTCTTGCCACGGATCAGCCTGATTCTCTATAGCCGAAGGTACACCCTGCAACGCTTACAACGAAGTAGGACAAATGGTTGGTGTGTAGCGGTTGTTCCCGAGGTCCCAAACCGCTTATTGTTTATTAAACCTCCAGTTAAGTTGCCTATCTCAAGCGGATGTCGCTATTTTCGCAGAGTCATGAGATATCTCTAGTGTGTGTTCTCTGCCGTGGGCTCAACATACAAAAGTAACAATAGATCTTGCACCTGTTGTGTACCACTCGTTGGGTTATCTTGCAGCGCAACCGGAATTAGTGGCTGTTTTGAGCTACATTCACCAACATATGGCCTTTTGGAAATTTACTTTTATTCGGGGATTCGTCTACTATGCAGCTTTTGCAGACAATGAGAAGAGTGTTGCCGAGAAAGGTTAAACCAGACACCGTCTCCATTTACGAGAAGTCGAAGCCGGATGTCATGAATGATATGCGTGTACGTCCCCTAGAAACAAAAGACAAATTCGCATACTAGTTGATTACCACCCTCGCTACGAAGATGAAGAATTAATCTCTGCTGTTAACTTATTTGCCGTGCGGCTAAGCCAATACATTCCTACTACAACCTTAGCTGTGCTGTTAGTGATTGTACCCTCAAGTGTGTCTAAATAGGCAAATGACACAGTGGACTGCCTACAAGTGCTTCAGTTTCTTTAAGCATATCCCTGTCACTAGACTTCAAATGCAGCTCAGTGTGACTAGCTTATGTGACTACAGCTTTGTGTATTAGGAATATACTAGTAAAGAGCGCTGCGGAATTTCTCAACATTCCAGAGACGCAGCTCCGATTTGCTGTACGAGCTCCTCTGGTCAGCCTCAAAATATGAAAAGCGGTAGACATTGGCCAGTAAGCAAGCAAAGTCAAGAAGCAAATTAACAAGGAGAGCGAAACCAGTCCGGCTGTAGAACTGCCAAAAACTACCTGGACCAACGTAGGACATGCTACTTTGAGGGTTTAACGCATAGAGAACTTCAGCAACAGCTGGACACCCGCAACCCGGATAGCAGGTCCAAGCTTCGCAGGCTCACATGAGTAACCACGAAGCGGATAAAGTTTCATGGGGACAAAGATATAGAGCTATCTCCAGTTCGGGGAACATTGATGGAGTATGTAAAAGCCACATTGCGCCGTCTCACCAGTAATAGGACGACGCTTCGCATTACAGAGTAGAACATCGAAGGCGTAGGTTCGGTGATGAACTTTATGTTTAAGGGCAGTTTTGACAAAAATATTGACCACAAAAAATAAGTTTAGAGCCTTATTGGGTACCACTGCCCAACCACTGCTCACGAAGCGGGGAGACCAACGGGTGGTGTTTGAATATTGGTGGGCCAGCATTTAAAAGTATCGGCCAGGTTTTGGCGGAAGATGATACTGTGGTCTTAGACACACATCGCTTCATAATCGTAGCAGGGTATCATAGTAACGGTAGAAGCCGTACCGCGGACTCGACCGAGGACCTTGCAGATAAACTGTTAATCATACTTGCTGCGGACCTCAACCGATGCCTGAGTATGTCGTCTCCAAGAGCATCTGCACGTATCGACGCTCTTCGTCAGAAGGTCTCTGTACATGTAGTGACCCGCGAACTTCCACATTTTTTATAGACTCCAGGGACATCGTTAATTGACATAATTGCGACTTCGTTTCGCAAAGATGATGTGGTATGCATGGTGTATGAATATTTGATTACAGATCTCAAACACGCACTTACTTGCTTGTACTGATGTAACACATATATCGTTTACTACGCCTGTTACAACGCCTAGCAGGCCAGCTGATCACTACTAAATTGCTGTTGGAGGACCTTACGCAGTAAGATCATCAATCGATTAGGTTCCAGCCGTTATATATATATATATATACAGACAATAGCCGTTTTTTGCAAAATGCCCTGAATGGCTAAAATTGTTTGAACTGAAGCTCAATTCTGAATTTAAATAAATTTGCCATCCGGAGAAGACGGTTCCATTAAAAAAAATATATATATATATGTGTGTGTCAGGGCGTTTCCAACAAGAGTTGGATTTATAAAGTATTAACATTGGTGCTCATGACACATATTTCGACATTTCTCCGTCACCGCAACAACACTGGTTATGCTCAGAATGGCAGTCTGCCCTCAGCTTCTCTCTACCCTTCTTTGCGATTCACCGTAAATCATTCGGAAGGAACACGATACGGTTGGCATACTAGTGTATGCCGTACATCAAATTGTATGGATATCTCATATCCAGTCGTGACAAGTTGGAGTTGCAGTGAACCACATGCACACTAGAGGGGCATTGCAAAAACAAGGGTTTATTAATGCGGAGAAAATCAAAGCATTCAAATTTAGACCTGGAAGATCGCTTGCTTGTTCTCAAGTTGCTAGGTCTCAGTATTAGTGCATTCGAGTTTATGTATACCATCGCCTATCTTGGGGGTACCTTTTTGATGAACGGTACAATCTTCGGACAACGCCGCACGGGTGCGGAAACGTCTAGTATTGATGTCATAGCTAGATAAGCTAAATAAAAAAAAAATTCCGCGTTCTTCAACCTAGCTGTTTTTTTTTTGGTTATCACGGGACGCAAAAACCCATTTAGCTTTTCAGAATTTTTTTCAAATCGTCAGCAAGGGTCACGCAGGACTGGCAGGCTGCAACCCATCCGGCATATTGTGACCGGCTATTCATTCATGGATTTCATCGTAAATTCTGCCATAAGAAGGGCTTTCAGGATGTGTGTGGGTTAATGCGACTAGCCGTGTTCCACCTAAATTAAATGCGTGGCACTTAAACGCGTGGTGAAAATCTGGAGTAGAGCACACAATGTGGTGCTAGTCATGCACGATCTAGCTTGTATACACGTGATGGCTAGAGAATGCCGGATTGCTTCCGTTACCGGTGACTTCTGTCCAACTGTGGATGTTCCCATTGCCCGCCCGAAGCCGGCGAGCAGGTATATGAAGCGACCCCCTGCCATCCGAGGAAGATAGAAAACCTGCTTCAAAAAACCGTAGCAAAACCTTTCTCCAGCTGAAAAAAGTTGCCTGCTGCGAGATGTATTCGCACTCCTACCAAGGCTGTCACTTAACAATGGCAAAAAAGTAGCTCTTTCGATTAGTTTACCAACCGCAAGAACCGATTGAGAGGTTTTATCCCATACACGGTTGCTAGTAAAGCTAGAATAGATCCTTTATGCATGATGTGGCACTTCTGCGACCACCACCACCACTACCATTAGGATTACCTCAACGAACAATTCCTATCTAAACGAAATTGTGTCGACGATTCTCCACAAGCCAGCGAATCAATTCACAGAGAGACGGTCGCAGCAGTCAAGAGCAACGGCTACAGTACGTATCCTAAATATGCGGAGATGTAGGAGTTTAGTATTTTCTCGAAAATGCGGAATTTGCCAGCGACTTTTGACAGAGAGAGAGAGGGGGGTGGCCAAGAAAGAAACACTAAAAGTGGGATTGAACGCCAGATAGAAAGAATGTGCAATGGGTCGTCAAGTCAGAGGCAAATAAAAGGGCTGTTCTGCTAGCTTCGTGATACTATATGACGGTGTGGCAACGATGAAGGTAGTCTTGATCGTTTTGTTTTTGTTGTTATTGGTGTTGAGGTTGTTATTGTTCTTGCTATTTTGGTTATTGTTGGTGTTGTTGTTGTTGCCAACGAAGAAAAAGAGGATGAAGATGATAACGATAACAACAACCACTACGGGGATAACTACGTGTATCTGCTGTTATCGGTCACGAATATACTTCTCCACTGTACAGGACGAACGCCGCGTTATTCCTAACGCGGATGGTACTGCTGCTCATGCTGATACTGACGCTGTTGTTGATGTTGTAGTTATTGTTTCCGCTTTTTCGTGGCGCGGTCTGCCAATCACTTGTAGCAGAACCTCAAAAAGGTAGAGTCAGGAACGGCAAACAGAGACAAGCCGAGGACGAGAGGAGGTTCGGTCACGACAGGACAGGACAAGACGCAGGACAAGACAGAATAAGACACAGCAGCACAGGAGGACAGGACAAGACGTAGCGTAGAAAGATGGGGAAGGCCGACCGTCAGGACCGCCAGGACGAGAGCAAAACCTCGCAACGGCACCGGCACCGGCGCAGGCATCAGCAGGTAAGAAGCTGCTATAGCAGCAGCCGCCGGCGCCGCCGCAAAAGTAGGAGGAGGTCCGCACGACCGCGTTGAAAAGAATCAAGTTTGACGTTCACTGGCCCATCGAACGGCTGGTTGGGCGTTCAACCAACCCCCCAACCCCAGCGCGCCCCACTCGCGCGCCCCACTCGTGTCTGCCTCGGCTTGCGCCCGCCCGCTTGCTCGCCTGCCTCTCTGCTTGCGAAATCCTTCCTCCATCGATCATATTTCGTTGACTCAGCTTCGTTGTGGCGCTGGTGCTGTTGTTGTTGCTGTTGCAAGTGTTATTGTTGTTGTCGCTGATGCCGTTGCCAATGCTGCTTCAGCTACGGCCTGTTTCTGCTACCGTGAGGCGTCCTATTGTCGCTACTACGACGGTCACTGTGATTGCTACGATGGCTACTATTCTGTCTGCTACACTTACTACGACGACGACGATGTCGACGTCGACTACCTCCGTTGCTGCCATTCTCCATCAGTGACGATCGTCGGATGCTCAGGCATGGACAACATACAGACATACACACCGAGAAGAAGAGAGACAGTGAGCGAGAAAGAGAGAGAGGTATATATATACATATAAATAAAGCGGCAGCGGGGGGCGGAAGGAGAGCGACGGGGCAGATCCGATATACACTGACTACCTCGTTCTTTCTGGCGCCGGTCGCCCATGGCTGGGGCCAGGAGGCGACTTGAGGCCGCCGAGCTGGGCTGGACTTGGTTGGGACGGGGCCGAACGCGAATCATCTCAACCTCTGCAGGAATCCCGGCATCTGCTGCTGCTGCTGGTGCTGCTGCTCGACGTAGGTAGCCATCTTGTTGTCGTTTTCGGCCTCGTCGAGAGGTTCTCGATCGGGACAACTATTGGTCGAATTCCTCCTCTTCTTCCTTCTCCCTCTCCTCCTCTGCCAAACAGCAAGCTGCTTTGTTGTTTTTCTTCTTCTATTCCTCTCTATTTTCCTCACGCATCTCCTGCTCGCCGGCTGGACGTCTCGGCTTCCGCCAGCGAGGAAATCGGAAACGAATTTTGAAGACTGCGCTTCACCATCATCCACTACACGTCCGAGCGCCAGCATCATCGGCAGCACCAGGGGTGGCTGTTGGGTTTGAGACTCTGCCATCACTGATCTCCCCCTCCCCCCCGCTTTCTTGCTTCCTTTCTCTAAATAACTCTCCTATATATATATATATATATATATATATATATATATATATATAATCTATCCTATCTATCAATCTCTAACCGTGCGAAGACAGCGATGGCAACCTATAAGGCAGCTATATGAGTGCAGTGACGGACGGTGCGCACGGCACTAGTGTTGGCGGAACGTCCAAGGAGAGACGTTGTAGCTTTGTCTAAACGAGCTATCGTTGCACCCGTTATGGTTCATTGTACCCCATGCTGCTTCCGGGGGCTGGCTTCCTACTGCGTTCAGCTAGGGAATGGATCAATACTGGCAAAGCTTATGTCTACCACGACGCCTCTGATGTGTAAGCTGCCGACTCGAACGCTTGAATTAAGTACAGCGTTTATACGACGCACCAGGTTAGGCTGATCAGCCCGGTGGCGTGGTGGATTAGGTCTCCGCCTCGCAACCGGAGGAGACACATAAATGCGCGGGTTCGAGCCCCAGCGTTGCACACTTGTATTTATGGGGGTCCGTCTATGAAGCAATGTGAAAAGCAGTTCCGTGGACGTTAAATCTTGGCTGAGGGTCAGCCCTAAAACATATATATATATATATATATATATATATTATTTAATTCATTTTGAGAGTGCTTTAAATATACAAGACGCTCAGTATATGCGTGTGTATATATATTCTCTGCAACGATCCGTTTTGTTGAGTCTCCTTAGCGTCCATCCCCCCAAGCGAAAAAATCCATAGTTCTCGGTCGCATAATACTAAGCGCTGCGAGCAGAACCGGTGGAGGCATTCAACTCCTACCTTGTGCATTACACCGAAACATACCAAGTGGTGGCAGCCGGGCCTCTTGTGTACACATGACAGCTAGAGCGTGTCATTCCGTCCCATATATTCCTGGTTAGCTGCAAATCTGCATGCGCAATCTCTTCTATGGCTTCTGCTACGCTATCATGCCATTTCCGCTAAAAATGCTGGATTGGTGATTTCAATCTGAATCTACTTGTTTTCACTGTTAATCGGCAGCTTACTCGTAGGTACGCGCATTGGCTGCATGCCGAGCGTAGCAGATAGAACACCCCTTCTATGCATGTACTAATAAATGTCTCTTAAGTTGTGCCAAGTTTGGCAGTAAGAGATGTCCCAGAAGCTACTAAAGCCACAAGTTAAAATTAGTACAACTTTATGATTAAAGGCACTGCAATACTTAGGGACAGCCTTCGAACATACCTTACCTCCGTGTACACGAATGCAATTGTACCCCGGCATCTATCCGCAATTGAATGAGATTTCACACATGTGCTGTGAAAAGGACGTACCCATATGGCGCACTTTGAGAGCTAAATATAGATAGAAGTTGACAAAATCTAGCGGTTAGATACTACAGATAATTTGACCTATCAATTGATATTTTTAGTAAAACTGAATTTTAGTAAACTGATTGCTTGCGTTTTTCTTAAAGTAATTTGAAGTCCCCGACCCTTTAGGAAGGCTTCAGTGTCAATACACCGGATGACCTCAATATTGTAGTGGGCAATTACAACGTATGTCGCAAACATTATGAAAGCTGTGTCTCTAAACTACTCCCGCACATGATAGGCTAGGTCAGCATTAAGTAGGGCGAACGCAAGGCAGCCCAACGAGTGGCCCTGCAGAGCCCCTACTTTTACCTCAGCTATACAGACTAGCCGCGTCATGTAGACCTCAAGCTACCCCCGCTAGAACTTTCCACACCACCTTGTCAAAATTAATTCATCAGTAGGTGAGATTTGTCGAAAGAGTTTTTACAGTCGATGAAGACTGTATCTAAGTCGCCTCCGGGCTCTTCCAATACTAGCTCAGTCTCCGACTGGAGTACGTGGATCTACTACTATGTACCTTGGCCCTTTCTAAACTTCCTAATTGCTATGGTGAAGGGGACTTCTTCATAGTTTGAGACACTTTCTCTGTGACCATGTTGGCGAAGACCTATTTGAGAGTGCGTTCTGAGGCAATATACCAATATAGATTTGGATCATCGCCGACTTGAAGTATGCCACCCCCTCTCAATATCGATGTGACAAACGTTCTGGGGCTAGTTCTAGTGCCTCAGATAAAGCCTCGCAATTCCACAGCAGTACTTTGTGAACGCCACTGGCGTCATGCAGTTCCGGTTACAAGCATCATTGCAGAGCCGCTAAACCCTGCGCAAACACGCATCTGCAGTACTGATCTTTATCGGCTGAAACCCTCCCCACGGAAGACGTTCATGGGTAAGTTACGATTGTAACACACTGTAAGCTCATCCAGATTTCCATTGGTCTACAATTAAGATTAGAAATATATATATATATATATATATATATACGAGTATATATATATATATATATATATATATATATATATATATATATATATATATATATATATATAAATATATATATATTACATCTCGTCGGGCTGGCATATCGGCTTCATTCCCACCTGGTCCTGTCTGAGCATGTGATTTCGTTCGCCACCGGACTGCAGCAGGAAGACCCCTTAGCATTACCTCTGTATTGTCTGGGTATCACGAATCTGGCAGATTTCTTCAAAAGCATGCTGAACCTCTGGTACTTTCACGGTGGCCTATTAGGAGGAACCTTCACACGGTAACCGAGGACATTCCATGGGTCCTTAACTTCGGTGAAATATCTGGGTTAGATGCCACGGCTAAATGCGAAGTATGCATCCTGGGCTCTACCCATGAGGCTTCCCCTGATATGCAGTTACTCCGAGACTTCCTGTCCGGCTGTAAGCTGACTGCCAAGGACGATCTAAAGCTACTAGGTGTGCCACTTTGTCCCAAAGGGCTTTCAGCAACATTACTGCCCGTCTCTAGAAGAAGGCCTCGGAGTTCCAAATTTGAAGACCCTGGCCGGTCTTGCCATAGTCTCATCAATGCTAAGCGCAGAAAACAGGGCAACCCCCCTGGTCGTCGGCCAGTTTAGTAGACGTTTAGCCCAGCTTCAGGAGAACCTTGAGCCCCGGTGCGGAGCCAGGTCTGACAACGTACTATCCCAACGTGACTGAAGTGTCCGGTTGCACGCTGAGGTACAACGACGTTTATTTAATGAAGCTGCCGACGACACGACCAGAGCTCCCCTGAACGCCATGTCCGCCAAGGATTCAGGCGCCTGGTTACACGCGCTTTCCAGTGCACCCATAGGTACCCTTCTTGATGACGAAACGATGCGCATAGCAGTAGACCTATGACTAGGGACAGACCTAGTTAGCCCTCATCGGTGTCAATGTGGCCACCCCGTCGACAAACCCCCCTTCCATTGGGAAAAAAAAATCTTGCCGAGTTCGACCAATCTTAAAATAAGTGCATACGGTTATGGAAGACCTTGTATATATATATATTTTTTCTGTTTTTCAGTATTTCCCTACAATTGTGGAACTCAAGCGTGTACCCGCCTAGGCTTACCTCTACTCCTCAATCCATCGAGCCGGTGATAGCGGCGGCGTTTCCCCTAAGCACAAAGAGCGAGAGTTGCTGACACAGAAACACAACTTCACGCTGGTCACCCGTGTCAGCACTAATTTTGATACCTAGGTCATTGAGAAAGATATTTGTGCTCATGTTGATCGGGCCCATCGTTTTTACGGCGACGGGTACGAAGACTTCTTTCCAAGTCAGAGTATTTGCGTTGTTTTACGATCTCAGCATGTTCAGCAACCCCCCTGACCTCGTGGCGCTGTGCATCAAGAATGACGGAGCCACTGTACATAATACCGTGGTATACCATACCAGGCATTTGCCCTTTAAGCATATAAATATATATATGTCTTTCTTTTTTTGTAAGGACCTAAATCCAGTTACACACAGTAGCTACGATCGGGGCTTGTTTTCACTCTCGATCCGTGTGGGACTCGATTCTAGAGTTGGATGTTGGTCCGCCGAGATCCCTATCTGGGATCTTGGCCACACCTTCTACCTTGAGTTTTACTCTCTATTGGCCTAGATATGCACGTAATAGTACTATGGGCTATTAGGAGACCTGACGGGCGACTCATGGATCATGTGGCCGAGACCACTCACGGGTTCCCCCACCAATCCAACGTCATTGACCCAGTACCGCAATCCATTCTGTTCTGCGACTGCCGAGCTTGACTGTCTCTTTCATCGCTGCAGCAGCCAAGCTTCCATGCTGCTGTACCGCGTCTGTACTCCACAAACATCCTTATGCTATATCTCGGTAGGTTTGGTGTTCCGACTCTACAGTATCTGTCCCTATCAGGCAGACTAAATGAACGACTATGCAGTAGTCGTGCAGTTATTCCACGACCGAGCAACAACAATAACATCAACAACTAGGAAAGCCATAACAATCACGCTGTAGCGACTGCAGTCGCTGCAGCTGCTGTGACGGTATGAATGCAGACTAACGTGTGCATGTTTGTGCATCCTGATATGCTGGCTGCAAGGACAAGACCGGTTGACCCTTAGACGCCCCCAAACAATCCAAGAGTTTGTCCCTCTGGCCGAGTTGCACGCAGGGCAAACACACCGGGCGGGATCGAGCTGGTTGACACAACAGGACAGTGGTCGCCGCGCTCTCCGGCGCCGGCAGTGCAGAAGCATCCCGTAACAGCAGAAGCCCAAACACAGGCAGAGCGACGAGAATCAGCCGACCCAACCAGCGAGCGGTGGAGCGAACCTGCACAGGCGGCTAATGCAAACAGAACGCTCCGCTAGGCTGTTACTGATTTGCGGTGACCGGATGATACACCGGTCGGCGCTTGACGCACAACAACAACAATCGCATTGCTACTACAGTCAACATACGAGGTTACCATATGCTTAGGAACCAATAAGGTTTTTGAATTTTCTCGCTTAAGGAAGAGTAAGTTAAGAACCGAATCGGGCACTGGCAGATAACGCCATCCTCGTTGATGTTTGGATAGAACATGCAAGTCGATACTCCCACATACAACAATATGGCAAAATAGCGAGGACTAATTGAAAGAAGTTAGTACAGTGACGAGATATTGGTATACTGCAGAATGCTTACCCAAAGTTTTTACTATGTTTGCCAGCACCTAATTTTCTTGTCGCATCGGAAGTTACACTGTTACCACAATTAGGTTATTTACGCGACTGTGCCGTGTGTTTTTATTCTTTCGAAAAACTAAGAAAAAATAAAAGAAGACGTTTTGATTCGCGCAAATTGTTACTTTAAGCTGTCGAAGTAGAGCTAAAAAGCGGCAAACGCTGTGGAAGGCGTGGCTTAGTGTATAGATATCTAAATAATGGTTATATTCTTAGAAAACAATATATGTGTATTCTATCGTTGACACTTCAAACTGTTTCAAACAGAGAAATTCGATGAGTATGCGGTTTCTGAGATCCCGGAGAACTGCCGGAGGAGCAAGACGACTTCACCATGCTGCTAAGGGCACAGCTTTGAATCCTTAGGAGAAGGTGATGACGCATGCTTCCATGCTGTCCCGCTTGGTCTCCAGATCAAAGTGATGGCACTAACTCTCGTCACGGTGACGATCCGACAGCGGGGTCTTCATGATACCAGAACAGGCGTTACAGTGCTAGCCCTATACGCGAATGTTTTTGGTTTGCTGAGCTCCTTCAGAACCTACTGGGCGCACACGCTACACTGCCGAGTCAATTCGGCAAGACACAAAACTGCCTGCTCTCTTCTCCATCACGCGCAGGCGCCCGAGCACACAACCATGCTGGGTACTTCTTATATTTCTCACTACGTTATCCAAAAGCGGCATTTTTAAATTTCAAGAGTTTTCACGACGTTTTGTACCTTTTTATTTACACCTCCCTATATCAAGTGGCGTAATTAAAAACAATGTTGTTAGGAAGTGTACAGGTAGTTCAATAAGTTCTTAGAATAAGCTTTTTAGAATTCGAATTTTGGCACGCTTTCACCGCTAATAGGAACTGCAACTTTTCGACTGCTAGCACTCAATATATTATGGTGATTGGCCGTTGCGATTTCGTTTGATAGCTTTTCCCGTGCAACGTATCGGCGTGATTTTTAAAAATGGAGAAAAAAGAGTTTCGAGTGGTTATCAAGCATTTTTATTTCAAAGGTTGGAATGCGACCCAAGTAAAAATTGAGTTAGACGAGACGTACAGTGACTCTGCGCCATGTTTTGCCACTGTTTCCAACTGGATTTATGTGTTAAAAAGACTTCGCAGGAGCACCGAGGATGAACTACGTACAGGAGGCCAAAAAACGGCAACTGATGAGGAAAACGTAGAGAAAGTGCGAAAAATTCTTGGCACAGATAAGCGAATGAACATTAAGGAAATAGCGGAGGCATTAGGGATTAGTTTAGGCAGTGTGCATTTTATCCTACACGAAAACTTGAAGATGAAAGAGCTTAGAGCAAAATGGCTGCCGCATTTGCTCAACCAAGGCCAAAAAGACGCGCCTGTTTTGGCTTTACAGCGAAATTTGGCCAAGATGTCGAACAATCTGTCGGATTTTTGGTGCAGATTCATGACCGTCGATGAAAGCCGGGTTCATCACTACACTCCCGAGACCCAAGAAGCATCTTGCCAATGGTGTGCACCTGATGAAGGAACTCCGAAGAGGGTGCGGACAACGGCATTGACCGGAAAGGTGATGGCTACAGTTTTTTAAGACCAACGTAGAATAATGCTGGTCGACTACCTTGAGAGCTGTAAAACGATCACAGGAGAATATTATGCAAGACTGTTAGACTGCCGTTAGCAAGAACTGATCGTGAAACGGCCCGCTGTGCAGAAGAAGGTTGTCCCGTTTCACCAGGGCAATGCTCCTGCACACAAGTCCCGGCAAGCATCGGCAAAACTGGCCCAACTGAGGTTCGAACTTATTGAACAACCCTCCTATTCTCCAGACCTGGCCCCCTCTGATTATTTCCTCTTCGGACATTTGAAGAATAGTCTCGGTGGAAAGCGTTTTTCCAGCAATGAAGAGGTTAAGGCTGCTGTCAATGCCTATTTTCAGTCTAACGACGCGGAATTCTACTCAAGAGGTATGAAAGCTCTGAAATCTCGCTGGGAAAAGTGTATTGAGCTTCTCGGGGAGTATATCGAATAAGAAAAATTTAAAAACATGATTTGGAAAATTCTCGGTTTTCATTCTAAGAACTTATTGAACTACCTGTATGTCTAACTCTGATGCTGGACCGCAATTCCGCCACTGATCACCGACAAGCTTTGATCCGGTGGGTCTTGTTTTTTTATCGAAGGTTCCGGGAATGCAATGTGTTGCTAGCAGCTATCAACAACAAGTGTGGGACTCACAAATCTTTGTTCCTTCCTTGTGCCCCTCCGGCCTAAGAAGGAGCGTCGCGACTGCGCTGGCAGCCCAGTAAGGTCTAGGATTGTCATGCTCTTAGCAACTTGGTGAAATACTTAGATGCTACACTTTTGCTTCTGGGCTTTGTCCTAGTTGTGCCCTCGCTTTATGGCAGTTTTCGCGTTGAGGATTATTCTCGGCCTAAGGCTACAGCATTTGAAAAGTTGTAGAAGGGGTTTTACTGTTCTTTTACCTTCTGTTGTGTGTATCGTAAAATGTAGGTGTGTTAGCTTCGGTATGAACAATAATCAGTCGAAATGCATTTATAGGCACTAGTCTTATAGTCTACAAGCACAGCTTGATAGAAAAAGTAAAAAACCTCTTGTGTGGATCAGCTTACTCTATTGAAAAGCCAGCCCTGAGTGTCCAATGCAGATGGGTTCAGCTGCTAACCGTCCGGCATTAGTAACTACTGTTATTATTTCTGTTGCTCAATGACATTGGATACTATCTATCGCTAGTACCGCTATCGCCCCGTGTAAAGGCCTTTTGCTGCCTAGAGAACTAGTTGCCATACGTAACTTTAAAAGAATTCCTTATACTGGTACGATATATAGAAGAGACATATTTTACGAACAATTTTGCTTTCGATTAGCTTTACAGGCCTAAGCAGAGAGAGGTTGCATGCAACTGCAAGTGCATCTAGATTTTTGGGTAGGTACTTAGTAATTCACTATCATGGATTACTATCTCGAAATGACTATCAGTTCCTTCTAGTTGCATCGCAGTCGACCTCATGACTTGCGAACCGACCAGAATCGTCAGCCGTCTGCCGATATTGCTATAATTATTATGAGAGCCATCAACAAACTATATAGTATGACCGGGATTTCTATCACACACCGCCGTTAGCATCGGCGAAACCCGAGACCTGCGATAGCCTTGGTGGCATTTTAGGCGGGTGTGGAGCCGTATTGCGAGCATGCCGTAGGTATACGGTCACGCCACGTGTGCGCGCTCCTGCTGCTGCTGCTGCTACCTCAGCGCGAGTGACCTCGCGGTTGTTACTTCGGTTGTGCTAAGTGTAACTTTTGCGAGTCATCTAGAGATTTCGCTAGCTTGGTCTCGGCCATCGAGACGAAGGGAGGAAGGGAGGACGGGGCGACCTAGCTGCGTTCGATTGCACCTTGCGTTCAGTCCCTCCTCGTTAGCGCCACTGTTCGACAGGCCGATTCGATCCCTTCCGATTGTCACGCCTAGCGCCGAACTAGGTGAGAAAAGGAACACCTAGAATAGTGGTGGTGGTGCTGCTGCTGCTGTTGCTCATTAGAGACGGTGTCGTCCGCCGAGTGGGCAGTACAACAAAGTTGGCGCCAGCCTGGTTAGGCCAGCGTACATCGAACGCCCGGATGGAGGTGCTCTAGGTTAGCTAATAGGAGGCAAGGGGACAGCGTGAGGAAGCAGTAGAATTATTCCTGTGCCCAGCTGAGCCACGACCTGAACAGGCAGCACACGACGTCGCGAGCTTTTCTGCGAGCTGAGAACAAATCACGCCGAAGCCTACAAGATGTTACCAGGTTAATTCAGATCTGTCATCTGCATTAGTAAGATTAAAATACGCTACATTTCTGCAAACATGCTGACCTATGACCAAACCATTGCTGTTAGATATATATATATATATATATAGCGCACATTTGCCTTGATTCTGATTTATCTAGAGAAGTATAATTACTTAACGTACACAAATCGATTGCAAGGTGTCGTATGCATATTTCCGTCGATTGGGTAGCAATTGCATTGGGTAACAAATGCTACCATTTTTTTTTATAATTCACTATCGTCTTCGCAACAGCTTATGAAGTAGCAGCAATGGTCAACAGTTTGGCGACGGTCATGCCTCGACTTCTGGCACCAGTTTGGAGAGAGGCCACATTATCCAACGGTGGCGCCAGATTCATGAGGCGATGAAGAAGTAGCCAATGGCAACTGGCAATCAGAGTTTGCCGTTCCGGACGGTGTCTACTCTTGATGTTTTGATGATAGCCAGACTTATATAATAGTTGCACACAACAAGACGCTATTACATTCATGTGTGATATTAACGGAAACTTTATTCAATAGTCGACCTCAGAGGCACAACCAATTAACATCCGACAGCCAAGAACGTTCTAGAGGTGCTTGAGGAAGACTGACTGTCCCACCACCAATGTAGCCCAGAAACAAAAGCGCCTTATACCTGACGCTAGAGCGTGGTTTCAAAAAACACGATGAAATATGACGCAAGTAGTCAGCCGACATGCATCCATCTTGTAGTATCCGTGCTGAATTTGCAAGGCTCCTAGCTCCGATCCTATGGACCAGCTATAGGCATGAGGATAGCGCTAGACATACTGCTCCAACGCGCGTATTTCCATGCAAGAAGAACAAGGCTGCAGTAAGCGCTCGAACTGCAATAGCGGATACGAAAAGGACGGCTGAGGAAACGCTGGTTTTACATCTGGGGCAAGCTGGTCCATGAACGTCGACTATGTGACTTTAGCATGTCAACGTTTTACTGTTAAACTTTCCAAATGAAATTAGCTCAAGTAAAAAGCATGAGCTCTTGAACATATGTTCACTTAATTGAATAGGTTGAATAGGTTATAACCCCTTCAAATGGTGACATTCCGCCACTTAGGATACGTGCCTGGTGTAAGCAGCTATCGTAAAAAAAAGCGTAAACGTAGATTTTATTCTCTTGTGTATAAGCAGAATTGCACATATGGGAGAAAACTACATGCAATGAAAGGGTTGTCCGTGCGTCGAAAACAACTTATTGGATCCGTTTTGATAAATAATCTAGGTCGGATTTATGTTCACGCATTTCAAGATACTTGACAAAGCCCTACAAAGCTTTCATTTGCATCTGAAGGCGGATTTGCTACGCTACAGCTCCAATATGCCAAACAAATTCTACAAGGAATGAAGAAAGCAATACTACAACGCATAACAAACAGTCTATTTTGGCGGGTATCACGTACGATTTAAATTCAAGCTAGCAATCGCCGTGAACTGGATCAAACGAGAACATAAACACTACCCCCATACGTATAACTTAAGAATGATGTAATCGTAAATCTTACAAAATTTTCCATAGGAAAGGGAATGTTGTACAAATTAAACACTGTGGTAATGTTGCTAATCTGATTCCACATAGATTTATTATTATTATTATTATTATTTATTCCATTATTCAGTATTTGCCTACAATTGTGGAACCCAAACGTGTACCCGCGTTGGCTCTCCCTCCCTTCTCAATCCATAGAGCCGATGATAGCGGCGGCGTTTCCCCTACACACTGCGAGCGATAGTTGCTGACGCAGAAACTCGCCCTCGCGCTGGTCACCCGTGTTAGCACTAATTTTGATACCTAGGTCTTTGAGGAGGATACTTGTGCTCTTGCTGATCGGGCCCATCGTTTCCATGGCGACGGGTACGAAGTGATATCTCCTCCCCAAATCAGAGTATTTGCGTTTCTTTGCGATCTCGGCATGTTCAGCAACCCACACTGACCTGATGGCGCTGTGCATCAAGTATGACGGAGCCACTGTACATGATACAGTGGCATCCCATACCAGGCATTTGCCCTTGGACCATGGCGGGATGGTGACGCCGTCTGGTCTTTTGTCGTCTTCGAGGCAAAACCTGGGCTCCAGGGTGCTTGGTATGCCGTCTCTACGAAGAGCCTTCTTTAGGATCGCGTTGATTTACGCGTGTGTGGGAGCCCTACCAGGGCTTTTAGTGCAGCTCAAAGGGTGCAGTCCATCCTTATCCACTGTTTTTCCACACGCCTTACACTCGTATGGCTTACATATGGGAGCGCCTATTCTCAGAGCGTCCACCATGCGGAAGGAGGTGTTGTCCAGCATGGTGCCCAGCTGTGGTAAAGGAAGTGCTCTTAGGAAGCCACTGCTGAAAGTGTCACGGGCAGCTATGAATACCGCTCTCTCTGTCGGGGATTGGATGTCATCTAAGATCGTGCGAGCGGTCGTTTGACACTTGTAGCCGTCAAGCATGTGCTGTGTAGGGTGTTGCTCCCAGGGGCCAGGACCCATCGATTGTCTAGCTGCCAGCTCAGCTTCGTCTCTCCTTCCGCGCAGCACAGAATGAACATCCGGTTCTAACAACGTCTCCGCAAGCCCCGAGAACTCTATGATAGAGGCCGCGTAGCACAACGAAGCAAGCTCTGCCACGGACCTTAGTCCCAATCCTCCTTCGCTGAGAGGAAGTGTGGCCCTTTCCCAGGATCTGTCGGTAAGGGCCACGTTTAGAACTTCACTCAGTATCTCCTTTGTCACCTCGTCAAATGCTTGCAAATTATCACAGTGGTGACCTGTGGGGGACGTGTGTAGGATGTAGTTTAGCCTAGGTGATTCTAGGCTGTATCTCCATAGGCATAAAGTAGCCTGTGCGTGCATCGCCAATAGCCGAGTTTTGATACACCTGAGGGCGTCCCGCTTATCCAGGATTGTTTTCGAGATCTTCCGAGATTCAATGGGCGCTCCCAGGACTTCCAGGTCAGGCAACTCAATTATCTTTGTACCGGGCAGGGCGTCTGCAATGATTTTGCATGCCTCATCCTGCTGGTGGGAGGTTCCACCTACAGCTATGAGCTCGCATTTTGAGGCGTTAAGAGTTAAGCCTCCCTCCTCTCCAAACTGTAGCATTTCGCGTGTATCGGAGGCCCATTATTATTATTATTATTATTATTATTATTATTATTATTATTATTATTATTATTATTATTATTATTATTATTATTATTATTATTATTATTATTATTATTATATGTTAAATAATGTTACAATTGTGAGGTCTGAACGTATTATTGCAAATTCTTTAAATAATTATTTCACTTCATGGCGCCTAAAATAGATGCCGCGTTTCCTCTGCAAACGGCCAAAGACAACGCTTGCCTCAAGAATTGACCCTCTCTTTGGTCGCCTGTGACCTCCTGAATTCGCTTACTCAAATCTTTGAAAAATGCTTCGGTTCCCTTGCTGATTGGTCCTAGCGTCTCCATGGCAATAGGCACGAAAGTATATCTTGTTTCCAGTCCAGTGTATTTAACGCGTTTTCTGGCTTCCGCATGCTTTGCCACCCACCCCGGCTCAACTGAGCTGTGGTGTAAATAGGAAGCCGCGGTGGTGCACGAAACCGTTGCATCCCAAGCAAGGGACTTCCCATGAGACCATAATGCAATGGTCACCCCATCAGGTCTTTCTTCGCCAGCGGGCACCAAACCTCTCGGTTCAAGTGTAGATGGTATACCGGCTTTCCTAAGAGACTTGATAATGACCTTGTTTAATTCAGCATGTCTGGAGGATCTACCGGCACTCTTCGGGCAACTCAATGGGTGTAGGCCACTGGAATCTACCGTCTCTCCACACAGTTTGCACTGAAACGGCTCGCAGACGGGGGCGCCGATTCTAAGTGCTGACATCATGCGGAAATGGTTGGGATCCAGCATGGTGCCGAGCTTATTATTATTATTATTATTATTATTATTATTATTATTGTTATTGTTATTATTATTATTATGTGTTAGGACAATACAATTGTGAGGTGTGAATGTGTATCCTCGTTATTTCATGATTACTATCTAGCTATTCTCAGCCCATCGCACCTAATATTGACGCGGCATTCCCTCTGCAAACTGCCAGTGAAAGCAGCTGCCTCAGAAATTCGTCTTTGCGTATATCCCCGGTGTTTGCTCGTATTCGGTCACCTAAGCCTTTAATAAATGTCCTTGTACTTCTGCCGTGCAGGATACTGTCGCATCCCAAACCAGCCCTTTGCCTTTTTCCCACGGCGGAATGGTCATACCGTCGGGCCTTTTATCGTCATGAAGTCCTTGTATGGGTTCCAGCATGCTAGGTATTCCCGCTTTCCGGAAGCTCTTTAAATTATTGCGTTTATTTCGATGTGCCTAGGAGCCCGACCTTGGCTCTTGATGCAGCTCAATGAGTGGTGGCCATCCTTCTTCACTGGTTGTCCATAGGCTTTACAAATGTGTGGTTTGCATATCGGCCCGCCGATTCTTAGAGCCGACACCATGCGGAATGAGATGTTATCCAGCATAGTGCCGAGCTGCGGTGACGGAAGAGCCCTGAGAAATCCGCCGCTGAGGGTGTCTCGTGCGGCCAAGAAGACCGCTTTCTCTGTGGGAGGCTCAAGGCTTTCGATGATCTCACGGGCTATGACTTTGCATCTGTAGTTGTCGAGCACTCTCTGCGTTGTATGTTTTTCCCAAGGGCCTGGACCCAATCTCAGTTTGACCAGTGACTCTGCCTTCTGCTTAGCTATGTACAACCGGTGGTGAGCGCTCGGGGGGTCAACTAGCGTCTCAGCCAGCTGGCCGAATTCTAATAATGGCGCTGCGTAAGATATGGGGGCTAATTTTGTTGCTGATCGTATATCCAGTCCACCTTCTCTTATGAAGAGACTTGCTCTTTGCCACGTACTGTCCGTGAAGCCAATGTTGAAAACTTCGCTCAATATGTCCCTCGAAGTGTCGTCATACGATTGCAGGGCGTACACAACACGGTACACAACATCGCACAAAACACGGTAACTTCGTATACGAGACAACGGTCTTTACACCCTAGAACCAGAGTTAGATCATCCGGTCCACAGTGGGCTGTTTGGTGGCAGTCCGACCAATGACATTGGCTTGCCGGTGAAGTGCGTAGTGGGTAGTTGAATTTAGGGGAAGCTAAACTATATCTCCAAAGGCATAGTGCCGCTTGTGAGTGCATAGCCAACAGACGACGTCACGCCTATAGCAACGCGCGGCGTTTATCTCTTAAGGTCTTGAAAATACTTTGTGGACTAAGTGGAGCCCCAAGAACTCTAACTCGACCGGGTTAACTCGCCTGTAGCCTGGTAAAACGGCAGCAATTGTTTTGTATGCCTCGTCTCGTTCTTTAGTGTCCGCCCCAACCCTTATTACTTCACATTTGGAAAGATTGAAAAGTGCCCCCCCTTCATTCGCAAACTGCAAAACCTTGAGTAAGTCAGCGGCCACCACTGCTGCTGGCTCTACTAATGTACCATCATCCAGGTACCAGATGTATCAGCGTTATTATTATTATTATTATTATTAATTTTTATTCATGCAATAATTTCCAACGCTGACTCGATTTGGCCGCGACGGAAAGGCGAGTCCCTTGCCCATGAGCAATAAACCAATGATCGACGCAGCGCTTCCGCGTTGAATTTCAGCTCTGTACCAAAAACTGCCATGCTCTAGTATCACCGGTTTCCACAGCATCTCTGGTTCACGGCTCCACTTGTCATTTCTCCCATTGGGCCCACTATCTCGAATGCATCCGGTTAAAGGATGAATGTTCCGTGCTCCAGTGGGCCATATTTAGCCAGCTTGCGGTCTTCCGCAAGGCACGCAACTGGTCCGGCCTCTCGGCTGTTCTGAAAAGCATACGGTGCGGTCATTGCAGAAGACACGGTAACGTCGTATACGAGACAACGGTCTTTACACCCTAGAACCAGAGTTAGATCATCCGGTCCACAGTGGACTGTTTGGTGGCAGTCCAACCAATGTAGGCCGACAGCATTACCCGGTGTTGTACGACGTTATTCAACTGTTTGTTTATTGGCATTTCTTGAAAGATAATTGCACACATTAATTTCAAGCTAAATTAAGCACATAGCTTGTTCGGTGTCATTATCACTAGTGTCATCATCAGTGCTATCACTGTTGTATTCTATTACCATTCAAGATCATACAATCATTCAATCAATTCAATCAATTACGTACACAGCACGAAAATTTGCATAATTCAGCTTTTGAATCGTTGACTATCTGCACTTATGCAGCTCTAGCCATTTTTGTAGGTAAGAATGACTATCTTTCTTGATTTTTTTTGTGTTTGTTTGGAGGACTAATTGGAAAATACGGTTGCACGCACGGGCATCACGGCAGGTCAGCTTCCTCCAAGCGCGGGCCAATGGTGTGGGAGCCATCCAACCCACTAAAGGGCAGTAGTGTTCCCGTTTCCCGGTCTGACTGGAAACTGCTTGCGCTTACCATCAAACAATCACGGGGAGGGGGCGGGGGTAGGAGCGACTGCACTACTCCCAACGGGTGTGCTCCCTGGAAGTCAAGGGGAAGCGCGATCGAATAAAAAGGGCAAAGCTTGACTTATTAACGTTACAAAGGCGCAAGTGTGCTGCACAGTAAATTCTGCTATTCAGCATCGGCAGACGACGCACTATAATGGTGACCAGCAGAGTATGATGTTAGTACCAAGCATCAACTATTATTCTTTAACAAAAGTGTTAATCAAGAATTCACTTGTGCCTGCGTGACTCACTTGCTACTAACGCGACTTACCTAGAGGATCTCTCCTATCACCTGCCAGGCAGGCTATGGTAGGTACACACGACAGCCTCACTAAAGTAATACCACAAATATCCCGGTCATGTAGGTTAGGGGGTCACCAGGTTTTTAGTGAGGTTTTTGAGAGTCCCACACTACCCAGACCAAAGGATGTGCGTTATGTATTTTTGTTCCAGGCCCCTGTAAGAAAAACACAGCACCAGCTATGTAGATACTCACGACAGCGTGTTTCGAAAATGCATGATTCACATGTCTCACCGGCAGCTAACGGCGATTAGTCTGCTACTCACAAACTCATCTCCCAGTTTCGGCGGCTCGCGCTATGTCAATACCCACTTTAACCGGCGCTTGTTGTTGCTGTTGTTGTTGTTTTTGCTGTTTTTGCTGTTGTTGTTGCTGTTGTTGTTGTTGTTGGTGGTGGTGTTGTTTTCGTTGTTGTTGTTGTTGTTGTCTTCGTAGTTGCTTTAGTTGTTTTCGTTGTTGTTGTTGTTGCTGTTGTTGTAGTCGCTATTGTTGTTGTCGTTGTTGTTGTTGATAATATTATTACTACCGGTGGCGGTGATGGCGGCGACAACGTCGTTTTTGCAGACTGACAGATGCTACAACGTTGTCTCTGTCGTCTGATATAGGCATTCGTTTTGCGCCAGGATAGGACGATGAAGGTTAGCAGAGAGACAAATCTAGAGGGAAAACAAACAAGGACCAGTGACACACAAAGCAATGACACAATCGGGGCTAGAAAGTGGCCCAGCCGAGAAGAGCCGAGAGCAACAGAGCAAAACGATATAGAGATATCATTCGCCGAAGAAGAGAGACCAAGAAAGGGGCTGACTAGAACGGAAGGCTTAAGTGGATTTACTTAAGGGTTTTAGCAGATGCAGTGAAGTTTTTCGTTTCGTTTTTTTAGTCGTTTCCACTTATAGCTCCGCTCAGTGGACGTCCCCGCTCCCCATACGCTTCAGTGACGCTACATCTTAATGCTGAACTATAAAGCAAGTAAGTATGTGTGGTGGCTTTCTCCTACCTTCCATCGTAGATGTTTTTGTTCTTCTCTTTGATGCCATTTTCTCTCGTCAGTCTCTCAGTAACGGCTTTGAGTAAAGCTTTGACACGAAATCTTTCCTCACCACTCATGAGGTGCCGTCTGTGCACACCAAATACAAAGCTCTTCTGCCCCAAACCCTTGACACACACACTTTGCAGGAAACACGAAATAATGTTTACTCTTTTTTAAAAGTTTAAAGTACGTCTAGTGTATATACTTTAATGATGCACGCTTAATTGGCAAATCTGACGTCATTGACCTATTAACTGCCTAGACATATGTACATAACACTTACGTGATATTCATAATATAATCTTGGATAGGGAAATCTGTGACTAATAGTGAACGTTAACGTGTGAAGATAGGTACTCAGTATTGCAGTATGATCGTGACTTTCGTAGAGGTGGTGTATACACATTGATTAGGGATCATTTAAAATGTGTAGAATCACATTAGGTCGCTATATAGAAGCGCTCGGTATAATTACAAATGCTACAACTAGACTTCTTTGATTTGCCAGTTTTTGTTGTTGCACTACTTCTCTCGTGGATGGCGTGAATAAGATAAAGGAATATGAAGAAAACCTTATGAAAAGTATACTATACTCAGTTTAAGTAGTGCCAAAGATTTTGCCTTGCGTTCGGGAGGACTGGGTTCGAGACCCAGACCGGCCACTTTTAAATTTGTGTGCATGGTTTCCAATTTAGACAAGGTAAATGCCGGAGTGGATTAAAATTAGCCATGACGTTAAAAAAACCGTACACGGGCCATATCCTCACGGAAAATCTTAAAAAATATATATGTATATATATATATATATATGTATATATATATATATATATATATATATATATATATGTATATATATATGTATATATATATATATATTCAATTTCAAATTTGAGGTTTATTCATGAAACCGCAATTTCACAATGCTTAAGTTCTCGTATATAAAAATATTTAAAATGTGTATTAACACTAACATTATATATCACACTCCATGCGAAATTAACAATTGAAGTCGCTAAAACTCCTCCAGTTCACACACATGACACGTTTTCTCTAACCTATTGACAGGTAACTAGTTTTGACAAGAGTTTTAACTCGTTACTGATCTTTTCGCCTCTCGTTTAAATAATCTGACTGATATGAGTACACGAAGTTGGAAAGTTCGGTTCAGATAGTCGGCAGGGTGTACGCGAGAGCATGACGGGTGGACTCTTTTAGAGCTACCGGCCTCACAAATTCAGTTGCACGTCGAGTTGTGCGGCTCGTATAGAAAAAGCAGCATCATCCGGAATAACCCTGTGCTCTCAAAAATTTGCTATGTACTTTTCGTTAAGGCCTAAATTGTTGAAAAACCGAATGAAAAGTAAGTTTGATCATGCCTTGAACTTCCCCCGACAATCCAAGACGTAATTACCACTGTTGCTGTGTCCAGGAGTGCCACATAGGGGTATAAATTGGAAAACTTCAGCACAAGTTCAAAACATTGTTGGGAATGCAGTAACCCCTTTTCAGAATAAGTACCCGGCTATTTTAATAGCTGATGCTCTGATTTACTAGATGTATAGTTAGAAACACCGTGTTTTTTCTATCATATTTTACTTTTTATTGGCCCGAATCAGTAATTACAGAAACAAAACGAAGGGAACTGACCGGAGAGAATCGTACCTTCTAGTCAATCGGTGGTCAGAAGTGCGTTTAGCGTAACCGCATTAGCCACTTCTATACTGCATACGTAGTTTGCACATAAATGCTGGTGCTACATATACATCATACATGCTCATACATATATATAGTTTCCTTCGACCTTTCTCTCCCCATATATATATATATATATATTTCAACGTGAAAAAAGTGTGTTCTATGTGCTAGTCGTCCGGATAAACACTACCGGCTTTATTGAGCGGCAGACTATGGCAGCTAACCAGTAAAAGAAAACGCAGAAATGCCGGATTAGGGTCGGGTTGGTGGCGTCTGTACAGACCGGCCGGCCATTGGCTGGCGGTGCCTTTAACGCTCGTAGTGGACGATGCAGCGCCAGCAAAGTGTTTTGCCGAATTCTGGTCCGATTCCGAGCGTCTAATGCCTGCGCTCGAGTCTCTGGCCTTCATACCTCTCTCGTTAGCGCGGACGTCAGAAGGGCTAGCAAGACTTGAGCGACAACGACGGGGGGATTGCTTTAGTGTAGCGGCCGACCGACGTCTTCACAGCTATGATGCTCCGACCTCCGACGCCGATGCCCTCCCTTCCAGCGGTCATGGTGCTACGGCAGACCCCAACGCTGGCGATAAAAGTGCAAGCCGACGAACTCCAGCTTAAGTTCGCCCGCCCGGGGGCGCCAGAGACGAGGAGGTCGTGGCGATTTTTTTTAGGAGGGAGCGGAGGTTTGGAAATTTTAATACTCGGTACTGGCAATCAACAGCACCTAGTGTGGGACTTTCGCCCACTAAAACCTTAAGAGCCTCGAGAGCGTAGGAGGGGAGCCTCGTGCTCCACCGGCTCTCATTGACCTCGTTGTGTCCTCAGCTCACGAACCCGAGGGGATGCGTCAAGCCGTTCTACGGAGGGCTGGGTTGCCATAGCCCCTTGCGGGGCACCCTCATCTCGACCACTTAATGGCACCTGCATGCCTCCGTAGCGCGCGTAATCGTGACGGCGATTTGTGCATAGTCTCTTTAGCCATCTTTGACAACGATGGTGAAAACGTCGATATACCGTACGTAGAGCTGCGTCGGCCTCACGTATGGTCTCATGCAGCTCTAACATACGTGGCGCCGGCTAAGCGCTCTGCAAACGCACGTGCTCTCTGAAAGGTATTGGTTTGCTAAACTTGAAATTATCCTTTAAATTTCCGCACGCATATATCTAAGAATTCCACAACTTTGTAGCTTTTCGGCGTTTGCTTGATCGCCTGAGCTTATTTTACTCATGTGGGCTGCTTATTAGTTACCTATTGGCTAAAATATATTTGCAGTTTTATCGCCGCCTGTCCTGCAATAACGCGCATGCATTCTCCTAGTGTGTCCATGTAAATGTGACATGTGTCATCTGTCCACGATAATCGTTGTGTTCGAGGTATTAGAGCTGGACGTGCTCACAAGTCGTACGGATGCCCCTAAACTTCTGAGAGAGCATAGGTGTCCAAGCTGTTAGCGGCACTGGCTTGAATGGCAAATGCGCTGTTCTAAAACATAAAAAATGCCTATATCAAGTCGTCTAACACGATTGCGCGATAAAAACTTAACAATAATGTTAGAGCTATCTTGTCACGGGTTTATCGCAACCTAATATTGATTAACAGCCCTATAGCCTAGTCACTAACGTTGGGCGACAATATGCTGTCATTTTATATAAAAAGAAGATTTCAAATCCACTTCGACTACTACTGATGTCGTTGCAGTAAATTAGACAGCTTGAAGGAGGTGCGACAGGTATATGAACATAGCGTTTTTAGCTAGTAACGTATCACCATTCGCATGCGCAAACTGCACACAAACGTTAGCATGCACACTCACCTTAAGTGGCGTCAACCATTTATCGAACCTACCGCTAAACAACAGGCATTATCGCCATTGTCATGATTCCCGCAATAGCTACTTTGTCGTTTTTAACGTCTTTACAAATTTAGCGTGACTCTCTGACGCTGGGGAGGCCGGCGATGATGATGATGACGTAGTTCTGCCACTATTTCGGAGTCTGTGACGACGGCGGCGGTGCCACGACTCAATGGTTCTCTGCTATCAAACACATTTCACGAGTGATAGCAGGTCATTTGCTCATTTACAGCTGCTGCTGTTGTAGTAGTGATCACGCTTGTGCTTCAAGAGACGTGCTGCATCTAAAGGCTGAATGCCATTGAAGCGGCTCGTGCACGAGGCACCTTTCAGGCCGGGGGCCAACCTTGGGATGACCTTGAGAGCAAGTTCGGTCGCCAACGCAACGTCGACCAACGTCTATTTATTCTAGCATTGGTTATAGTGTTTGTTGACCCGTATTTGGGCTGGCATATCAAGCTGCAGCTCGTGGCAAAAACCGCATGGTGGAACACGCCCCGTACAAGACGTATACAACCTGCGATGACCCGCCCCACGACCTTACTTAATGAGCCTATAAATAACCTTATTTTTACTCATAGGTGATACAAACCATTAGAAAAAGTGAAAATAGATTTGGGTTATACACAGGAAAACTAGGGAATTTAGGTATATATATATATATATATATATATATCATACTTATATCACCCATTTATATCAGGGCGCTTAGAGCAGCAGCATAAGCAAACAAATATATATTAACAGATATCCACAGTTTCCCCAACAGCCCTTCTGACAGGCAGCTGACTCTCAGCGGTATGCTCTATGGTCTACTCTTAATAAGCATCGCTCAAAGAACAATAGGGATTTTTATAGTATAGATTTATTTATATAACTTCGCTATATTGCACTTTGGAGTGGACAAATGTCTCCGCGCGAACGTGTGATTACAGGTTAGAGAACCCAGGGTTAGCCCAGTTCAACAATGTGCCCCGAACACTGCATTTCCTCGTTGAATGTCGAGCGACAGCCTTTGACGCAAGAATTCGGGTGCTCTCGAGTCTCCTGTCAAAAGATTAAGGCTTCTACAGACGCGCTAAATCAGTTTGAGCGTAGGGGGGCCTGTAGTTCCCATAGTCTCGAACGCCAAAGGTAAAAATTCGT
The DNA here is from genome assembly GCA_003439945.1 of Dermanyssus gallinae. Taxonomy (NCBI): domain Eukaryota; kingdom Metazoa; phylum Arthropoda; class Arachnida; order Mesostigmata; family Dermanyssidae; genus Dermanyssus; species Dermanyssus gallinae. The sequence continues at coordinate 28,955 of QVRM01003691.1, read as the reverse complement.
GAGGATAATCCACACTGGAATATTTTCTGCATTTGTTAGCCTCAGCTAACCTGGAAACATAACCTGCTCGGTCCGCACCTGCACCGACCATCGAAGGGGCTAATGAGTCGGTTACAGTTGCGTCCCAAACAAGCATGCGGCGACGCTCGAAGGGCGTCATAGTCAGGCCGTCAGGTCGTTTTCCGTCGCGGGCTCTAGAACACATGGGAAGCCGGCAGATCGAAGTGCGCGACTAAAGGTGTTATTTAAAACGGAGTGACGTGCTCGTCGGCCTGCACTTAAAGCGCATGATAGGCCATGATGCGCCAACGCGTCCACAAAATCACCACAACGACATCGGTGGGGCACGATTAGATCAACATCAAGCCGCAGCCCTGCGCTTATGCGCGTGGTCTCGTCGTCCAACAGGGTACCAGTTCGCGGACATGGTAGGGCGTGTACCCAAGCCCCAGCCCCTTGACTACTAACAGCTCGGAGCCTGGCTTTATCAGCAACAGAAGGTGCTCTATACAATAGGGATTGAACTGGCGGCACTCCTATGTATCTACTATCTTTTTCTCTCTCTCTCTCTCTATATATATATATATATATATATATATATATATATAACATTAATAGCGCGAATAGTCACATTTTGACTATTATTTGGAGCGTCAAAATGAACTTAAGCCAGTAGCAACATATTGGCTAAATCCTTGAGTAATACCACAATTATGAATGATATTAGTGATAATTGTCATTCTCCAGATTAAGTCTGCTTTCAATATACATCATATTGTTACTCGTCAAGCGCGTGTCCTATCGAACCACTACAATTTTTTTGAACGACCAAACCTTCTTACACATCGTGAGAGCAAAATGCCTGTATTGACCGGATTCTGAGAACCAATTTTCTGCAAATTCCAGTCGACCTTGAACTCAAGGATGCAGACGCCTCATATTCAGAGAAAATGGTTCGGTGAACGCCGCACTCGTAAGCTTTGTTCGTTATCGTGAAGTCCATTGTACAGCTCGTCGATTGTGTGCATTTGTGTGTATGTATGTGCTGCGTATGCGAGTGGTTAGTAATGAAAAAGTTGCATTGTATGCTGCTTCGTGCAGGTACAGGCATGAGGCAACTATGCATTCCGGATAACAAACAGAAGGTCCAGATAACACCGAAATACATCAAGCGCACGAAGAGAAGGATATATCCACGTGGTGAGGCGGGTCAGGGAACAAGCTAGTGCACCGAATCCGCATCCGCTCTGCAAGCAAGTCCACGCAAGGGGAGGTCAAACGAAGCCCGCGGCCCTGACCGCGGGGTCAGGGGTCAAGGCAATGCGAAGTAGTTCGGCAACCCCGTACTCATGATATGACAAATTGCACAATGAGAAACAAAGGCCATTCCCCACTGCAACTACTATATGTGTATCGGCGGACAAATGCCACAAAGTGCCGCCCGAGCAAAACCACGCACGGCGTGTTTTCGTGTGTTCTCCGTTATCTCATCACGGACGTCCATGAATGTCGTCGTGACACAAACACGTCACGTTACGTTAGCCCGTCGATACGATTGTCATTGTCACGGCAACTATTTGCACTCCTAACTACTTTTAGCGTTATCTCGACGTTAGCGTGCTCTTTAGCGAGGCCGGGCAGGAGGCTGGTTTGAGGGCTAGACAAGGTCGACTAGCGCAAACTAACCACAGCTAACAGTTAGCCAGCCGACAACGTGTATGATCGAGCGGTGAATTAATAAACGCCCGGCGGACGAGAGCCGCCATCACCCAAACGTCGATCCGCCGTCATACAAACGTCGTCACGGTATGGATGCCTCCCCTCTCACACGTGACGGCCGATGGCTAGCGGGGACAACGGTGGCAATATCCCCAGCAGCAGCACCACCTCAAACCGTCACGCAGTTCGACTTGCAGTGACGCCATGTCATCGCGCGACACTCGTCATCTATGACATATACCAGCCAGACTAGATAAGCCGTGAAGGACCGCGCCCTCAACACTCCGCGATCAGACGTGGTCAGACCCCGCTATGGAAGCGCTGAGTTTGCAATGCATGGAGCGGCTAACATGCCTTAACGCATACTCAACAAAATGGATGTGTGCGTCATCCCCTATTAGAAAAGAATCCCAAAGAAGTTGAGGGCATTTACCGTAATGACAATGTGGCAAGCCCTCCGCGGCCCGGCGGCTCACCTGCCACCAAGGTCGTGGAGCCAAGGGTTGCCGAGTCGATTAAAATTAACAAAATATTTTCTACTATTATTTCCAGCAAATACATAAAGAACTAAGTATGACTAATATATATATATATATATATATATATATATATATATATATATAAATATATATATATATGTTAGGAATTTGAAGAGGAAAATTGCCTCCCATGTACACTTGTTACACGGTATGGGGTCAGCCCAGTTGAGCAGGGAACTTAAAACTGCTGCGGCGTTGCCTCGTTGGGCTGTGAGGGAGACCCTCTGTCGTAGTAACTCATCTCCACTGTGGCTAGGATAAGTGTCCTTCTAAAGTCCTTCTTCAGTCTTTGAGTGATGGGGCCCGGTTCCCCCAACGCTTAAAATGCAAATGAGCGGAAACTGTGCGTATTTCCGACGTTTACTAGAATCAGCCATATCAACAGCATGACCTGCTTGAAGAGCGCCACGACCCACCTAGAAAGGGTCATAGAGCCCCCGAGGATGCAAGCGTTGCCCGGCCGATCTAGTCTGAGTGCACGGGCTGCGGCGTCATTGAGACCAGCATGTCTAGATCGGCGTTCAGCACCTCTGTTAGCGCCGTACATGCATACAGTTTCTTAGAAAGTAAATTCCTTTCTAGGTGCTTTGTCGCTTGAAATAGCAGGATAACCCACACGCGACTTGACCAACTCTTTTTGGTATTATTGCAGTACTAGTAATGTACAGCGCTTTGCAGGTTCTAGGCGTCAACTAGGTGGTTTAATTTAGCGGAGCGGTTCTATAAAAGTCAAATGATTGCACCGACTAGCTTCTTTTTATAGGAGTGACGATCAGACAAAAACAGGGGCCGGCTACTTTTCACAACTAGAGATTATTTCTAAGCTATGAAAATTAAACTATTGTAAACTTTTATTAGATTCCGCTTATATAAAACACGATATATCGCACCCCTGAAAGAGCAATACGGAGTCATTGCGCCCACTCTATTACTTTTTTGTTTTTTAGCTATATTATAGTGAGGCACTATTGACGTACAATTCTGTTTAAAAAAAACGTTCGTACGTGCTTACTGTTCGAGATTTTAAATGGCAACAATGCAAGACAAAATCTAAACTTCCACGCCGTTTTCAACTCGCAAATGCCTTAACATATGCATACCATATACCGTTATATGCGCCAGTCAGGCAGTGTTTTAGTTATAACCTGCTGTTTCTTTGTCACGTAGAATTTGATATAGAAGAACGCCAGCTGACAAGAACTATGCTGTTACTGCGATACTATGGCTTTTACTATCACTACCACTGTTTTATTGATGAATATAGTTACAACTATTTTCATCGGAACTACTTTCGTTTTACTTCGCTGACTATCACTACCACTACTACTACAACAACTACCACAACTACTGGTTTTCCGTGTTCTGCTACTCATTGAGCGCATCGAGTCTGCGACAACAACCGGGAAATGTACACATATTGTAAACTCGCATAGAAACGTCATGGGAGAAATCTTGATTGAAGGTTTACACATGCCTGTTCTGCTACGTAGCTCGATTAGTGACTGCTGAGAAAGACGATGTAGATGGCAGTGTTATTGCTGCTGCTGCTGCTGATGCTGCGGTTGCGACTTTTTCTATTGCAGTCTGCTTTTATCTTGGCTGTTTGCTTTTTGCACACCAGGCGATGAGTCGCGGGGGTGATGCAAGGGGTGAACTTCTTGTCACCGCCCACTGCTGACGCCACGCTTGGCATGTCGACGAATTTCCAGCGGTGCTTCACTACGACTACTACGACGACGACAACGACGGCGCACGATGGTGACGACGAAAACGAAAGGCTTGAATCAATAAAGACTCGAGCGAACTTGTTAGTGCTCACAATGAGCGCAATTCTTGAGCCTAGAGAGAAGTAGTAGTAGCAGTAGTTGTTGGTGCGGCGGGATTTGGCAGTTCGGTCGAGCTGTGCTTGGCGAGTGGTGGACTTTTCGATAACCACAAAGGCGGCCTGACAGTAATAAGGAGTGCAAAATCGTGGGGCGGTTTACGTTGGAGAAAAGGGAGACGGGAAAGCGGAAACGGGAACTGCTGTCGTTGGGAAGACAACTCAAGATGATGTCGTCGGCGATGATTACGACGATCATGATGGTGGTGCTGCTGATGCTGCTGATGGTGACGATGTTAATGCTAATGATTGATGATGACGATGGTCGATCGAAGCTGGCTAAATAGGGATATAGAGCTAGCAGGCAGAGAGAGAGAGGAAGAAGGAAATCGAAAATAGGATGGGGTACAAAGAACGAGAGTGAATGAAGAAGACAAAGAAGTAGCAGAAAAGGTCGATGAGGAGGCAGAAGAAAAAGAAGAAGAAGAAGACGAGGTCCGGAACAAAACAAGTGGAAAAGGGAGAAGCGGGCGCAAGGGGAAGTGGTTGGCGGGCACGGGTCACAAGCCAAACGAATGTCTGTGTAGCCTTTGAAAGGTTGAAATTGGCTGCGTTCACGCATACGTGTTCATGCACTCAGACATCACATACTCGGACGTACATACACTACACACTTACAATACTATACAGAGACACATACCCATGAGCGCACACGCGAACAGAAGCACACACTAATACACGCGCGCACGTTCAGCTCATTTCTCGCAGAAAACTATTATCGGACAAGGTTTGCCAAAGCAGAGAACGAAGCGTTTGTCCTAAACGCTGCCGTCTTTGGTAACTACAAGGGCTGAGCCCGCATGAATGAATGGCTATCTGTCTATCTCTCAGTCAGTCTGTTTGTCTGTCAGGGCATCTTTCCGTTCAGTCTGGCACGCTCGTCCGAATCCTGGTCCCGCCAATTCCTGGCCCCCCCAATTCCTGGTCCTGCGTCTACTCGCCGAATCAAGAAAGTCACTAGTACGACTATTACTTCTACAATCTGAAGCAATTCTGTCGACTAAAGGCACCCTGGCAGCGCCGCGCGTGTCACAGCCGTGTGACGGCATTCCCCACAATTTCGACGTCCTCTTCGTCGTCGTCGTCAGCGTCGTGGCCTATGTGGGCTTCGCAGGTTGGGCACGGAGCGGTGTATTCCGACGGCAACGATGATGATGATGATGACAATAACAACAACACGCAATGAGAGATTCTTGCAGACTTGTTTCTCCGCCTTCTCTAGTCATTCGTTCCTATTTGGAGATGACTGAGGGTGATGCAGCCGGAGGTGCAGGTTAGCTGTTAGCTGAGCTATGGCTTCCGTTGTAGCCAGCTGGCAGCCGATTGCGAAACAGCGGTGGCGAGACCGGCAGGACGGATACGACGACAGCCGGAACGCAGCGTCAGGAAGTCCGATTGCGATAAGGGCGCCAAAGCAAACAAACACCTTTGAGATTAACTCTGATCATGCTGGATAAGAACTATAGAAGGTCGTGATAATAATCGTTGTGTGCACAACGCCACATTAGCCTGTAGTACATATACAGGGTGTCCCAACCCACTTTGAATAGACTCCAGGTAAATAAAGATTTCAATAAGTTATGCAATAATCTATTAAAATATCCTGGAAATTTGTTTGTTCGATGGAATGAGGGTCTAAAAGGTCGTGTGTGGCTAGCCGGAATTTCACAAATCATGTGGTTGCCAGAGAACGAGTTGTTCGATAGAGAAGCTGAATATGCCGGCGTGTTCGGAAGCAAATTCAGCCTTATCTGAATGACATCCAATGTTGGCAGGTGGACTGTAAATAGTTGCAATAAATTGAGATTCTATGATATCTATTTTTTTGCACTCGCGTTTAATGACGGAGAATGTTGCCATTACGTTTATAAAATAAATATATTTAGGAAAACCCGCAATTTATTGGGATCATAGGGAAAACGTTCAGGCATCGTGGCCTACTGATTGCCAGGCACTTGTTGAATACCGGTAATAGTTTTTGCAGAAGAAGGAAACTCAACTCAAGTTACTTAGACTTAACTGCGAGTTTAGGCTCCGTGGCCTTCTGATTGCCAGATGCATGTTAAATACTTTCAATGATTTTTGCAGAAGAAAGAAACCCTAAAGTTAATTGGACTCGTTCTTCTCACAGATTGAGCTTTTTTACACGAAAAAGCACATTTAATGCACACAATTATATTAATTGGTCAGCCAACGAGAATCTTGATATGACGCGCCCGCACGCACGCTAAGATCGCTTCGTTGACATTTGATCTCACTTGGTGAACAAACACCACACTCGAAAAATTAAACGGAGAAACATAATCTAGAGGACTAGTGACACTAGTCATGGTTGTCATCTACCGGGGCATTGCCGATTTGATCCCCGTTGTTGATCATAATTTTGTTATCATTCGATCATAAATAATAATACACGAGCCGCAAAGGCCTGCACGATCAACATGCTCTGTATGTAAACAAAACATCTATTCGGTTTAATTTTATGCCATCTTACGCAGCGCCCATCGTACAGAAATTGGTCAAAATGTCCACGACAACCGCAAAACCACAAAAAACATTAGAGACATTAAAATATTACAGTAAACCTCTACACACACTCTAGAACATATGACCTGGCATTTCCATTCCCGGCCGACAAAAATCCAATGGTTACTACTATTCGAAGCCCCCGCAACACAGTTTTTGTTAACCTGGAGCCCCCGCCGGCAACAATTTCACTTCAATAAGAATATCACCCACAAGAGTATCACTCACCTCATTTGGACAGGGCGTACACTTATCGATTTTGTGACTCGTATATATTTCCCTTTACATCACCTCACAGGAATACGCCTGTCATACCAACGTCGGATGGCCGGTACAGGCGGCCGGATCTAACCCACTCGTATGGTTACGCGTAGTGGCGCTCGTAGCTCACTTGTAAGCTTACACGTCAAGCGTTGCCTCTTGGGCTTGCGTGAGGTCCGTTGCGCTGTCTTAAACCAGTAGAAATTCCCAGGCCAGGAGATCCCAGAGGAACCGACGAGCCAGGACGGGGGCCGCCTTTCCACGCTCATCTTGCGGCGCGCCCGACAGACTCGAATGGCCATGCCCCGCTGTAAGGCCGTCTCGTGCGGGTGCGAACCCGAGCAAATCTAAAACTCATGAACAATCCTTAGGACATTCTCGCTAACGGCAGACCCAGTTCAACGCTAGATAAGACATTTGCACTAGAATTATTAATTATTCAAATATGTTGTGTATATTCCGATGTTCTTTGATAAAAATGCAGACCTTACATTTGAGCCAGTCTCAATGCACACAAATCAGATTCTTCTAGTCAGCAGAATAGTTACCCCACTTTCTGGGTTGACTCTCAGCCAACATTTAACATCCACGAAATTGCGTTTGCATTGCTTTATAGGACGGACCCCATAAATACAAATGTGCTACGGCGGGGAAGGAATCCGTGCAGTGCTGTATCTCCTCCGGTTGCAAGGCTTACGCGAATGTACCACGGCACTGGGTCCGACAAACAGATACTCTAAACAAGTGGAGCCGGCAATGGTAAGCAACCCAGCCGCGCCAACCTAGATACAGTGCGAAATCAATACTCAATGATCGAAAATGGTATAGCCTTAAACATGGCTTGCTCACTCACGCTCTCGCACAACTGCTAGTGATCCACGGTAACTACAATACCTACGCCACAATGGCAAAGCTGAATATCTACACAGCATTAACAAAGTTGACTCCCCCTTATGCCACGTGTGCGGCTCTGGAGAGGCTGACAATGTAAGGTAGTGTTACGAACGCTGTAGTAATTTCGGGCCCTAAGATAAGGCCCTAGAGGCTCTACTCAAGGGCAATAAATCCTGGTCTATGGTGATACATTTTGTAAAAAATTATCTTAATAGCATAAATAACCGCCGCACAAGACCGAGTTCTTCGAGTTGCCTTTTATGGCAAGTTAATGTGGCCAGATGAAGTAATCTTGAGAAAACAAAATTGCGGTCATCCTCGACAAAGAGCAAAGAGGACGACTGGACCCGCATGCAAAAATGCGTCACGCATTTTTAGTTAATATTTTTAAAAATAATATATATAATATACATATATATATATATATATATATATATATATATATATATATATATATATATATATATATATATACAGGTAGTTCAATAAGTTCTTAGAATGAAAACCGAGAATTTTCCAAATCATGTTTTTAAATTTTTCTTATTCGATATACTCCCCGAGAAGCTCAATACACTTTTCTCACCGAGATTTCAGAGCTTTCATACCTCTTGAGTAGAATTCCGCGTCGTTAGACTGAAAATAGGCATTGACAGCAGCCTTAACCTCTTCATTGCTGGAAAAACGCTTTCCACCGAGACTATTCTTCAAATGTCCGAAGAGGAAATAATCAGAGGGGGCCAGGTCTGGAGAATAGGAGGGTTGTTCAATAAGTTCGAACCTCAGTTGGGCCAGTTTTGCCGATACTTGCCGGGACTTGTGTGCACGAGCATTGCCCTGGTGAAACGGGACAACCTTCTTCTGCAAAGCGGGCCGTTTCACGATGAGTTCTTGCTAACGGCAGTCCGACAGTCTTGCATAATATTCTCCTGTGATCGTTTTACAGCTCTCAAGGTAGTCGACCAGCATTATTCTACGTTGGTCTTAAAAAACTGTAGCCATCACCTTTCCGGTCAATGCCGTTGTCCGCACCCTCTTCGGAGGTCCTTCATCAGGTGCACACCATTGGCAAGATGCTTCTTGGGTCTCGGGAGTGTAGTGATGAACCCGGCTTTCATCGACGTCATGAATCTGCACCAAAAATCCGACAGATTGTTCAACATCTTGGCCAAATTTCGCTGTAAAGACAAAACAGGCGCGTCTTTTTGGCCTTGGTTGAGCAAATGCGGCAGCCATTTTGCTCTAAGCTCTTTCATCTTCAAGTTTTCGTGTAGGATAAAATGCACACTGCCTAAACTAATCCCTAATGCCTCCGCTATCTCCCTGTTCGCTCGCTTATCTGCGGCAACGATTTTCCGCACTTTTTCCACGTTTTCCTAATCAGTTGCCGTGTTTGGGCGTTTTGAACGTAGTTCATCCCGGTGCTCCTGCGACCTCTTTTTAACTCATTAATCCAGTTGGAAACAGTGGCAAAACATGGCGCAGAGTCACCGTACACCTCGTCTAACTCAGTTTTCACTTGGGTCGCATTCCAACCTTTGAAATAAAATGCTTGATAACCACTCGAAACTCTTTTTTCTCCATTTTTCAAAATCACGCCGATACGTTGCACGGGAAAGCGATCAAACGAAATCGCAACGGCCAATCACCATAATATTTTGACTGCTAGCAGTCGAAAAGTTGCAGTTCCTAATAGCGGTGGAAGCGCGAAAATTCGAATTCTAAAAAGCTCATTCTAAGAACTTATTGAACTACCTGTATATATATATATATATATATATATAATATTTTTAAAAATAATATATATATATATTTCAACCATTTGTATTTACTGAAAACTTAAGCGTTGTGAAATGTAGTTCCGTGAATAAACCACGTTTGAAATTGGAAAAAAAAACATATATATATATATATATATATGCAGTACACTAGTCAATAGGGAGTTAAGCGACATGTGATCTTAGCCAGGCACCGCTTGGGGTAAGTGAGGGTTGACTTCATAAACTCCATAGAACAGCAGGCGGTGCGCGGACGACACATAGTGCAGCGATTATGCTGCGACAACGACCACTTGCTTTCTGCATGAACAGGTTGCAACGGAGACGTCAACCCCCTCAGTTCCTTCGGCCCTACCCCTGGGTACGACATCGCACGGCGTCGCCCCATGACATAGTGATCTTCACTGCAGGAGTCGCCACGGTGTAGATCGAAAGGCAGCAGCAGAGCGAGAGAGAATAAACTCCTGTCGCGTTATCGGCATGCAAAGAGAACAGCAAAATTAATGAACGGATGACGGAGCTAGAGACAGCAAAAGAAAGAGAAAATGAAGAGATAGAGAAAAGGGAACACGGACGAATAACAAGAAATTTTGATTTATTACATCCACGACGCTCTTCAGAATGGAATGAGATTTGGCGCGCCGATCACTCTGGCCACTACCACGACAGAATAATGATAATTAATGATAAATCACTCCCGTCGTTGGTTTGCATTTTCCCGCGTAAAGTTTCACTTGGCCCGTGCTCGATAGAACGAATATAAAGTAGGGGGCTTATTTCAGCAGATATTCGACTCGTCAAGGAGTATTAGCGATGCAGATATATTCGATCAGCCAGAAAGCTATGTGAAATGGCTAAGAAACCATCAGAAATGTATTGCACACATTCGGTATTACTTTACTCAAGTAATACTTTTTGTTTAATATTTTTCCCCAAAAAAATATGCTTTTAGTATTTGAAGTACGTTTGGGAAGTTTATGCAGTATACATACGTCGGCACATTTTATGTAACCAAGGCCAGATAATTGAGATTCAGCTTGCTCGTGCAACATATTCACCATGCATGATAGCGAGACGTTGCATTTGAATTATAATTTAAATTAAATAAACCATTTCATTCGTATCCATCGTATAGAGCCGATTCGTCCTTGGTCAGATTGTCACATAAAATCTCCGTAACAAAAGCGATTAAACTACCGCATTGCGTTACGATTACGCGCCGCTTTTGTTAAGTGTAGATTTTTGGCTATTTGGGCCCGTAGATAGCACAAATTCTCGCAGTTAAGACAATCGATTTTTTTTGGTTTCTCTTTCACAAATAACACAGATATTGCAAAGAAAAATACGTTCAGTCGAACTTTATGCGCTTGAGCATAGACCATAAGGGTAGCGGACTACAAATCTTGTTGACAACACACGTATGCCTCCGCTTGACATACATATTTCTGTTGGCCTAGTCCAAGAGCTAGTGCGTTAATCATAGTTGTAATTGTTTTCTATATAGAAGGTTTTGAAAATGCGTAAAACAGTTGGCAACTAACAAGAGTGTGGGGCTCTCTCACTAAAAGATCCAAGCATACCCGACGCAAATATTTCCGTAGTCCATCGATACTGTCTAGAACGGAGAGGACGTCGTAGGCCCGTTCCAGAAGTTTTTTCTCATCCAGGTTTGGGGTGGAGAGTTTCTTCTAAGCACAAGTGAATGGCATGCTTGAAATGGTAATTAGAACGTGGGGCAGAAGAATCCCCCGTTCTCGAAGCAAGCGGTTCTTGTTCCAAAATGTGACCCCGTCCCTGGAAAACGCATAATGCACTGTAGATGTTGGCAACCAACAATACCTAGTGCAGGGCTGCTACTCACGAAATACTTCAGTTCTCCCAACCACCTTGAGACCATGAGAGAACACATGGTCCCGAACCCAGGTGCGTCGAAATCTTTCACTTGAGGGCTCAGTTGCATTGGCCCTGTGCGGGACACCCTCGCCTTCACTGTTTGCAAGGGTGTCCCGCACGGGGAGTGTGCAAGGCGGTTTCGGCGAAGCTCCTCGAGGCGACTCTTCTCTTTCATAATGGTGTCGAGGTAGCAAAATCGGTACGACCATCAACGAGGACCGTGCACCATGTACGCGGTAATTGCTGGCATCGTCTGATCGACTTTTGCACGTCAGGTAGGAAGAGTAATACGAAGGGACGGGTCTTAAAGAACGCCGTCAGATCCTCGGCCGCTGGGCAATCTCCGCGGGGAGCCCGTTGGTCGACCATGAAAATCGTCCGGAGAACTTTTATCAGTGTGGTATCATCCCGAGGCTGACTACTGGAGCGCTCGTTAATCAAGGTTGTGGTCGCCCAGTCTGCAAGAAGTGCATTCCGGTGTGCCGTCCAGGGGGCTGCCCATTTAGTGAAGAGCGTATTGAAGTCCCTGCAGCCAAAATTGGGCGCGCGGAAGTCTCGTCACGAGAAGATGCCAGCGTGCCTAAAAGCACGTAAAAGTCAGATCGCGTTCTATTAAGGAGAAGTAGCAAGTGTATTCAATGAGGGGTGCAGTGAATAGCTATTACCTGGTAAACCCTGGATCTGACTGATAATTGGCTATGGGGATAACGGGGTTCTGTCCAGTCACCATATAAAACAGAGCCTCAATAGATCTTTGACGAGCGGCGTGTTATGTCAAGGGTGGTAAGTCTCGCGATGGCAGGGGTGTCAGAGACCGGAGGCACCCGACGAGCACTGGGCCTTATATAGGCATATAACCTTGATATGTTCCTCGAGAATATTAAAGGCGCTATCGTAGGAGTGACCAAATTTAACGTCTGTAATGCAATAATGGTAGAAAAGCTTAAGAAGCGTTTGTGGGAGATATCGGCCGGAGAGATATATAAAGGGGAGTCAACAACTATCTGCGTGGTAGATTTGCCATGAAGGCTGACTTCCGCTATAAGCCGTAAATATGCCGAGACGTGAAGCGCATACCCAGTGGTCGTGCAGTGTGCAATCAACGTGCAATACAGGTGTATGTGTAACCAGCGTGCGTTTATATGAACAATTAACGTACATTGCACGTGCAATTAATGAGCGGTGCACGTGCAATCGATGTGGAACGAATGTCGTCAACCCAGCGACCGCTCAGTGCCTAACCAGACAAGAGTAGGAGCAAATCCTCTGCTAGTCATGGACGGCAGGAGGAACAGACTTGTGGGGCTGTACAACACGACACAGCAAACAGAGCAGACACCAGTAGAAAGCATGAAGCACTCCGAAACCACTAACGTCCAGTAAATCAACGCGGTAGAGGGTGGACGTCTGCTCTCAACGGCGATCAGGAGGAACGACCGAGACCGCTGGGAGCCAGCGGCGAGCTGTTATAAGGCCTCTCGGGGAAACCGTAGATAACTCAGCATATCCGGCTCTCAGTGTATTGAATACAACACGGCGGCTTCAAGCCCGTAGAGGACGAAGAATATTCTATAATTAAAAAACCTTTCTAAAATATGTTTAATTATGGACATGTCTACCTAAATACACTTGTCACGCGTTTACGCCAGGGATATTTAGAGCGGCAACATAAACGGGTATATTGAGATATCTAGAGTGTCCCCAACGTATCATACATAATTATATATATATATATTTGCCGAGAACTTAAGCGTTGTGAAATGCAGTTCCGTAAATAAACCACGTTTGAAATTGAATATATATATATATATATATATATATATATATATATATATAGTAAGGACAAGCTATAACATTTTCTGCAAAATACCTTAAATTGTACACAATTGTTTGTTAATTTTGGAAATTTAGAGCTCAATGATGAATGATTAAATTTCATTAAACTTGCCGCCCGCAAAAGATGGCCCTGTTAAAGAAATATATAGAAAAAGGGATATACTACATGACAATTTGTTTTTCAACCTCAATCTCGTTTATATATATAGGGGTTCCTAGAAAAGTCTGGAGCAAGTCTAGGGAATTGTAGAGTTCATTCAAGTCACTATTTTTCCGATGGAATACAGTCTCTAAGAAGTCTTGTATTGGAGTGAGAGCGATATTACTGAAATCCGTGACACTCGTGTCATGGCTCGACATTTTTTTTAATGGAGGAGGGTTAAATACTTTTACGTACTATTGCTGCGAGTAGAAAAGCAGAAGGTCCCAATTCCTATCTCGAGCAGTGTGGGACTCGATCCCAGCGGATGGATGTTAGCCCGCTGAGACCCATACCCACTAAACGCACCTCCCCTCTTAAGCTTCACTCTCTGATTGCCCAGATCTCCATAGAACAGTACTATGGGCCATCAGGAGAAGTGGCGAGTGCCACTCGGATCATTTGGCCGGGAATGTTTGCTCCTCTTCCGTCTTCCTCATTAATCCATTTGTTTCTGAGTTTTGCGACTGCTGTGGCTCTAGCCTGCTCCAGTACCTGGCACTTTAGGAGAGTGTGGGTCGGATCATCCTCCATTCCCTCTTGGCAGTTAACACAGCTCGCTGGGGGAGCTTTTCTAATTCGAAAAAGGTATGTCTGGAAGTCCCCATGTCCCGTAAGGACCTGCGTGAGGTAATGGTTTAGTTCTCCACCTGGCCGTTCAATCCATTTTTTGATGTTTGGGATGAGGGATCGGAGAGTGTGCCCCGGTGCTCCAGAAGGAATGGAGTCCCATTTGGCTTGCCATGCTTCCATTGCTTTCTGTCGCTCTACTTTTTTACTGCAGCTTGAGTTGTTGTCCCAGAGCTCTCGCTTTTCCTCCACCTTCAGGTCCCAGGTCTTCAGGTCCGTTTTCCTCCACAAAGGCCCTGAGCCTTTCTTCAATGATTGCCTCGTATGCTTTCGCCAGATTATTCAGTAGGCATATGGGCCTGAAACCTCCGTTGTCTTTGGGGATGAGGACAACCTCAGCTCGTTTCCAGTTTGCAGGTATTGTTCCCCTTCTAGTTGCTGTAGTGAACACCTGTGCAACCAGATCCGGATACTCTTTAAATAATATTTTGACTGCCAGGGACGGGATGCCGTCTGGTCCTGGAGCCTTTCCCGGCTTAAGTCTAGCCGCAGCCTTGAGTACTTCTGCTACTGATATCGCTGGGGGCTCGTCCTCTTCTCCCGTGGGTGCCTCTGGCGTGTTATATAACTCCCTGTCGAAGCGAACGTGTCTTGGGAAGAGTTTGTTCAAAGCCTGGCTGATTTGCTCCTTTGTGAGCACAGCCCTGGGCTTCCGTGCGTTACTCCCTTTTATTACCTTGTAGGGCTTTCCCCAAGGATCGCCATCAATTTCCTTGAGAAGGTTGCGCCATCTATTTGTCTTGCTCTCAATAATTGCTTGCTTCAATGTGGCTCTACATTTTCGATAGTTAACCAACGCTTCGGCTCCATCCTCTAGGGTCTTGTGTGGCTTTTTTAGTTTACGCCTTGCTCTGTTGCAGTCAGACCTCTTTTGCGCAATAATCGTGTTCCACCAGTATTTTGGCTGAACGTTTGCCCGCTTTGGATGTACGGGCTTCGTAGCTCGAGCACATGCAGTTATCAAAAGTTCTTGGAGCTCCTCTGGGGTTTGGGGTAGTCCCGGGTCGGTGATTGCATTGCTGATTTCTGTCTTAAAGGATTCCTCATCGGAGATCCTGTAGCGAGTTCTATTGCTTACGGGTGGACTGCGAGTCCGCGCCTCTAACGTGAACTCTATGCAGTAGTGATCGCTGAGGTTTTCTTCTTCAGTGAGGACTTTCCAACCCGTTATTTTACAAGCCAGCGTGTCATCACAAAGCGTTAAGTCAACATGAGAGTATTGGCCAGCCCTGTGAAAAGTAGGGTCCTTGCCTTTGTTCTGCACGCATATGTCGTGACTAGCTGCCCAATCAAGTAAGGTTCTTCCTCTTGTATCCGTTTTCTTTGATCCCCATGTTACGCTTGCTGCATTAAAGTCGCCTGTAAGTAGGGTTCCCAATCCGTCACTGGTGTCGCGTACTGAGTCTCCGAGTTCAGTAAGAAACCTTTCAAATTCCTCCTGTGAGCAGTTCGGGCTGATGTAGCACAAGTATAGTCTCCACTTGTCTACCCACACGTATCCTACTCCTTTTTCGTGTTTGGTCATTGGTAGGGAGCCGGCGTTAATTATAGTAGCGCTAAGCGTTAAATTAGTGTACCAATCTGCTCGTGTGCTTGCTCTACTTTAATTTGGTTCACTGATAGCAACGAGGCTTGCCTTGCGTCTAGCTGCTATTTCCTCTAGCATGTCATGCGCTAGCCTGCTCCTATTACAGTTTAGTTGTATTACGTTGATCTCCATCTTTATTGGTTAGCGAGGGTTTGTCCGTCTGTGTCTTGAAACCGAGCGGCTCCTCGAGCACCCTGTTCCGTCCATCCCTCTAAGTTCATCTTGCTCCGGCGAGCCTCCTTTCTTAAAGTCTTTTTTTGTTCCGCAGTCAGTTGCTCTCCTCTTTCTACTTGTTGGGAGATTTGCTGCTCGGTCTCCGTCTGCTGAGCAGCCGACTCAGTTTTGCCATTTCTATTAGTTTGTGCTGCCAGCTTGGCTGCATGTATTGCTTGTTTCCTTTCCGTCAAGATTCGGAGGTAGTTAGGGCATGCTGTAGATCTGGCACGGTGACCTACATTTCCACACACATAACACTTGGGGGCACTTGGGGGGTATCTTAATCCATTCTTCAGGCCTACTATTGAAGCCACCTAACTTAAAGGTTTTCCTCGCCAGAAGCTTTCGTGCCTCCTGCTTTGGCAGGGTCACTAGACATTGCCAGCTGCCTTTCTTGTTAGGTCGCGGAGCCTCTGTGCGCATATAAGTCGATTCGTGGAGATTCAAGGTCTTCCGGATCTCTGTCTTGATGGCCTCCGCGCTTATGAAAGGGTTAAGGTCGCGCAGGACAACCGTCATAGTGGGTCCAGTGACCACTCTGGTGTCGACCTGTCCCCCGGTACCTTGGCGTAGGGCAACAGCAAAAGTGACGGAACTGCCAGCCCTTTCCTCCGCTATCTTGAGGATGAGGTCTCCGGCACGAGTGGTTCAGACGGGGCCGATTCGCACACCATTATCAGGCTTTCCGACTAGCGGGCGGATCTTGTCAAGCATTTCGCTAGCCGTAGTTCCTTCTTTTGCCCGGATTCTTACTGACATCATTTCAGTCTGCGCGTTCCGTGGGCCAGTAGTACCTACGTCTGACTGGGACCTTTGCTGTCCCTCATTTGTGATGTCAGCCGAGCATCCTACCTGCCGGCAGCAAGCCTCAATGGCTCTTCGGAGCGACGTCCCAATCAACTCCTGGGATATATAGAGCGCCACTGGTTTCGGGTTCGTCTTGTCGTGGCTTCTCTCAAGGGTCTTGCGGAGTACCTGCAGGAATCTTTGTGGAGAGACCTCTGGGCCTGTTGCTCCGATAACCAGAGTGCGCGTTTTTCTACTAGGAGCCGTCGGCTTGTTCTCGTCTAATTCTAGGTCGGTGCCAACTAGCTCCAGTTGTTCGTTGTTTGTTAGAACCGCCACTCTTCCCGCCCAAAGGGTGGACGCCGATTCAGCAAGCGAAAACTGGGTGGCGAGTTTTTTGAAGACAGCCCGGTCCTATACTGACTCTCTTGTAATGAGCATTGCCCGCACGTCTCGCGGCGCTATAATGCTGTCATTCGAAAAGCGGGCGGCTTTGAATGTGGCTTCCGGCCAGTCTTGCTGAATAAGTTTGGTAGCGTTCTCAAGCGACGGCAACGCTGCCAGTTTTTCCTCAATGAGCTTAGCCGCTTGTAGATCAAGCTGCTCTTTATCTAGCTTTTTCTGGCACGTATTGCATATATGATTTCCGGGAGTTAAAAACCTTTCTAAGCGTGCCGATTCCTGTCCTTTTAAGTCCTCAACCTGTTTGGCCAGACCGTCTGCCTTTGCCTTCCATCTATCAGCCAGCATCGTGATTTTTTGCACTTCTGCCGTCGACATTGGACATTGGATTGCTCGACATTGGACCACAACATATTCAGGAATTAAGCACATTCATTCATGAAAAAAAAATCTGCTTCTGAAGAACAAATAACGCCGACCAGAAGATGCGACATGATCGTTTGGAAGTGAACTTGCAAAAAATGAAGTTCTCTTATTAACTTTCACGTTCAAATATACATTGCGCATTTCATTCTGATACCAAATCTACGACGATCTAATCCGTGGTTGCGGAGTAAATAAGGTTTCCCGGTGGTCATGTCAAATTTAATGCAGGCATAAATTAGTTAGAGCGATTTATCTGATGGAGGAGGTAATTTATGCATGCATTCAGTAATGACCATCAGGAATCTTTAATTACTCCGCAACCACGGATCGCATCGCCGAAGATTTGGTACCAAAATGATAGTGAAATGTATGTTTAAGAGCTGTGAATAGTCGTAGGGTTATGGTTTTCGAGTATTGGATGTCATAGCTAATAAAATAACTATCTGCAAATTCTCTTCTAAACGACCAGGCCGCATCTTCTGGCCGTTTCAGTTCAATCCGTCCGGTTGTTCAGAAGAAGCACACGAACACGATGTGCTTAGTTACTGTATAAGAGGACTAGTTGTCTAGCATTTGCACATTTTGTGCTTCTATGACGGGCATTAACACCAGTGTGACTGATTTAAGTAATAACATTCCTACTCCAAAACAAGACTTCTCAGATACCATATTTACCAATATTTTCTCTAACGAGCTCTACAATTCTCTAGCTTGCTTTAAATCTTTGTAGGAAACCCTCCGAAACATATATATATATATATATATATATACATGTGTATCATGCACACACTGATTCGTGCAGATTATTGTGGTCCGCAGCTTGGACAATTAAATACAAACTGTCGTTGCGTTAATATGCAACAACGACGACAACAAAGTTTGTACCAGTGAGAGCATTTCACGCTGGAAGATCCTAGCATGTGACCGAGGTACGGGTGTTTTCTGCAAAAAACTGCAAGGGATTCAAGTAACGGCCGGCGTACGGCCTATAACGCATGATATAAATTACCGCGACGGCAGTCCATGCTATCTTTACATCGAAAACACATGTAGCCGGGTTGCATTTTTGGAGATCGACATGTTGTAAGTAGGCGCCGACAGGCAGGAGATAGGGAGTTTGAAGTAGCTGTTTGAAGCAGGGCGTCAACGGGAACCATCTAAGTGATCCAAGTTCGGTTGCTGCTATCTCCGCATCCATTGGCCATGGTCGATAGCCCATGGTCTATGGTCGATTTCGACAAAAACGATCATATCGGCTTTTGACTTGTTCAAGTTAGTCACTCTCATTATGACTTTGTCGGCGGTACAGGCTTAACTGACCTCTGCACGTCTGAATTGGGTGTGTGCGTGCGTGTGGGCGTATTCTACTCAACGCGTAAACAACCCCTAGTTGACGACGCCGCTACTGTGAGTTTCCCGGCGTCCCGGATAAATCTCAACTCGCGACAAAGCGACGCCTGCCTAGCGCGAAAGGTCAATAGTTTTCCTCTTTGTGTGAAGCGTAGTGACGTCACCGTCGTTGTTGCCGTTGTCGTTATTGTTGTTGTTGTTGCCGCCATGATTGTTGTTGTTGTTGATGTTGCCGACTGACGTCGACAAACTCTACGACGACCTTCCAATCCCAAGCGCCGGTCGTGCGAAGTTCCGGCCGAAGTTTGTCACCCCCTTGTGATACGGATACAAGAACACACACCACAAGACGCATGCACACACCCACCCGTACGCAGGCTTTGTGCACGCACATACTTAGCCGCACATACTGCCGCAAGGAGGAGATAGATGCACACCACACAGGAGAACGAAGACCTCGATCGAGCAATTGCGAGAAAAAGAGAGTGGGAAAACAGAAACGCAAGAGCGAATAAAGAGAGAGGGAGAGAGAGAGAGAGGAAGCATGTAAGAGCGGAAGGGCGAGAGAAGTTCTTAGCCGCGTGCTGATGACCGCCCTGCACCGGTGGCTCTTTGACCTCTTTGACCGCTCTCTGTTTCCTGGCAATATATATATATATATATATATATATATATATATATATATATTCAAGCTATATACTCGCGCTGCTCCGCGTCGAGTCTCGAATGAACGCGTTCGGATATATCCGTCTCCAAGCGAGCGAGGAGAGACCGGCCGTCCTTCGGCCCGTTCGGTGCATCCAGCAACCCAGCCGCCCACCGAGCCACCCAGCCAACCAGTCAAGTCGGTCGGTCGGTGTGCGCGGGGCTCAAACTCAGCCAGCACTGTTTGATGATAGATGTAGACGTTGACCTTCATCGAATCGACTCGCAGTAGCAGTAGTAGCAGCAGCAGCAGCGATGGTGGTGGTGGTGGTAGTGGTTTTCGGTGAAAGTTTTTGTGGCGGGCGGCAAACTTGGTACGACTTTGACTTTGCCTTGTCGATCTACGCTGACTAGCTGGTTTGCCTTTTTTCTTGCTTGCCTGCGCGCTTACTTGTTGTGTCGCTGCTCTGCTGCTGCTGCTGCCCCGCCGTTGTCGTTGTCGTGATCGTCGCTATAACTCAATAACATCCAAAACATCTGTGCCCAATCGCTGTTCGTGGTTGTCTCTGTTGCTCTCGCTCTCTTTCTCTATCTCTCTCTCTCGCTGTGTATGTAGTAGTCGGCTGTAGAACGCACTATGGCCAGCCTCTCGCTCTACTCCCAGAGAGCCATCACTGCGGAATCTACGGCGACTTCGACATCTACACATGAGACAAGTACGTATCACTTATACATTGCTGCTGCTGCTGCCGTTGGTTATTCGATGGCCGAACTACGACTGGCTGGGTTATTAGATGTATCGTATGCGCTTTACAACCACCAATCTATTGAGACTTAACACTGATATTTCATGTTTAATAGCCTACGCTTAATGAGACTTGACTTTACCACTTACATGTAAACATATGTATTAATGCAACACAAGAAGAAATCTCGTAAAATGTGGTATCTTATAAAATATATTTATATATATATACAGGGTGATCAGCTAAGTTGATCCAGGTGGTTCCAAATCGTCCAGTCATTTTAGCGCTAATTTTGTCAGCGATATACTCCGGTGTTAACCACCATGCAAATGGGGTAAAACCACCGTCCTTATCCGTCACGCTCCAGCTGTGTAACTGGTACAACTTGCCTAATTTGCGCAGGTATTTCGAGAAGCATCCAAGCCGCGTCCATATCTAATGCAGATATGGACGCGGCTCAGATACGCGGACAGATACGTGTGCGCTTTGCGTGTGCCACAGGCAGAATGTGGGCCAGGTTATCAGCAGGCTTTTCTGAATTTGTGCGTAATAATGTGCGTTTTACCCACGAGAGTTATGTGTATTGTTACACTCGAATATCGGGGGGACGCCCTGATCTCTATGCTCACCCTGTCCAGTGCTAATCGGATGTTTTTACGCTTTTTTCAGCCCATAAAGAGCACTGCCTTAATTTTTCGGGCACTAGCTGAAGGTCGTGTACTACACTACAGTCATTCTACATATCGATGGCTACGTGTGGACTTCCTTGACGTGCATCCCCCTCACGTGCTATGACCAGGATGGCTGGAGCCGCGTATACGATTGTCGGCATTCCAATCTGCAGAGCCAGTGTCTCATCGGACGCCACCCACGTAAGGCCCCTCTATGGAATGCGACCAGTCATGTAAAATTGTTGGTGTTTCCGTAGATGGTGCTGCGGATGCCTAGAGGACAACCTTGAAGAACTTTCTTGGCTATTTGGCTTTTCCTTCTTCGGCCTCCTGTGAAGCTAAGTCGACGGTTATTTTCATCAAAAGCCTTTTTTGGAAACCAAACTGTTTGCGCAAGAAAGCCTCACGTTTCTTCAATTCTGTTTTTTTGCCTTATAATAGTCGCTTTCGACGGGCATATTGAGTGGTTCGCCTTTAGGTCAATAAGCGGCTTTTCTGATTTCGTCATAAAGGCCATGGTGGCCTTCTTAGGGTGCTGCTGGACAAAGCCTCTCTTTTCCGACTTCGTTCAACATCCGCGTTTTGTTCTTGCGTAAGCGTTTTATAGCGAGCGCTATTTCCCCCTGCAATAATAGGGTATGTAGAATAGGGTCGTCATGACCTGGGAAAAGTTGCCTCGGTGCACTTCCAAAGACCACAAAAGCATTAGTCATGGGACTCGTGGTTTGTTCATGACGATTTTACGTTGCTTCCCCCATATGTTACTTTCTACCTCCTCACAAAGTTATCTCTATTCTTTGCAACTTTTTTGAGAGCCATTTATCGCAATTTGAAGTCTCGCTCGGGTTTCTGCTATTTCTGTTCGTTTTCTGGTCTGCAGTTTTTGCTGTCCACTAGCCCACTAGTATTTGGAGGTGTCTGCACACCCTGCCGATCGGCGGGTGCTTCTCGGCTGGTGACATACGGGTGCGCAGATCGGTCAATATTGCCTTATCCTGCTACCTGGGCTCGATGTCCAAAGTGAAGAAGCTTGTTGTCGCCATCGAGGCCTCCTCAACTGAGAGTTGGGTTGCCGGCTCAACGTGGGCAACACTTGATAACTTTCGCGACCAGTGGGATTCTGTGCCGGAGTACATAACTCAAGGATCTCTGGATCGAATCGTGGTATTTCGACTCCAACTCGACTTAGAAACGCAGGTTTCCAACAGTTCAGAGAAGGCCTGTTCAAAAGCGTACTTTAAACAGATAAGTGGTAAGTGGTTTCAAGCCCTTTCCTCGCCGCAACTGGGAACGATGCTGGACAACAATATACTCCACATCGTTTGCGGTTAGGGGGAGTTTGCGCACCTAACGTATGCAACCTGTGCATAGGTCCAATAAGCGGCACGGGCAAACACGCGTTGTCGTGTCGCTATTTCTAGTTCGGCCGATCGCCATAGAGACTTTTGGCCCGGTCGGACCGGAGTCTATACAATTTATTAAGGAACAGGGCCAAAGAGTCATGGCTGCAACCCAGGAGCCCTGCGCTAGCGAATACCGATTGCGCATACCGATCGAGGTTCAGCGCGGCAACGCTGCGGCTGTGGAAGAGTCTCTTCCGTCAGCCGTATGGCTTCCGGAATTCCCGTAGAAAGAGTTTTAATTCCCATAATTGTTTGCTAATGACAATAAGGCCGCATTTTGTTGCAGCTTTGACCAAGCTGCTCCCTGTATCCGTGCTTCATGTACCTGTAATGCCTCTGCAAAGCTTCTCCGCGCTTCCACATAGGAAATCTATGAACAAATCTTGAACTCTCGAGTGCGCGCAAGAGGTCGCTGTTGAAGAACCTCAAACTCTGCTGCACTAGCCATATGTTTAGCTCTCAACTTTTCCCGTTCGATTTTTCGATTCCGTTGCCTTTAGTCCGTTGCCGTCGCATTGGAATCATCTTCTACAAGAATCGTTACGGTTTATATATTTTTTTAATATTTTTTAATATATAAAACACGGATTGGGGAACGACTGGACCCCCTACTGCGAGGTCCAGACCTTCCCCAATTCGTATGCTTTTACAGCCTGTTAAGGTAAGACAGAAAACAATGTTAGTGATTGATACCAAGCCGCCGTATGTCTGGCAGTTCATTCCATAGCAGAACTGGGATGAAAATGCTAGATTGATAGTTGTGTCGAAACACTCTGGCGCAACATAGACACACTGACCCAGCGCGGCTATTAATAAAATGAATAAACAAAGCAATGTTAGTTTGACCCATACGACGGCGTCTCTTCTCTCACTCTAACCTTTCGGGGCTGACTCTCAGCCAAGATTTAACGTCCATGGGACTGCTTTTCGCATTGCTTCATAGACGAACCCCCATAAAAACAAATGTGCAACGGTGAGGCTCGAACCCGCGCACCTATGTGTCTCCTTCGGTCGCGAGGCGCAGACGCATGCCACCACGCCGTCGGGCTCGACGTTCTCACTCTAACCACTACTGCCGTTGTTACGGCTACATCGGTAACAAGGTCTTTGTTTACTAGCCGCATAGACTTTTACTCGTTTGGGAGCAATCTATTGTAGACGACGGGTCGAGGTTGAAGTCGATATGGGTGAACATCACGTACAGCAGACACACTTTAATCTGAGAGTGATTCCACAGCAACGCGCTCAGAATCCTGCTTTAGCTTGATACGTATGTAAGAGACAGATCAAGATCCCAGCACAGCTAGCTAGGTGCTTATCCGTTGGTAGTCCGTACAAACTACGGCAACGAGACGGCGGCGGCGATAACACGAACAAAAGGTGATAAGCAGCAACCTCAAGTGTAAGATCCACAGCAGTAACAACAGTCTGTGGAAATAATGGAACGTTTTCGCCGAGTAAGGGAAGCATCAACAAACGCCACAGTGATTTTAAGTGACCGTGCTCTAATGTGCAATACAATAAGTACTTTGCGTTAATATTTACATCCACTAAAGGCGCTGCAGCAAAGTTGTCTATCGTCAAACAACTTTGTTTATACCCTGCAGCTCTGCATAAACGTCGCCCCCCCCCCCAAAAAAAAAAGAAGTTCAGTTGTAAACTATCGGCGTAAAAATAGTGAATCTAGAGATCAAATGCGGTTTGATTTAGACCATGTTTCGATATGTTCCTTCGTAGGCGACGCGCATTTCTACCATTTCTACCGCATTTCTAACTTGAACTCACAGTTTAGAAAATACGCGCACGATTTGTTGACGTGTTACGAAACCTGTCGGTTGTTTGTGATTGTTCCGAGCGCTTTTCCTGTGGGGCCAGATCGTTTGTTGTACGGGGGCAAGGGGGGGGGGTTGTCGAGAGGGCTTTGCAGAGGAAGCGCGGGGAGGGGGCTTTTACCATCGTAAGTATCGTACGCCTATCGTATGTCGGTCGTGTTGTACCGTTGCCGTTGCCATAGGCGACGGTATCGTCCGCTTCATCATCAGTGATGCGCGAGATGCGGCCACATCGCAGGGCTGCAATGAGCCGTCTAGTCTAACGTCTTTATACATGCGTCTCCGGCTGCCGGGCTGTCGTAACTGATTCCTCACGCTACCTCGCTGAGCCTTTTCGCCAGACGTCACTCGCAGCACAAAGGCATCATCAAGCTTCATTCGAACATTCCGAACACGTCTTATGTGGCGGCGGCGGCGGCAGCGGCGGGGGCGGCAGTGGACCCAGTAGCTGCGTCGAGGTTTCCTTCTCCTCTGGGGAGCTAGCTCGAGGAGAGCTAGTTCCTCGCTAGCTGTTCATTTAAACCTTGCCCGCCATTCCCAAGTGGTTTGAGGTCCCGGAGGACTCGACTCGCGCCACCAAGCGTACAAGCAACAACGGTTCGGTTGAACGTTGCCGTTTACCAACGTTTACATATATAGTCGTCTGTATGTATATACACGCATACATGTAGGGAAAAGTGAGAATACGAGAGAGAGAGAGAAAGAGAGATTTCCTGACACTTTAAGGACTAACAAGTCGGGTAGAAGACAGACGTGCATATGACTCGCATGCATCGACCGATCGGCAAATACGTGCATAGGTGCTCATGCGCACACAGTCGCACATACGCCCACCTATACACATGAAGGCGTACATGCAGACGGCAGTAGAGATTGACGCACCTGCGGCGAGGTGATTGCAGCAGCAGCGACAACAACAACAACAGCATGTATAACAATAACAACAAGAATGCCAAGATAAACAATACGTATAACAACAACAATGCAAGTATGGACAACATGAATAAGGATAACAAGATGATCTTTATGGGTGGGGGCATAAATGGCAACAACAGCAACAATTACAACGTTAAGGGCAGCCACGATAGACGAGGTAGGGCGTAAAGAACCTCTCCGCTTGTTTATATCGAATTTCAGGCGCAGCAGCAGGAGGCGCATTCAAATCTGGCGCGTAGTTGCTTGAATGTAGCAACCTGGTTCTCTAGCCGACGAGTACGTTAGGTATTGCTTTCATGTATTGTATGCGTGTCGCCGGCTCGAGATTGAGAATAGCTCATAAATCATATCGCTGAGAGTTCGCGGTCATGCAAGGCCCCACAAGGACTGTTGTGGAAACCAACCTAGATATTTCAACATGTCCGGCCCTCGGTGCATTGAATTTATGCATCGCGGCAATTCGAAATCGGTCGGGGACGGACGACGGAGTCTAGAATTAAAAACAACCTCCTCCAAAATGTTTTTGGGGAAAGTTACGTAAGTGTGGCCGCCGTTACAGCGTGGTTTAAAGTTTACTTACGCCACCGTTGCCTGCCTGGCAGCGTTGTCTGTTTGTCTGTCTTACTCACTTGCTCATTTCTCGTGTTACGCCTACTTCGACTACAGCTACCAACGATGATGGTGGTATCGTCGTATAGGTAGGCTTTTGCGTGGGCCGTTCCAAACCGTCGAGCATCGTGTCGGGCAATGATGATGTCATATTCTGTTGTTGCCATTGATGTTGTTGTTGTTTACATAAATATATATATATATATATATATATATATATATATATATTGGTGCAACGTGCATAGCCGCGTCTGGCGTCACGAACCGTCATACATTAGCAGCATGGCGCCGCCAACCCAACGAACGGAGTGCGTGCCTCCGTGCTGCACCCCAACCTGCACCCCCTTGTTCCACCCACCAAACGTCCCAAATCGTCGACTCGCTTGCCTCACCTCAGCTTGCTCCACTCTCACCGGTCGGGCAGGCGCTCAGATCACTTCGACCACGTCGACTATTTGCTCCACTCCTGCTACTACAACTGCGGGGGTAACGAAGCCAACGACGAAAGACGACCAACACGCTGTCCAAGAAACATGGGGCATTGCCAGGTAGACATTTCTACTGCTTTTTTTCTCCTTCTCCTTCTTCTGCTGCTGCTGCTGCTCTTCGCGCTTGCTTCGGGAGACGGATCCCCATAAATACAAATCGGTGCAACGGTGGGGCTCGAACCCGCACTGCACCTACTATATGTCTCCTCCGGTCGCGAGGCGCAGGCGAATGCAGCACGCCACGCCACCGGGCTCGACGATTGCTTGCACTACTACTATTACTATTACTACTGCTACTACTACGGCAAAGAGGACGTTTTGAGTTCAGCGGCTGATATAGATTTTCTGCTGCGACTCTCACCGTTGCATCTATCTATCTATCGTGTAGTAGCCGTGCGCCAAACAGCCAATCCACTCGGCGATCCGATACCGGCTCTACCGGCTTCTCGGACGACGGCGTCTTCAGGCGGGATCGATGCACACACGGTTGAGAATTGAATCACGAATCAGGAAGAACGATCGAGATGTATGTACACGCGGGAGGCTGTGCGTGCGCGCACTGAACGAATGAATCTATCTCTTCAACTTTGAAGCACTGGCGCTATCTGTTGCCGTTTGCTTGCTTGCTTACAGCTTAGTTGATGTTGTTGCCGCTGCTGCTACTACTACTTTTTACCGCCCCTGCCGCACCCTATGCGGGCCACTGCCATAGGGCCCCGCCGCCCGTCTTGAATAATGAACTAGTACTGCCTCCACAACAACAACAACATAACAACGATGACTTAGATTTCTACAGATACAGCCAGCCCTAGATGATTATCGATCAAAGATAGCATACCACTACTGGTGGGATATAGGTATGTATGTGTACCGATATAGTGTCTAAGCGTTTGAGGACAAGTAAAACGCGTTAAAACAAGCACTTTTTTCAGTAGTAGAATGGGGTGGGAGGGAGGAAGGAAGGGTAAGGGTGAACATGTCGTGTTTTGAAGGGCAGCGATAGTGCGTGTTCGGAGAAAAATTCTCGGATATATCCAAAAGTAATTCAACGGTGCCTGGCAGGATTGAGGAAACTCCACATATTTAAGGTAAATGTTGAAGAAAGTTCACACAAATCGACACCCTGCATGCAGAAGAGAGGGAGCCGGAAAAATCGCACGAATTCACTGTTCTTGATATCAATAATACGCGGCCGTCTTAAATGGGACTTCCTCTCCAATACTCGCACAACATTCTTTAAAATACGCATATGCTCCTAATATGCACTTTGACCTGGTCATCATAATAAACCATACCACGTTTTTGGTGAACGTGGTGTTTAACTAAGGAGCTGGTGCAACTCGTCCTTTTGTCACAGCACTCTTGAACTTTTTGGCAGCTGACGTCATGAACGATGTGCATATTTATTGGGGGTCGTTTGCAGAATCCTCTGTATATCTGGAGTCCTTCAGAAGATTGTGTCTGAAAAGTTTCGGTCTCATCAGCCGACCCTGCGGGAGACGTTTGAATTGCTTTCGTGGCGAAGATTTGTACGTTGCAAATCGACTTCACCAGATCGGTCTTCCACGGTGCATATAGACGAATAAATCGCTCGTTAGTGTAATAGGCATGTTATAATCGACGAGACCGTAGATATGGTGACCGCGAAACGAGGATCGACTCTTTTGTTTGTACCGGCCGTGGTTATGTGAAACATGCTCATCTATGGGTGCTGCACAGGCTTGCCGGCATGATATGATACACCGCCTTCGCACCTTTGTTAGTCTTCTTCTCCTTCTTTAAAATAAAAAACAAAATACCTCCTTCTTAAGAAACCATTCCGACGCCACGGAATTGTTTATAATGTACCTTGCGCAAGACCATGGTGGAAGCAAGTTATCGGGCCCACCACCGTTGTGAAATCAGGCACACCACCGTTGTAAAATCAGGCTTACCACCGTTGTAAAATCACACTTATCCAATGGTAGATGCACACGGTGTCACCTGTCGTAAGTATATTTTTAGGGGGGTACCCTACTTCGCCCATTTTAATGTCCTGGCCTTGTTTGTTCAGATTCCTATCTATCCCGTTAAATACACTACGCTTCTTAGAAGATACAACTTTAAATGTTTTAGGCATTAAATCCTTCCATGGCCACTTTTAGTAAAGAAAGAAAGGAACAAATCCGAAAGGAGAAATATAAGATTTTTGATAGGAGAATTTTGGACAGAGACTATAAAAAGACATGTCACTCATGAAGTGACACTGTATAAATGAACAAAATTTCTAAATTTGCCTTAAACATTCGATTAAAACCTTTTGACTGACCTTATGCAGATGCAAATACACACACACACACACATATATATATATATATATATATATATATATATATATATATATATATATATATATACAGGGTCATTCATATCGTTGTGCACGCATTTCAAGGTTTGATAGAACTCGGCAAGAAAATAAGTTTTCCCTATGGAGGGAAGACGTGGAAACGTCTTGTTTAGGAGAGAGAGTGAAGTTTATAAAAGTAGTTTTTCTGCCTTTTTTTCCTACATAGTTGTGCGAAATCTCTGTTTGCGGGAGAACCAGAAGAATGAAGGAACCGATTACACCGGCGTGTTCGGAGGAAAATTCTGCACAACGGAAGACACTTCACTAGTTTGCGTAGCAAAAAGCTAATACCCAGATTAAGGAAAGTCATGAAAAGT